>JAJJMC010010218.1:237600-283747 GCA_023531435.1 Papaver californicum
AAAAATTCTTAAACTACCGATTATGATAAGTAGCCCCAAATTGGAAACCGAAATTTTTGGAAAACTCCTGGACACTCGCAATCGATAGGTTTAAATTTGTACAAACTACCGATTATGATTAGTAGCCCCAAATTGGAAATCCAAATTTTTTGAAAACTCCTGGACACTAACAATCGATAGTTAAAATTTTGTACAAACTACCGATTACTGATGAATTTACTCAATCGGTAGTTTATTCAAACCCGTTAACTACCGATTTGTACATGTAAAATTTGAAGAACATAACTTGTTAAAAATAAATCGATGGAAAATCAAATGATAAATTAAAAAAAGTACATCTAATCATCTCAAATCGGAAACCTTCAAACCAGAAATGTTAAACACTAAAATAATATCCTTCAATTTAACGATTACAACCTAATTCCTAACTTTTTTTGGTTTTAGGAAGAGGAGCACGAGTAACAGAGGCTTCAGGTTCATCGGCTTGAGAAGCAGGGACATCGGCTCGAGGAGCAGCACTCGTTGAACCGCGAAAACATTTAGTCTTCTTAGTGGTTACATTCCTCGTCGCCGTCGTGATCGTACATGTATCTCCGAACTGGGGAGCATAATATTCGTTATCAAGGTTGAGGAGGAGGTCTTTATCTCCCCCATTGTGGCACGAACCTACCTTGTTCGACAGAAATGCAATCCTCTTTTTCTGTTTTTAGGCAATAACAATCAAACGATTATTATCTATAATATTGACCCGTAAAACTAAAATCAAAAGGAAATAAAATTACGTACCATCCTTGCTAAGGCCGACGGGTTGTCTTTGAAGATGGACCTATACTCGTGCACCCTGGTGCTCTTTCCTTTGTCTTCACGGATCACTTTAAGATTAGAATGCTCCGGGTATCATACCATATAGGCTAAGGTTATCTCATCACCTCGGTTTACAGGTATCCCCTCATCGATCATGTAATGCATTCTGTTGTTCCAATCTTCAACAGATGGGTTGGGCGTGTAAACAACTTGGATCGTGTCTTTACCACAAACACTATTTGGAACGTCCAATTTGAAATTGTCGTGGATATGAGGCCTAGGTTCTACTTGGACATAACCCATTTGATGTAGGACCCTAGAGGCATTGTAGATTACATATCCTGTTGGATGCCACAAGGGTCCAAAGTACATGGCCAACTCAGACCTTTGCGCTATAGTACCATCAGCTAGCTCTTCCCTGTAGTCAAAACATACATCTGGGGTCGCCATGGAGTCTAGGTTCCTACTCAAAGCAATCAACTCATGCTCCTTGAACCTTGAATGGTTGCCCGAGAAAAATGTATTTTTTGCCTCGGGTTGTGCCTCTCTCCCAATTCGGCTTCTGTCTTGCCAACTCCAGAGAAGGAAAGTGATCGTAGATCCAAGCCTAATGAACATATCAAACCAAGTATGAGAAAATTGAAAGAGCAAAAGAAGAAAGAATAAATAGCAATCAAAACATCAATGGAGTTACTAAAATACCTGCAATAAGCTCACGTTCCCGGCTATTTGGCTAGTCTCCTCCCGGGATGCCTTTCTCATCTCTTCCATCAAAAATGCAAGACATATCGTGCCCCACGAATAGTCTTGAACTTTCTGGATGGGATCCAAAAGTTGTATCAGGTTGGCGTCAACCCGGTTGCCACTAGCATTTGGGAAAATTACACATCCCAAAACGCATAGAAGATATGCATTTGCTGCAGCTTTGGCCTGGTCATCGCTGAACTCTGGGTTGGCCTTCTCTTTATCCAAGGTGCCTCTGAACCTTTCCATCAGATGAACCATACTAAATTGCCTGGTTCTGTATTTAGCGCACCGGTCAAACTCTTGGTTGGAGGTTTGTTAGTCCCAACCAAAGCACTTCTCGGTCAAACACATAAAGATGTTCCCAGCTTAACAACTTCACATAGTCAAACTTGACCGCCTCTCCATGATCCGTCAGACCTAGAATCTGCACCACATCATCGGATGTGATGGTCATCTCTCCCCACTGCATGTGGAAAGTATCGGTCTCCGGATAATACCTCTTCATGAATGCCGATATCGACACACGGTTGTGCTTTAACATGGAGTTTGCAGCGGCCGTAGATAGCCCCGAGTTCTCTATAGTTTGCTGGAACCGAACACACTCACCTTCCAACGGCCAGTCGTTCATCTTGTATGGTGCAGTCGTAGGTTTCAATAGACGGACCGCATTAGAATGGTCCTAATATACACGACGAATTAAAAACAATTAGAATAAAGTTAAAACTTTCTACGAATAAGAAAACAATATGTTAAAAGTGATGTTTTATAATTATTACCTCGGTAGAGTAGATTTCTTTGGCCCAAGAATCCTTGTAGCCAAACAATAGACGTCCTCCGTCTCTTGGGAGCCCGGGGATTTGACCTTGTCGGGGACCCTTAATCTTCAGAGAGTCGGGGACCTTGTGTCCTCGTCTCTTCCTTGGTTGTTTCTTTGTACCAGTTTCTTCTTCTTCTTGGGTAGCATTTGGTCCACCTCCTTTGAAGTGTTGAGCTTGAGGAGCACTTGGTCCTCCTTCTTCGTTTTGGCTAGCGCTCTTTTGTCGTCTAGCACTAGCGGTAACCTTTTTACCGCCTCCAGGACGAGGCCCCAATAGAATTGGATCGTTCCTTTGCTTAGTACGCTTTTCTCTTTTTGATACAAGATAAAGAACAATTATTTCAGTACATAATCGGTAGACAAAGTAAATAGAACTCAACATATTGTTAACAATCGGTAGGAAAAAAAAACAATATAACCACCGATTGTGTACAATCGGTAGTATAAAAAAAAATAAACTACCGATTGTGCACAATCGGTAGCACGGGATCTACACTAACTACCGATTGTGCATAAAAAAATGGGAACACAAGTCTATGGACACACGCACAATCGGTAGTTAATAAAAAATTTAACTATCGATTATCACTAAATTTGTATCCAGTAGAATAATCAGTAGTTTAGGTGTAAAAAAAACTACCGATTGTGATCGATGTTTTTGAGGATCACTAACCAGCACAATCGGAAGTTTAACACTAAACGAAACTACCGAATATCACTACTTTTGCATCCAGTAGAATAATCGGTAGTTTAGGTCTAAATCTAACTACCGATTGTGATGGGTGTTTTTGAGGTTCATTGAACACTCACAATCGGTAGTTTAAGCCTATACAAAACTATCGATTATTACAAAAAATTTATACAGAAAAACAATCGGTAGTTTTAACCTAAAGATAACTACGGATTGTGCATGATCTTCATGAGCACTGAAGAACACTGCCACAATCGGTAGTTTAATACAACCACGAAACTACCGATTGTGCTACTGCACCTAAAACCCTTGGTATTCTACTCACTAATTCAAGCGATTTAAGCAATATAAACACAAATTATGGTAAACCCCTAACCTTATTGGAGCCATCAACTGCTGGAGATGCAGATTTTCGTATTCGGACTCCGTGTCTACTTCATTCTCATCGCGTTCATCGCTTTCATCGCTTTGTGAACAATTTCTCGATCTCTTACTAATTCGTTAAAATGCGGCCAATCTGTATTAGGAGGTTGACGACTTGTTTGCTTTTGTCGAGGCATCTTTGGATTGTAGTAAGTACGATTAATTGGTTTACGATTATACGATAAATTGGTTTACGATTAATCGGTTGAAGATGAGAAGAAAATTGTGGAAATCGATAGTTTGAAGAGTAATCGGTAGTTTAGAAATTGAGAGGAGAAGAAGAGAATCTGAAGTTTGAATGGTGAAAGTGTGAAATAGATTTAGGTTTAGGTTTAGGTTTTATAAATGAAAGGTATTTTGGTAATAATTAGATTAATGAAAGGTTTTATGGTAAATTTACATACCCCTTCTCCCATTGGATGGCTTTAGAAAAATAGCCTTAAATGATTTTTGTTAACCTTTAAATTCGTCAAAATAAATATGTGCAAGTTGTAGGAAAAACTTAAATGATTTTTGTTAACCTTTAAATTCGTCAAAATAAATATGTGCAAGTTGCTAGGAAAAGAAGTTGTACCAACTGTATCAGTATTGAGATCCCTAATGGGATTGTATGCCCTAAACTTTGATGACCATTTCCTAATGCTTCCCTAGGATAAGGAGGAGACCTTGCTTTGGCACTTTACTAATTTCCATGTTTCATAAAAGATTAATAATGTCCGGTAAGACAGCAACATCAAATCAAGTTAAACCTAAAATATTGGGTCCAGGATCTTTAAGCTAGCTAAGTATTGGGACATGTTACCCTACATGATATCAAGTCAAGATCCTACCTACACCACAAGAAGATATATACTGGTACACATAGACATGGCAATTAATATATACCGTTATTTGCATGGTTAAGAGTTGATCATCTCGCTGGAATTGACTAAGTCAGGGAGTGGGTGAGTGGAATAACTATTCATGAACCCATAATTTTGTCAAGTTTTATCACTTTACCCTACTGGTAGGACCTTGTCTTGCAATACGGTCCACCTTAGGGGATAAGGCTGGATGAGCTAAAATAAACCAGCATCAGATTCTTGACACCAAGGAAAAGATAATGGCCCTGCTTGGTATGCTGCATAAATTTGTAGTTGTGATAGTAAGCATTTCTATGAAGGCAATTTCTGCGAAAATTTGGAGTGAGCTTTGCATATATATCTGGGCTTCTGAGAATTTGGTCTTTGGGCTTACCAAGCACCTGTAAATTCATTGGCACGTAGATTTTCTTGCCTTTGGATTCAGCTTGATAGCCAGCTCTCTCCTAAATATAAGTTCTCGAGCTTTAGACTTCAGCCTTCAAAACTGATTTTCACCAGACTAGGAAGAGGAGACCATATTGCAGGGGGTTGTGACTAGCAATAGCTACTGGACCTGTATTCTCTCATTCCTTGTAGGATTAAGCATTTTTGCGACAGAGCCCAGCCATAAGAATTCTTTCCAGCTGAACAGAACCTTGTTCTCAGTTATCAGTTTTTTGAGACAAGACCTCGTCGCCTCGTGCAAATTCTCTCATGGTCTTATTAGTCAACCCACTACAAAAAATATCCCTGCATGGCTTTTATTATGAACCCTCTTTGTAACTGACTGAAATTCCCATTGAAGCTGCACAATCTTTTAGCTGGGCACGCAATGCGATTCGATCCAACTCGATATTGTGGTAAACTGCCTCCAACAGAAAACTTGGGCAAATCGGGTTCATTTGGTTGCCTCCACCAGCCCAGAATGCCTACGGAACTGAAGCTAACTGCCAGAAGCTCAGTGTTGCTTCTAGCATAGAAGACCAAGCACTCTGCCAGACTTCCCAGCCTAGGAGCCCTGATTCCCTTTGGTTCTTCATAGATCTTCACAAACAAGCAATATTACTTCAAATGGAGCTTTGGTACACCATAGTCAAATCTTCGCCACTGATCACATGACGAGGTCTTCCTATCCCACCATTTCAAAACATTTATGTACAAAATGGCTTAGCACTCGCATAGCGTGTTATTTAGAGTTCATATTACTACTGTGGTCCATGATAGAATTGCTCAAATTGTTTTCAGAGAAGAAAACATGTGATTAAGCTCAGTGTAAACTGTATTGGAAAGCAAAAATGTGTTAACTAGGTGTTCATATGTGACAGAGGAAAGCTAGAGCCTACGCCTACAGCTGCATACCTGACCTGTCAGATAGGAAACCAAGGTATTATTGGAACATAGCACATAGACAAAATAACATGAAAATAGAAAGTCACGTATGAATTGGAGTCACACTTCAAGTTTCAAGTTAGATTACAAATCCATGTTGTACAGAGGAAAATGAAATGTAATACTGATAAATTTTCATTAAGATAGGAACAAGATAGGAAATGCAAAATCAAAGAATTTTCTCCTCCACAATTCAGACACAGATATTCAATTTTACGAGCTTTTTGTGATTCCATTGGGTAAATACATTTGATACAGGTAATCAGGTACATGCTGAGTGAGAGTCTAGATATTCCATATTGAGAGGTGGAACACTAGAACTTCAAATGGTAATGACATTTCGTGTCAAATGACGATCTCCCAAAGCCGTATTCATGGAGTCACAGTTTAAAAACAGGTAAACAATTCAGTGACTCCTACAGTACTACCGTTTTATGTGAAAATATTGCTTAGCCTAGAAAATATAAACAAAAGATACAGACAATGACTGAGTGGAGATGATAAATTAATAGATTAAACCTAGCACTAGTAAAAAGGCATTGTTCCCTCTCAACTATCTATATGCAGAATCAAATCTAATTCCAATTAAACCGAACAAGAATCAGAATATAACAAACTTAAAGAGAATAAGCACTGAAAGACTGGAAATCAATAAATAAACATATAATGATATGATAGTCATCAGTTAGCAACAAAATATGTACCAGAAGGTTCAATTTATTGAGAGTGGGGGAAGCGCTACAATGGGAATGGGTCACATACAATCCCATGTGAATGCCATCAGATAAATTACAGTATCCTGGACCTAGGGTGGTCACTGAACATGAAACTGAATACCATCCCGCAAGGTGCATTTCCAGGTTGTACATAACCCGTTCTCAACTGCAGTAACTCATGATGACCAGGGAAGTTAAAATGCGTACCTTAGTTTCGATGACGAATCTCGTGATGGGAAAAACAACAGATCCCTCCTTTTTGACAGTACTCCACTCCAATAAAATTTGCATCTCTCGGACATGAAAAACCAATTTCCGGTGTAAAACAAGAGAAACCATCTTCCGGTAACCGTAGTGCCAGCATTGGAAATTACACATAGTTTTCTTATGCTATCTTTTCATATGATTTTGTTTGATTGCTAACAGCACAATTTAGTCCCAGTGTGCAAGTTTAAGAGAAGCAAGTTGTGGGGTTAATCCATTAGTGATATGTTCAGAGCTACTTATGATTGTAGGATAAAACTAGAATCCAAATTGAGCTACAGATTTCGTAGGAAATCAACTTCCTGTGGAGTTGCAAGAGATTATAGAACAAAAATCACTAACTTTTTAAGGGACTTAGGAAGCAAGCAATCCGGTGTGGCGGTATATGAGGTCATACCAGTCTATACTAAGTTTTTCTGTGCAGGTTGTTTAGAGGAGAACACAACATATGAATAAGTACTCACATAAAAGAGTGCCCCTTTAGATGTTTCGGAAAAACAAAGATTTTACATATGGTTTATAAATGTACTTGGGTAGTATTTGTAATTTTCGGGACACAAAATGATCATGATCCGGTTGTTTTTCCACTGTTTGTGAATCCCACTAATCCACTGGTACAAACAACTACAGTTTTTTCACATTTGAGTGTAAAAACCAGGGATACACGAAGCTAACCTAGGATAAGTTGCAGACCTGAATAATAAAATGTATTCTCCTAGCTAAGATGCATGCAGAGTTAGTTCCTTGTCGTACACTAATGATAAACATGCATATTTCGCAGAAAATTGATTATGGGTAGTCTTTTTTCATTATGGCTCCCTAAAGTATTTACCATTTGAATGACTGCTGGATATAAAAAGCATGTTCAACCCTAATTTGTTGGTCAAACCAAAGAACTCAAAGATAGCAAAAACAAGAAAACTTAATTGCATTGATTTTTTTTTTGTTTTTTTACATCAATCACCTACACAAGATGTTGAATAAATATGACCTACATCAGTACACTCCTAACATTCATGAAAATGAGTTCAAATTCAAACAAACTCACCTAGCTTTCTTCCGCGACTTAAATGGGAAACCAGAAGGCGGTGAGGGTGAAAATTCGAAGGGCAACTGAGGAGCCTCTGATTCGCCCGTAAGCATCCTGACAACTTCTCTAATACTGGGCCGTTTAGAGGGTGATCGCTGCAAACAAAGAAGTGCAACAGTGACACAGAGAAGAGCCTGTTCTCGATCCAACGACTGAATGGCTGGATCAAAGAGTTCCTGAAGCTTCCCACTATGGGCAAGATGACGAGCCCATGAAATGAGATTTGCACGTTCGAATTCTGACATTGGTGAAGCCGTAACTTGCAAAGGCCGGCGACCAGAAACAAGAACTAATAAAAGAACTCCATAGCTATAAACATCACATTTCTCAGAGAGTTGCCCACCACCACCATATTCAGGAGCAATGTAGCATACCGTGCCTCTCATACTTGGAGTACTACTGATTCCGCCACTTTTAGGGATTTCCCCACTTACCCAATCTCGACTATTTCTTCCAAAAGATTTAATTTCCCCACTCAGGCCATCTAACCACCAATCAACACTCCCTCTACTACTTCTACTCCAATTCCTTTTCTTCTTCTTTTTAATATTAACATTCACATCTTCATCTCTTTGCCACCAATTATCTCCTCCTCCTGCACCACCGCTAGTAGAATGCAATTCCTTTTTTTTCTTTTTCTTACTAAGTTCCTCACAAAATTCTTCCCTCCACCATTCTCTAGCAGGTCTAATTTTCTCCTTCTTCTTTACCTTATCTTCATCTAACGACGCCCACCATTCAAGACGCCTATGTTGTTTCTTTTTATCCGGTTTACAATTCGCTTTACACATATCTTCACCTACTGTAGTAACCCAATCACTTTTAGGTCTTTCTTTCTTAATTTCAGTTCCTATCCATTCCATTACATAATCTTTCACACCAGACTCCGATCCACATCCAATATCTTGTTTCCACCACCAATCTTTCCCTGTGCCACTCTTCTTCCTACTACTCTTCCTACTCTCATCCCCAACCAAATCTTTCCTACTATCCATACTAAGCCTATCAAAATTCCCTTCTGATATACTCGTTCCCATAATCTCTGAAGGCGGTGATGCTTCTTCTGTTGCTCTAACTGCTTCAGGCGACAAAACAACCGCAGTTTCAGACGTTGCTGCTTCCACACCATCTGTAACTCTAATAACACAACTCTCTGGTGATGCTTCTACAAAACCTACTTCTTCATAACCAGTTAAAACACTCTCAGTTCCATCAATTATAGATCCATTATCAGTTAAAATCTCAGATCCTCCTCCTCCTTCAATTTTCTTCTTTTTCGATTCATTATTACAAACTTTTCTCTCTTCTTCTACTTCTTCTTCAATTTCAATCCCTGAAACCCCAGAGACTCCTGAAACCAAATCCCCTCCACCACCACCACCATGATGAACATCATCAATCTTAGATCTAGCAAGACCAAAATCAGCAATCTTTGCATTGAAATCATTATCAAGAAGAATATTACTAGGTTTAATATCACCATGAATAATAACAGGATCACATTGATGATGAAGAAACTCAAGTCCTTTAGCAATATCAACAGCAATACAAAATCTCTTTTTCCATTCCATTAACTCAACACATTTCATATCAAGTAATGCATCTTGTAAACTCCTATTAATCATTAATTCATAAACTAATACCATTCTTCTTCGTTTCGTGTCACTGGAAAATCCAATTAAATTAACAACATACTGTGAATCAATTTTACCAGCTATTGATAATTCATTCTGAAATTCTCTTTCTCCTTGTAATGAACCAATCGAATCCATTAATTTCACAGCAATTTCTTGACCATTTGGTAATACTCCTTTATACACTGAACCAAATCCACCTTGACCTAATCGATTCGAAGCCGCAAATGTTCCAGTAGCACGACGAAGAACAGAGTATGAGTAACGCTGTGGTTTAGGGTTTAGATCTGTTGTTGGTACTGTTCTTTTTCTTGATAATTTCCTATATAAAATCGCCAAAAATGTTAATAATGTAAAAACCATCGCGATTGTGATCAGTACTGTTGTTAATGGAAACTTATGATGATGATGAGGAGGAAGTTTTGGATTTTGAATGCTTAACGTTGTTGCTGCTGATGATGATGATGTTGTTGATGGTGATACTACTTCTTCCGGTGGTACAAAGAAAGGAGTTGATGATAGTTGTCGTGATGGCATGATGATATTGGTGATAGTCGATCATTCCGGACTCATAAACACGCTGTTTGATTTATCCACACGGCAATTGATTACTCCACACGGTCTGGATAAAACAAAATGGCTGTATTTTCTTTCTCTGTGATGTTAAAACTTAAAACTGGTTTTGTTTGTTGTTCTTCTGGTTCTTCCTCTTCACTGCTCTCTTAACTGCAAAATATTATCAGTAAATATATTCTTTTTTACTTTCTGATATTTTTGATAATTTTAGTTGCACCAGAATATCATCAAATCTGCTACACTAAGGTACTAATTTTTGGTCGATTAAGATTGGTGTATCGGTTTAGGATGTTTTAATGGTATAGGGAAACTGATGTTGACTGTGTAGTTTACGCCGGTGCACGTTAGATGGTTTTGACTATTGGACTTAATCAAACAATGAAATGACAACAAGGGACTAGGGGAATACTAGAGAATTACGTGACAGCCAGGTGAAGAGTTGAAGAAGTCAGTGAGGGTTATTATGGTATCATGTAATACTCTTTGACTTTGCTTGCTTATTATACAGCTTTTTTTGTAGGGTCTATAAATTGTGGGTAGAGAGAGAATATTTTTACAAAAACAGTCATGTGACGTGGGACCTACGCACGAGAAAAACTTTAAAATAATTGTTGGATTTTATTGGAAAATGAGAAAGGAAAAAAACAGTAATGATAACAACAGAGCGTTATTTTATGTATTGGCCTCGGGCCTATAATCACGTGTAGTCCGCGTGGTATGTAAAGAATTGTTCTTTGAGAATAATATGATGGAAAAATACTTTCTTGTTTTCTTGCTTTTTATTTATTTATTTAAGAAAATACAATGAGAACAAAAATTACACAAGGAATTAGTCATTTGTTGGATCTCGAAAAGTAATTTGGCTAGTTTCAATGTAATAGTAAAAAGATATTTAGTTATGGAATGAAAAGTGTTGACAACAAAAAAAAAATTATAGTAAAAGAATGGAAAAAGCCATGCTCCTTTCCAAAACCTTTTTGCAAGTATTGTCTTCCACATGTAGTTATGGCTTATTGGAGGAGGAGATGTAGAGTCTAGAGTATGCTTGTTAATTTATTTTTCTTTTTAGTAATATCCTTTTAGTTTAGTTTTTTTTTCTTTTCTGAAGCATTTTTACTAACATTCAAGGGTTAATATGAGGATCCCATATTTAAAAAATAATGTTTGAAGATCCCATCACTAATGTTTGGATATCCGAGATTAAGAAATCAATCAAAAGAGAATTAGAAGCAAAAGAATTTATTTCACAAAAATTAGGAATAGTTTTTTATTTTTAAAAATCATTCTATTATATCATAAACTAATTTCTTATTTTTAAAATTAATTAAATAGAATTATCCAAACACCCACCCTGAAGAGGCAATTTATGGTCCAAAATAAATTACCGTTAGGACTTGGCATTGCAGGGTGATATGTTATAAATCATGTCCGGATATCCCTTCAATAGGGAAAGAGTATAGGATATAGGTATGAACCAAAAGACAATATCAAATTCACTGTCATTCATTCAAGAGGTGATCAACAACAACAAGAGGTCATTGTCTAATAAATAACTCAAAAACAAAATACTGTAAATATTACATGCAGTTCAGTTTCTGTTTTGTCTTTGTAAGTCGGTCCGAATTTCATTTTCCAGAGAGATTTCATTCACACGTTAGTTTTGATATGGTTACATGGCATTATTTTTGGTATCCAACCAAAATATATCAACGATTCATCTATTGGAAATGTTAATGGTGCTTAAACAAGTCCAAGGTTGTGGTCAACAAATGATGAGGTCCTAATTTTTGAACGAATTTGTTGAATGTATTGTGTGCTTAAACATTAAACAAAATCGTCTTCGAAAGTCATTAGATCTCTCCATTACTTTGCGGGCATAGGTTGAACGTCATTTTTAACAAGTCAAAATTAGCTTACATATCACTCTCCGCTTACATGACGATTTATCAACTCTCTTAAGGAATTCGATCTTTTTTGTATGGTTCTAATACAGGCGATTTACATCAAAGTTCCAGCAACAAGTTTTCAACACTAACATGGGTATGGATTGAGAGTTATAAGGATAGTTGAAAATTCTAAAAACATCCAGATATTCAATTAGGATTTATATAGAATCGCTAAATATTTATTATATCTATATTGGACTTTTTAAAATTTTACGAGTATTCTAGATATTTGATTTATTTAAGATAATAAAAGGTCCAAAATATATATTGATTCTTATGGATATTTGTTTAAAAATTAGGAATATATCGTGGATAATTTAATTGGAAATTTGTCTCGTAACACAAACAATTAAAGGATATATCTCAGTCGTCCATTTTAATTGTTAAATGATCAACATATATATGGCTTTATACGTGCCATTTGCGGATTGCTCTTGTCATTTGAATTATGTTTCAAAACAAAACATCACCGTAAAATAGTTATGCCTTTGTCATTTTAACTTAGGTTTCAAAACAAAACAACATCATAAAATCAGACAACCTGAGATTTGAAAAGGGTATTAATAAGTGATCAACATAAAATCAGATTATTTATCTTCGACTGAACAGATTCATCAACTTACAATCACATACTAAATATTGAAATGACTAATTAAAAATCAAAATTCAAATTAAACATAAATTAACGATAACTTATCTTACCAACAAAAACCCTAAAATCAAATTACAAAAACCCTAAAATTCATTATTGCTATCAAACTAAAACTAAACAACACAGTCAAATATAACTGGGTTTGAAGAACTTTCCCATTTTGAATCAGCATGATCTTGATTTAAGTACCTTTGATGAAGAAAAAAACCTTACTTTTCTGAAATTCGTGTCTGAAGCCTGCAATAATATGTAATCATCTTCAAACCACTCTTCCTCTCACTCGATCTCTAACTCTTTCACTCAATCTTCCCTTTTTATGTTTGTGTGTTTTCCTTCTTTATGTCTGTGTATTATCTTACTTTGTTTCACTCTCAAAGAGAAGATGATTCAATAACACGTGTTTATTCTAAAAGGTATGTTGGTAATCTAGCAACACAATATAACCCGTCAACTTAAGGTCTTCACCATTTAACAGATAAAATGGATGACTGAGATATATTCCTTAATTTTTAGTGTTACGGGGCATATTTCTAACTGAATTATTGTAAATAAAACATGTACTCCCTCCGTTCCTTATAAATTGAGCTATTTCAAGTTTACACAATTCTTAAGGCAACAATAAAAGGGATATACTCTTACGTATTTTTCCAATTATACCCTTAAGATAATAATAAAATAATATAATTTAAAAATGGTATATCTCTCAAACTATGCCACCGATAATTATAAATTTTATATCATTGTAAAACATTTTAAAACAATTATATAACGAATACAAACATGACTGTTAAATTATAAAAAAAAAATTATACTAATAATAATTAATCAAAAACATAATTATAGAATGTTATTTTATTTAATGAAATAGTCTAATTTTTAGTATACAAAATTTGAACTAAATAGTTTAATTTATAAAAATTGAAAAAAATACATTATTATTTTCTATCAACCTCAACGCAAATCACTGAGTGTTTCATGGGTTCTTAAAAAAACGAGTGTGGTTTTAACAAGAAGCCGCAATATAACACCGAGGAATACGAATCGGTAGCTGGAGTTCGTTGACTTGACTATTGCCCCGACATCTTACCCTATCAAATCTCTATAATACATCAGATTATACTAGATTGGTCGACATACAAAGCTAAATTCCACAAGATTATCAATAGATTACATAAAACATTTGGAACCATCCTGAATTAAACAAAGTCACGTTATTCTTTATGCCTTACTTATTGATCCAGTGGCTTCATCTTGAACAGGCAGGAACAAATTATTTCCAATCTTATCTGTCTCCTTGTCTTGTACATTATGATGATCCACACGGACAATACATACATTATCTTCAATAATTTTAAGTTGCCCGATTGACAAAAACACTCTGATAGCATGATGTTTCCCATACTCACTTCCATCTTGGTATAACTCTTTGGCACCGTGGAACGAAACTTAACCTTTTGGCAAGAACATGACGAGGGTTATTAAATTCTATAGAAAATTACCAATTCAGTATTTTATATAAATTTAATAACCTTGTGAAATTTGGTAACTTTGTCCAGAAAACTGGTTTCCAAGCGGAATTGTTCACTTTTTTTAGATATTCAATTCTTAAAATCCGATGTAATTTTAAATCAGTTATATGAGGAAATAAAATCTGTTAAAATATATCGATATTTCAGCTCCTTGTACTGAAATAAGGGTAACTAACAATTTTAATAGCCTCCTACGATATTTTTAGGTGTTTTATAGCATGTTTAAACAGCACATATGCAGTTGTTTTTCGGCTTTTAAAAATCGAAAAACTAGAAATCAGTTTGGATATCAAATTTCAAAATAACTTTTAAAAGTAAAAAATTAATTTTTTATAAAATAAAATAGTTCTGTTTCTGGAAAAATAAAAGCACGTATTAGAATCCTTACATGCTTTTAACATATTTCAACTTTCTATCTATAGGAAATATTCTAGATTGTATCCTCTGTATAAATTCATGGCAGGACAGTGAAAACTTTTAGAAAGGGTTTGTAAAGTGGAACGTGAAAGAATCAAACAAACATGAAGATTTCTATCAGTGCATCCAAAAGCTAAAAACGAGGAAATGAATAGTGGTATATATATGATTCATATGAAGATAAATATCATCACACTAAAATCAAAAGAAAACAACACAACAATTCTCAATGAAAAATCTCACTTAAAGTCTTTTAGAGGACCCCATATATTATTTGACTATATGCTTTATTTTTGTTACTAATTCGTGGGTCGTAATAATAATCTTGAAAAATCATAAAATTCAAGAACAATAGACAAATAGAGAATCCAATGTTTAAAGTGATGGTCAATGAACTTCGAGATCTACTTCCTAATCTGCTTCCATCTGATATTTTGTATTATGTTTAACAGATAAATTAAATAATAATTATCCTTAAGTCAAAGACGTTTGGTGATGTGATATACTAATTTAATCATCATGCTTAATTTGAAGATTTGCAAGTGTATTTATCCTTAAAATTGTTTATGACTTTAAGAAGAAGATTTGGGAGGATTAGGGATGATGGAGATCAATGACAAATATTTCATGCATTAAAAAGGAAAACAACCACTTAACAATTTAACATAGTGTCCAAGTCAATCAACTACCCAAACCGCCACACTTTTAATATAAGAGTACGACTTTAAGGCTTCCCTAGTTGGCTACTTCTACTGATATGCTTTAAATGATAATCAACGCAGGTCTTATATGGTTAATGGTTGGACCTCCACTGGTCGGTGCTATTTGTCTCTACTCTCCAGGCCTCTAGCATATTTTTAAATTATAAATCCAGACGACAATCATTTTTCCAGTCACCATGGAAATCCTTCGTGACTCTTTTTTCTTTTTATGAAAGTGAATTTGATGTCGACCAATTCTGGTATTATCATTTAATATTTTTACCACTGTATTACACTGATATCAGCCTTTAATGATTTTATACGGATTGAACAATTACAGTTCTCTCTTCATACTAGGGTTTAAACACACAAAAAAAACACATCACAGTTATGTATTTCAATCAATTGGTAAAAAGATTCATAAATTCTTGGGGAAGATGTAAGTATTTGCCATATAATTAGAATCATTTAAGTTAGTGATCAGGATGTAATATGGAAAAGGACCACTAGAGTACTACTATGAGCAGTAACTTCTTCTATTAGTCTCGGTAAAGAAAAATATGGCATCCAAACACAGTAGGTAGGCTTTTTAGGCTATCAGATAAATACGTTAGGCCCACTTCAAAATCCTGTCACAACTTATAACTTCGATCAACTTAAGGCTCGGTTGCTGGAGTGAAGAAATTGCACCCTTTTTTCTTTTAATAAATGGGAATTATATTCAAGAACTAACAAAAGTCATACAGAAGTATATATTTGAGCCATTTACATGGGATAGCTCTTGGGATAACTGAGAAAATACCCTAAAAATATATACCCGTTAGAAAAATATCCTGCAAATTTTTTATGGAAAATGTCCCAATGTTATATTTTTCATCCAAGTACCGTTAAATGGTCAAATTATGCAATCTTGACCTTATACATATGTGGGCCTTAAGGCGAGATTACCCTTATTCTTGGATTCCGCCACGTCTCCTAGGGTTAGATTAGGACGACTAAAGGGTAATCTTATCTTAAGGCCCAGATATACATAAGGTCAAGATTGCACAATTTGACCATTTAACGGTACTTGGATGGAAAATATAACGTTGGGACATTTTTCTATAATTTTTTTTTGCAGGACATTTTTCCGACGGAATATATATTTTTGGAGTATTTTTCCAATTATCCCATAGCTCTTTCTAGCTAATGGTTGTTTTTGGGTTTGGTGTACGTAAATGATTAGGTAAAAGATCTACTAATGGCTCTTTCTAGGCTCTATTTAGGAAGACAAGGAAAAGTGGTTTCTTGCAAATGGATGTTACTATGATTTTGAAGCCAACATTAATGATTATATCTACCGTGCCGTGATAGTTACTTTGGTGTTTATATTCCCAAACTTTGTAACGTCCGTGGTTTGGGGTATCGAAGGGCTTCAAGTGAGAGCTTTGATTCTAGGTTTTAAAAGAAGGCTGTTTTTTTTTTTGAAGCATAAAGAAGGCTACATTCAAATCCAAGCATCCATGTACCACCACCATCTAATCTGGACTTCGGGCTTTCAGTCTAACTACAAACCATGTTCCCGTTTAAACTTGTGACCGTAAAAGAAAATGTGGGTGCACTGCTCATCTCAATAGACCCTAAAAAAGTACTACTATCAGTTAGGTTTTGGTTCTGATCGTATACCCAATAATATACCCATCACATCTACGTGCACAATATTACCTGAAAATATTCTTTTCTCCTTACTCCATTGGTTTTATAAAAATTGAGTTATTTCAAGTTTGCACAGTTTAAAAGGAAGTAAGGAGAGAGGGATATTTTTAGGCATTTTTTTTCCAATTATGTCCTTATGGACAACAAAATACTAAAAATTAACAAAGGACCTACATCTAAAACTATGACACAAATATTTGTAAACTTTATATCATTAGAAAATATTTTAAAACACCTATGTAATGAATATAAACATGACTAACAAATTATACATATTTCTTATACTTAAATTTAGTAACAATAATCAATCAAAGGGGTAATTCTAAAAATGTACAAATCTTCCAATATTCTAAAATCGTTTCGTTTATTGAACTATCATCCGCTACACCTGCAAGAAATATTCCATTTGTCCCTAGATTTTTCCAACCAGTGTGAATTCGCCAAATTGAAATATTATCTAGATTTACGAAAATTTCCCACCCCCACACCCTCTTTTTTATCTTTTTCATTAACTACATATATAAATTCACAGACAAATAAGTATGAAAAAAATATTACCTGTTAGTTTATTACCTTGGACACTTTTAGAAAAATTATCATCTAAACTCACAAAGTTTCTCATCTCCATACTATATATAATTTATATTTCATCCCTATCTATATAAGATTAACTATCTTAAATTCTATCTCAAAATCAAGCATAAAAATGATATTAAGGGAAGAAATATATTGGCTAATTTTACTGTAGTTTATGCACCATGTAAAATGACATTGCTCAGTACTAATAAGCTATTCCAAGTTCACATTCAACCCATAAATTTTTATATGCTATAATGAAACTTGACAACAACCCAACATAGGATTTTAATCCAGGGATAATACTTATCTCAAATCACCATAATTTGTCTAGCATAGCTAGCAAATGCACCACGTAAAATGAAACTCGACAACAACCCAACGTAGGATTTTAAGCCAGAGATATAAGTAGTTATCTCAAAGCTAGCGAATGCGTCATGTAAAATGACACTGGTAAATATCATTGAGCTACCCTAAATACACCTTAATTTGCTGCTAAGCACCAAATACATCATGTAAAATAAGATTGATAACAGTCCAACAAAGGATTTTAAGTTAGAGATATATAAATACCTATCTCACATCACCATTATTTGCCTAGCATAACTGGCCAAGACCCACACATGACACAACTGAATACGCCACAATTTTTTATTATCTTTTTTTTTTTTGACAAAACGACGAAACTTCATTAATTAAACAGAGGGCTACAAAGATCTACATTTAGTTGGGAGAGAAAAGGAGAAGGATCAATCCATCTTTTTCCCATCCCCTCTAAACGAGCATAATTTACTAAAGTGTTAGTTATCTTGTAATCCTCTCTACCCATAAAAGTTAAGTTACAAAACCGAATACAATTTAAGAGTTTTTTGCAATCTACTATTAAGGTATGACAGGCCCAAGGGCTCGAAGTCGTGGTGCCGTTGACATCATCAATGATCGTCTTATCATCCCCCAGAAGCAAAATATGACTCCAGCCTTTCTCTTGTGCCCACCGGATGGTTTTTCTCAAAACCATAGCTTCCGCTTGATGACTAGAACCTACTCTAGCCACACCCGAAAAACTTACAATGAAAAAGCCCTTTAAAGTTCGTGATACGGCTCCATATCCTGCTTATTATCATACCAAACAGCATTTAATAACCATACACCAAGAGAAGCTAGTCAATCATTCAAGCATTGATGCAATCACCCAAATGTCAAAAAAAAAAGTAAATAAAATAAATAAAAGATAACTAAATGTACTACAGGAACTTGTATATTGCACTCATATTATAGTTAAATTTTCTTTCTTTTTCTATTGGCAAAATTAAAAGTTATAACCATCCTTTACATCCATCAGTCATATCTTACACTTACAAACCAGAATAGAGAAGTATTACCGCTAAGCTTATGTATGTGAACAAGCAACTTCAGTATAACGCCTCTACTCGAAAAGCCATCATCCCACCACCAGTTTAATCATTTTTCTCATCGTCCTCGGTTGTATTCCATTTAGAAGAAAAAACATGAACACTCATAATAAAACTTTCCAAGCAATTAATAACCACCACAACTAAATATCATCCATCTCTAAGTTCATGCCAGAAGAAAAAACTACTCCGGCAACCTATTTTCAGCTCATTAAAAAATAAAAACAAACAAAAGGTTTCTTTAGGTAACCACAAAAAATGTCATTTTAAGTATGGCAGATTATGCTAGTTGACTCAAACTATAGGAGACAATCTCACATGATTATGTTCCATTAGATTACCCATAACTACCTTACCAACTATAATGATTCATGCCTAGTAGCTCACTCAAACAGAAGACAAATAAATTATTTACTTTGCCACAGATAAAAAACGTCATCATATATAACTGTAATAAAACTACGTCCAACTGATCTCAATCATAGAAGAGAAAATAAACTAATCATGGCCAGCTTACTGATCTCAACTATAATAGAGAACTAATCAAAAAAATCATGTTCATCTTACTCATGATTATCTTAACAACCACAATGATCTATGCTTAGCTTATCTAAGACTGAATACAATGAAAAAGGTTTACGTTCGTCGCAGCAAAAATTACCGCTTCAAATGCTACGAACTGCGTTATCTGTCTTCAACCATATATAGCAAACAAACTCAACTGATTATATTCAATCAATGAATTACTTCATGCTGAATGTGTTTAAGGCTAAAAACAAATATGATGAAAAACGTTACTTCAAAAGCAACAAACTGTAAAATGCACAATTAACAAAGTCATACAAACAATTAATGTAATTTACACGTAACAGAAGCAATTCTTTCTCACTAAGAAAAACTAACCTACACTAACATGGCTCTCCAATAAGGGATGGTGGAAGCAAGGTACCACAAACTCATAATTTGATTCATTTCAATATAGTCAATTCGGGAAACGATACTCCGAATGATGTCCTTATTGAGACAAAAACTGCGTGGTCCTTGCTAATATGAGGTATGTCGGGGGCTGTGTATATTAAACCTCTTGTCGTAGAGTGTTTGTTGTTACATAGTCTGTTATGGTTGAAATTGGTGTTGAGGCACTTGCTGCCTTTGCTGCTGAAGTAGTTGATGATGTGGTGTTTATGCATTGGCTAATGTGACATTTGGTTCCTTATCTGTTATTTGCGACATCTTCCCATCATGTTGCATTCTTTGAAATTGAGACAATTGAGGACCTTGTTGTACTATTTGCATTCTCTGTTTCTTCCAAATATCGAGTCCGAAGCTGTATATTGAGGTCCCAATGAAGCTGAAGCCGCTTTACTGGTTGTCATACCTGAGAATTTGAATAGTTGACAGAACGGTGCAATATAATCTTATAATAAAAATGCAGTATAATTAGATTTACTATGCATCCGATATTGAACATGACATCAATGTCCCAGAGTTAACAACAACATCATATGGGAAATGAGCAAAAATAAACTAATACAACAACAGTAAAATGTGCCTAAACAAAATGAACTTAAGCGTCACAATTCTTCAATTAAATTAAATAAATTTTTTAACTATCTATTGTCAAGAGATAGTGTTTTGGATTTCTAAATTAAGATAAAATGGATTTGAATGATCATATTCCACGAAGAAGACGTAAGTAATTATACTACTCCACCCTCAACAGCACTACCACCGTCAACGTTTCTCTTGGTTTATTATCACCGAAAGTTGTAATAGAATGATTAGTAATTCAGTAAAACATATCATGCACTTTTTTTATATGTTTAAATACGCAACTATGTAAGGATACGTATTGAACAACTAAACTTACAATAAGGTGTAGTTGTGCCTCAATTTGTACCTGCATGTATAATCAATCTCACGCTAAAATAGTAAACTAATTTGGATTGTGGAAGATTTTCATACGATAGTATCCTCTATTCTATTTGTGTTTCCAACGATATATAAAGGAGTTACAAATTGAATGGCCAGATTCTTACCTCCGTCATATATTAGCACCAACTTTTGAAACGCGTCACACTCTTAGCCATATTTGATTCGGAAGAACCTTCAACATGCCGACATATAAGAACTAACCTTCTAGTTATTGTGCTATTTAATGAACTCCCTAAACAGAAATTTATACAAATAAACCAAGAAGAGTGAAGCAGTTGCATGTTGAAGATTGTTCCATTCCTTGGAATACAGTAAGCCTCCCGAGTCCGTTAGTGGAAAATTTCTGCGACCTTTCTGAGCACAATCGCAGATGAACTCCTCAGCATTAGCCCAATAGGTAGACCATGGCTCAACGTAATCGTCATGTTTACCCTCAAGTACCAGCTGCATAAAACTTTCAACGTTTAGCATACACAAAATTAAGTTTGTGCGAAACACATCTGAATGTTATGTTGCTATGCACGTACCTTAGCAACTATGATCATGGCACCGATGTCCTTTTGGTTCCAAGAAAACTCGACTTGACGGCCTCGATCGTCAGTGTCTTGAAGAAAACTCAAGTATTTGGGATCATTGGTGGCACTGTAAAGCCACGCATCCGCACACAACAACTCGTCCTATGCAATTAACATAAACGACTTTAATACATCTTATAATTAGATCATGAAAATGCATCTTAGACTGATTATTTAACTCCACCCCAAAAAAAAAAGTCGGACAATTTACCGTGTATGTATTGCTTGGATAAAATTCCGCCGCGGCTGGGATGCTTTCATGGTATCTTCCACGGTGATTTTTAGCGAAGTCACGGAGCGGCGATATAATAATAATCAAAATAAAAACCCAATTTTGGCACGACATAAAGACATAATGCGAAAAACATAAATAAAGATATCTTACTTGTTGGGCATGCAGTTAATTATAATTAGAAAAAAAAATCCTCTTTGTGAACAATATCAATATCTAATTACTACTGATTTGTTTTCCTTGAGCTAGATTGATAAGGAATGTTGAATCCGGCATTAGCTTTCAAAGTACCTAAAAATTTTATGGAAGAATTGGACTTTCTCTCTATAAAAAAAGGAAAAAACTTGTTAAAATGTAAGAAATTAGGATTAACTCTGAGTATATAGTAATAGGAATCTAAATTGCATGCTACCCATTTGCTTTTGATCCCGAATTTGACACCGACTTTTGATACTCACTCTCCAAACTTCCTTGGTATTGTGCGATTTCTGTATCTTTCTCTCATTTGCTTCAGTCCCGAAGTTTTTAATACAAAAACAAAACACCTTAGTCATTGATGTCATTGATGTTAATTCTAGGGGTAATCCGTCACTACTTTGATATTTAAAATTTATTTGCAGTATTACTGACAATGTAAAATGTGGAACCCCATGTATTGCCTTTCAACAGAAAGGCAAAAGGCAGTAAGAATCTCTATTTACTTAGCCAAATACAGACTTCCAAATTCGCCTTAAATTTTTTCAATACTATCTAAAATGTCAAATACGTCGTTATTGCAATACCTAGTGTTGGACGGAATAAAAAGAGTAACAAAAGAAGAGAAAACTTACGTGAGCAACTCTGTAAAACTCATAGGTTCATCAATTTCAGGAATGACATTTGCAAGCTCAGGTACAAAGCTATTGGTTCCTTCATCCCACCTGCAACACATAATTCCTCGTCATTGAGAAGGATAGAGGCGGGAAAAAGCAAAACGCAGTGTCGTCAACTGCAGTATTAGCAATTGAATTTCCTATAATTATAGTGTTTCAAATGAGCAACAAACATAAATACACGCATTTGTACTCAGTGGGCAGTTGCATATATCCTTACTTTTATTCAAAAAACACTCAAATTCATTACATTAAGCATGAATTTTCTTTTACCATTGCTCACACAATGTTCTGGTAGCATGGTGCTCCATGTATTCTTCCCTGCTTATATGCAGCTACCAACAATTGCTCGTTCGATAAATCAAGACAAATAACGTAAAAGTTGCAAACAAAACAACAATCAAACATCATCTATTATTTCACTAGCCTCGGCATCTCTTGCAAAAGCGTGAGGTAACAACCAAATATATTAAAGACCCTGAAAAAAGACACTTAGGCCAGATCCTATGCACCCATCAAATGGGTTAGTTTATACAACCATGTGGACAGATAAACGTGCTTCTCCACTATGGTAAACCTATCAAATTTGAGTAAAAAAATATTTAATTGTATTTTATGGGACCCTTAACAATAAAAAATTCTGTTTATATATATTTAGTGAGTTATTTAGACATTATAATATATTTAGTGGGTCTCTTATATAATAAAAGTATATTAGAATAATTCACTATCGTAAACCTATCAAATTTGAGTAAAATAAATTTTTAATTATATTTTGTAGGACCCTTAACAATAAAAAATCTGTTTATATGTATTTAATGGGTTATTTAAATATTATAATATATTTAGTGGGTCCCTTATACAATAAAAATATATTTGAATAATGAAAAAGTAGGAGAAAAGAATATAAAATATAAAATAACTAATGAGCGACCAAGTGATTGTCGCTGGAGACAAACACTTGATCGCGCGACTTACTCTTTATCGCTCGACTAAGACTATATCGCTTTGTGCATCCTCTCAAAATTGAGCGTTTGAGAAGTCAATTTAATAATTTGCTAGGTGCATAGTGGGCGTTTTCTCTCAAATTTGATGTTTTGAGAGGTGCATAGGACTTGACCTTAAGGGGTAAAGTTTGATTTTATAACTTTCCTTTGAGAACCAATTTTTACCGGAGAAAAAAGAAGTTAAATCTCTATTATATTCCTTCCACCATGTCCAAGAACTATCCTACCATGCAACTCATTAGCAACACCAATTCTCACTGAGGCGCTCAGATTATCCTGAGACATCAACATATGTCAAGTTGTGTTAACTTGGATCAAACTATGATTTCATGTAAAAAAAAAAGAAAAAAAAAAGAAGAAAAGAACATCCAAGTGCTACACTTAACTTGCATAAAGCAGAGAGCACTATCATAATTAAATGACATAGGGCTCAATCAGATACAAGTGCATCCAAAATATTGAGAACAGAAAATTATCGTAACCATACTTTAAAAAATGGCCTTCAACTTTCCTGAAGCCAGCTTTTCATTTCATGGGACAACAATGGTAGTATCATTGCTGTGTTTATCTTCTTCCAGTAAGTAATCAAAGAATGAGTTATTCGTTACAACCACTTCCACCCCCATCCCAACAAGAAAAGTAGATACCACTGCAACCCACCGATTTATGTAGTAAATTTTTTTTAAAAAAAAACAAACTCAATTATAGAAGAATTAAGAAATTTCACAATAGAATAATTTCAATTCGAAAACAAAACAAAAAATAAATAACTTACTTCAAACTTGTATTTCATTTAGTGGACATTCACTTGACTTGTTGCTCTAACAATTGCAAAATCTACAATTTTAGGATACCTAATAAAATCAGAAAATTTATATTTATATAGGGCATAAGATCGAGAAACAGAAGGAAATAAAAGAACAAAAGTTGTGCTAACCTTGAATTTGCTGTTAACTTTGGCTATACCAAGAAGCAGTATCTCTGTGAGCATCATATGCTTTTAAAGTCGCTATTTATCTATCTACCAAACAAACTAATCATATGACCATATCCCGAAACTTTTTCTTTCTCTTCGACTATACAATTCTATCTCTCTCGGTAAATATCGCAATCGTACTTTTTCGGTAAAAGACGGAATAAAAAAAAAATCCTGTTTCACATTAATCCTTTGCTACGAGGAAGTATCATCAACATCTACAAAAAAAAATGAATAAAAAAAAAACACACACACATAGGAAACATACACTCATTAAGAGAAAAAACCCAATAATTTCCAATTCCGTGTATACCTTTAACCCCGACCGTCCATTACAAAGAGTTATAATCGACAGTTATTGAACAAAATCAGTAAAAAACACACCAAAAGATACCAAAAAGAACTCATAGGAAATATATACATGTTTTGTGATCGGAAACTCCAGCTTCACATATACGTTTAGTCCCAACTCTTCACTGCGAGGAGGCATAATTAACAACTACAAATAAAATCAATAAAAATACACAAATAAACATAATTTCGATGATTATAAGGAACAGACCCGTGCATCACAGAATATCAATTTTATCACCTAATTTATACACGGCATCACTGGGCGTTGGTTCACCGCCGGTATAACCAAAAGAAACACCATCATCTGTAAGCCAAACATCACCATTAGTAGCTGAACATTAGGCGTAAAGACCCGACATTTACTATCAACAGTAACAAACAAAAAAAAAACAAGAAGAAAAACAGTGAAACCCTAACTGGGTAAAAAAAATCACCACGAAAATACTGAGATCCTATCTTTGCTCGAGCCCTTTATATAGAGAGCATCCAAGCGAAAAATTCCCATCTAAACAAAATATCGAACTTTGGAAGAAAAAAATCTTTAATTCAGAAAACAATATCATAAAATTGATAAAAACTCTCTAAAATTTGGACAACCTCATATCCCTGCAATCAGTGGTTGGACATATCTTTGCACATAAAATACGAAATAATATCAAGACATTACAAATTTAAAAATTCGTTTTATTTAATTTATTTTTTATATTAAACCTATTTTATTTTTAATTATGGTACAAACAAAGTTAAGAAAAGTAATATTGAGATCAGATCATTATTCTGATATTGCTCGATTTTTTTATGCTCGTTTTGTATTAGTTTGCCCTAGTTCATATTCCTTGCTCCTAGTTTTATTTCCAAATTCTGACAATCATGTAAATTTCAACTGCTGTACAAGACCACTAATAAAGTTACGCGCAAAAGAGATTCATCGTCCGGTCAAAAGGTTAGTACCCACGACCAATTTGATCAATTTATTTAGTTTCATTCTCATCGGAAATGTAATATATAGGAATAGCTTATTCGTTGATTTTAATTGATAGAATGGAGATGTAATTAGGAAAATACTGATTTTAAGAACTGTAAATGGACGTTGGACACTGAACATTTTTTTTATTTACTAATTATGTGATGATCATGTGATTGATTTAATTTTTTATTATCGTGATGAAATCGTGAATGTTTGATTAATTATTCATTTATGTATTTTTGTCAACAATATTTATGCGAGATAATTGCTTTAGGAAATAAAAAATACGTTTTCCATAAAAAAATATATCTCGTGGGTCTAGAAATCTTTATTCATGTTTTCTATTGGACCACATCAAATAAATTTGTTTTAGAACGTTTGGTGGGGCCAGAATCAACCAGAAACTCCGATGAATTATATAAAGAATTTTTAAATTTTGATTTTCGAAATTCATTCCCTAAAATAATTCCAACATGTCCATTGGGTATGTAACGGTACGTGAATATATATCATTTCCGTTTATAGTTGAGATTTTTCGGCACAAAATATATGCATTATCCCCACTAAACCACAACTCGTTCCCTACATATTTAAAACCCTAGCTAGAAGAATAAAGACTGTAATCATTTCTCAAACTCTTAAGCACAAGCAGTAGTATCCATTATTTTCATTCTTCACCGCCAGAAATCATGGACGAAATCAATGAAACATTAGTGCCAATACCAGAAGAAACCGATCATCCTGATTTTGTCGCTTTGCTAGAAACATTGGAATTGTTTTGGGATATTTTCAAACGACTTTACACGGTACATTGTATATATATTGTTTAGTGTTTTCCAATTTAGTTGTCCATATACCGTTTTTTATTTCAAATGATTTCTATTTTCTGCTGGTTCCTTAACTATTTATCCTAAATATTTTATAGGATGGTGATACTGATGATAAATCCATGGCCAGCAGAAGGGCAGTCGCTGAGGTAAGTCTCCTTGCATATCGAAACTACTGATCACAAAATAATATTCCTCCGTTGTGATTACCATTTTTTATAATCATCACAACCATAAACTAAAGAGAAACAAAAATGAAACTAACTCAAGAGATTTAACGTGGTTTGGCAATGGTTTGTTTATATCCACAGATAATGAGACTTGTAGTTCTTATTGATTAGATGGGTTACAGTTGAAAATGACCAGAAGAAAATCTAGCTTCGGGCCAAAAATATCCCCCTCTCTCTTACTCAAAAATTGTATTTAAAGAGATAAAAAAGATGATATTTACTAAAATACCCATTTGTCACATGTCAATAAAGTCCGCCACGTGTCGAAGTAAATTCACTACATTTCGCCATGTGTCGAAAAAGATACTCCATATTTCGCCATGTGTCGATGGAGTCTGCCACATGTCCACATTGATCTTATCTTCAAATGGTCTTAATTCAATTTTGATGCGGGCAAAAGTTGGTGCGGGCAAAAGCTTCGGGAAGAGCTACGGGCAAGAGCTAGTGCGGACTTGGCTCGCGGACTTGGCTCGCGGGAATGAGCTAGCTTTGCTGGTGCAGGAAATGGCGTTAAGGCTTCAGGTGGAGCGGGAATTGTTGCGCGGGAAGGCTGGCCTACGGACTTCATTGGCTTGAATTTTGGCTGCGTCACTTGTGCTACTAAAGTGGATTGAGCGGGAATTTTCATCGTTCAAATCTTCATTTCATGACTTCAAATATGAATGGTGGAGCAGGCAAGCTTGAGTTACTTTGCTTCGGACCTGGACTCCAGCTACGGAAATGGGCTGCGGACTGGCTTGCGGATACGGATATGGGCTGTGGACTGGCTTGTGGACCAAAGCTTTACGGGCTTGGCTTTGTGCGGGAATGGTACTTCAAGTTTGGATAGTGCCTTGGGTGAAACCAATTTAGGGAAGCTCATGCGTCTTTATATGGCAAATAATGGTACGGACCATGATTGGTTCAATCAATTAATACAAAGCTTTAACAGTATAACAATGATTGGGAATGATTGTTTTATGATTAATTTCAATGGGTAATGATTAGTTGTAATGGATTAAAGATTGGCCTTTAATGATTTGCATGTTTAAGTGGTCTACGGATGGAGAATGGTGCACTTCGAACTTGTGCGCTCCGAACTTGGTACGGACCTGGGCCTTTCTGTTGATTGCGGACTTATGCTGGCGTTGTGAGAATTGGGCCGTTGTGGTCCTGGTTTGAGCTTTGTTTCAACTTGGTGTTGGTTGCTGCAGACTTCAACTTGGTACATTTCATTTTGGTACTCACAACTTGCCCCTTTTCTTAAGGTTATTTCGAAGAATAATTCTTAAGAAAATGACTTCAGTTACTTTTCGTTTGCCCTTGTCATGATAAGAGTATGAACCTGATTCATTCAAAAATAGAATTTTGCTGTGAAAATATATATATTATTGAAACTTGCATGAATGTATAAGCCTCTCAGGAACTCAAATTCAAAGTATACGTCGAAATGGGTGGCATTTAGGTTGTCATTGGGCGCAGATTCTCAGCATAAGCGCCAATACCTATTTTGATAATTGCGGTGTGTGGCATTTAGCATGTCACCTTTGATGATTGTGAATAAGAGTTCTTTTCATGACTTATACAAACAAAATGGTTAAAGCAAGAAAAAATTGTAGATCAAAGAGATATGAGGTACTTAGCTTTTTTATGAGAGTCTTGCCGGTTGATATCACTTCATGAGTGTAAAAGTATATGAAGAAAAAAGAATGAAGAATGAATTATAAGAAGTATTAATTCTTGAATATTTGTATCCGCATAAAATATATGAAATATGAAGTATGAAGTATCGACCCTCGAAGAAGCTCTCTCCACATGAGAAACCCGTAGTATACGCAAATTGTATATGAAGAGAATCTTTGAGAAGTATACAAGAAATGAAAAGTATCCGAAGAAAATAAAAAAAAACACTTTCTTCCGAAGTAGTCGATATGTAAGAAATCCGAAATATAAGAAGATAGAAGTATTCGTCTTCAAGAAGTGCTCAATAATAATAAGTATGAAGTACCCATTTTCGGATAATAATTCCCGAAAAAGTATGTAGATTCCCGCTTGATGTATAAGAGATTTCGAATGAGAATTCTTCTCATAACTCATAAGAAATATCAACCTTGGAATTAATGCGAGAAGTCCGAAGTATACGAAATTAATAGAAGTATTTATTGAGTATTCTTCGTGTGAAATATAAGTCATTAGAAATATCAATTCCCATATGCTTATATGAAGTATTAATGAATTGATGCCTCATGTTAAGAAGTACAAGGCATATGAAACAAAAATTCCGAGCGATGGGAAGTACCGAATCTATTGAGTGTTAGTAGATTATTGAAATGAAATACCTAAATGGCGCGTAATATTTAGCTCATTTCCCAGCTAAAAATTTGGTTTCTTTATAACATGCCCCCAGTGCATTATTATCGCGTGATTGCCGCATCTCTGAAGTGCATATCATAGGTATCTTCACATTTCATAAAATAATTTTAAGCAATTCACTATACTCAATGGGTACAGGTTAAAGATGATTCTCATGCTTTTGTTGCATACTACAGTTAAACATAGACATATTGGAATTTGTACAGGCTAAAAATACATCACATTAAATAAATATGTTTCTAGCATAGATAGTTATGGAGTCAATTATCATGATGTACAATATCACATGTGATTCAGATGCTATTGGAAGCAATTGACCAGTTCATAATGTATGACACATAAGAAAATGACTTGCAAATATTCAAATAAAATATATACAATTGATACTAGTTGAGCAAATTTAATTATCTAGTTCATTTCACAAATGTTCTATTCACAAATCAAGCAAGTTCATGCTTTTTAAGCAGGTAAGATAGATCATGATTCAATCATTTAAAAATGATGGTTACGAATCATTCTTAAGTCTATTCTAATTATTTTCACACTGTTTGTGTATGTTCATTAGAGTATGTCATGTATTCAATGATAATAAGAAACTGAGAGACAAAGATAGGATGGTATGTTAACCAAGTTGTAGTCCCGAGATAAGCTGATTATGCTAGAGAAAGTCCGGGGCATTATGATCAAGACCGAAATCAGCTACCCTAGTCCTCATGTCATCTCCGGGGTTGACTTGTGCAGCGAGGTGAGGCGCAACATCTGCTCCTGAGAAGGCATACACTTGAGGTCTTAGCAAGAGTTTATCTCCAAGTCCCTAAGAGAAGCTAAGTTACCCAACCACTCTGGCAGAACCACCAAAGAATGAAAAATTCCACATGTGTAGAGTCTGTTAGAAAGTGAGGTACTGAATTTGGTGTGGCAGACCCTTAAGTCTGTACCACCCGTAGATGTACAATAGAGAAAGTGGAGTTTTCCCACCAATGAACTGATAGGTTTTCCAAATTACAAGACTGTGAAGAATATCATTTCCTATGAGCAATCGCCGCGGAAGAAATATTAGCTCATCGCATAACTTAATCTAGATAGAAGTAAGAGAATTTAGATTGTTTTCCACCAATGAACTGAAAGGTTTTCTGTTGCAGTCTTCAAACTCCAATACTTTCAGAGATGGAAACCGGGTTGGCATGACTGTTTACTTGCGGCAGTACTTGACCTTCAACTGCTCAAGGCGAGGAAAACTTGAAGTAGATGATGAAACTTGATCTGGCCATACTACTTAATTAAGCATATCAACTAGAGAGAGCTCTTCCAACGAAGGGAAAGACGATACGTTGCTACCGTTAGTGCCATAGAACTCACTTCCAATACTTTTCACAGAGTAAAATCCCTGTATTTTGAGAATTTTGAGACAAGGAATCAACCAAGCGGTGGAAGCTTCTCGCACAAATAACAATTTTTTAGGACAATGAAAACCAAATTAAGCAGCAAACTATTTGGACTCATCATCCAAGTGGAGAATTTGGAACCAACATAGTTGTGGATACCCAATCGCTTAAGATTCTGATGAGGCTGGAGGCCTTCTAGCACTGCAAATCCATCACTCACAATACCACTAGAACTATCAATCTCTGGCCAATGTAACTCCAATCTATGAATGTGTTACTAAAAAATTATGACCCTGCCTATTCAAATTGAACCTTCTCAAACGCTTGCCAGTACCACGGTCTAACTGTCGGGAATGCTAGTTCAAGCAATTAATTTGAATCTGCCAAAACTTGTCGCTTAGACATTTCTACAAACACCTTTCGTGTGTTCTGCTAACTTATGAGAGTTATGTAACGGCTGTCCTTTGGATGCTCCACTAATTCATTCCTTCCCTGCAAACTCAAATTGAGAAATAACCACCCTTGCTAAACACTCCAGAACTCAAAAATATGATCCTAGGCATAACCATTCATACAAGAAATGAAACCAGCCTTTGCAGGATATGTATCAACTACATGGATCATGACATACAACTAGCTACATCATAATTCATATATATGTACATATAAAAAGATCACTGGATGTATTTCCTCAAAAAATTACATTTTCTTGTTTTGAAAGACAATTCACTTATTGACCAGAGAAACAATTCGATTTTGTGAAGACCAGAAACAGCTTAACTAAAAAAATAACAATTTCAGATTGAAATAAAGGATAAATTGATTAATCAAAGGGGAAAAGAAAAATCTGTCAAGAATCCCCAAAATTTTAGTTCGAAATCCTCAAAATTAGATAACGAAATTACTAGACAAAATTTTAGTTCGAAAATCCTCAAAATATAAAAATTCTCAAAATTTTAGATAACAAAATCGAGATGAAATCAATGATTTTCGTTAAGTTTTAATCTGTTATTGAAATTTGTTGTTGTGGTTGAAATTTGTTGTTGCTGTCAATTCTTGTTGAAATTAAATTTGATGGTCAGTAACTTCATCCCTTCCTTGAACACCATCAGGCTTGATTATGATATGGGTTTTTCTCCCTTGTTGATGTTTCTGGTGCTATCTTAAATTTGGGTGGTCGTCTTCATCTCCGTGTGTCAGGTTGGATAAATCTATTAAACGTCCCCGTTCTAGCGTCAAAATATGATTACGATTTTTCATGATCATCACAACCACAAATTAAAGAGAAACAAAAATGAAATTAACTCAAGAGATTTAAGGCAATGATTCACCTACATCCACAGGTAATGAGACTTGTAGTTCTTATTGATTAGATGGGTTACAGTTGAAAATGACCAGAAGAAAATCTAGCTTCGGGCTAAAAAAGTCTCCCTCTCTCTTACTCAAAAATTGTATTTAAAGAGATAAAAAGATGATATTTACTAAAATGTCCATTGCCGTATGTCAATAAAGTCCGCCACGTGTTGAAGTAAAATTCACTACATTTCGCCATGTGTCGAAGAAGATACTCCATATTTCGCCATGTGTCGATAGAGTCTGCCACATGTCCATATTGATCTTATCTTCAAATGGTCTCAATCCAATTTTGGTGCGGGCAAAAGTTGGTGCGAGCAAGAGCTTCGGGAAGAGCTACGGGCAAGAGCTAGTGCGGACTTGGCTCGCGGACCTGGCTCGCGGGAATGGGCTAGCTTTGATGGTGCGGGAAATGGCGTTAAGGCTTCATGTGGAGCGGGAATTGTTGTGCGGGAAGGCTGGCCTACGGACTTCATTGGCTTGAATTTTGGCTGCGTCACTTGTGCTACTAAAGTGGATTGAGCGGGAATTTTCATCGTTCAAATCTTCATTTCAAGACCTGGACTCCAGCTACGGAAATGGGCTGCGGACTGGCTTGCGGACCAAAGCGTTGCGGGCTTGGCTTTGTGCGGGAATGGTACTTCAAGGTTGGGTAGTGCTTTGGGTGAAACCAATTTGGGGAAGCTCATGCGTCTTTATATAGCAAATAATGGTATGGACCGTGATTGCTCCAATCAATTAATACAAAGCTTTAACAGTATAATAATGATTGGGAATGATTATTTTATGATTAATTTCAATGGGTAATGATTAGTTGTAATGGATCAATGATTGACCTTTAATGATTTGCATGTTTAAGTGGTCTACGGATGGAGAATAGTGCGCTTCGAACTTGGTAAGGACCTGGTTTGTTGGTTGCGGACTTACGCTGGTGTTGCGGGAATTGGGCCGTTGCGGTCCTGGTTTGAGCTTTGTTTCAACTTGGTGTGGGTTGCTGCAGACTTTATTTTCGTACTCACATCCGTCTCAAGAAAAATGATACTTTCATTTTTTTTCAATTTGGCCTAAAATTAAGACGTAGGTAGTGTGGGTATTACATTTTATAACTTTCATCAATTAGTGGCCTAACGCTAAGGGTAATTGTATTTAGTTCTTTTAATTTTCTCTTTTATTTTATTTTGTTAGATGAAAGCCTCGGATTCCATTTTATATCCAAGCAAACGAATCGGTGCACTGCCAGGTCTACTTCGATCCTCGCTGATCTATCTGATTGTTTGTTAATATATTAGCAAAATCTTTTTTTTTACCCTTAATAACAGGTGTCACTATTGGTCATCAATTTTACTCACGAGGCGAAATGGCAGCAGTTGGCTTTCATAGTTACGGATTTAAAGAAGTTGACTATGGTTCGCAGGATGATTTTGTAAGTTAATTACTTCTGCTGATAATTGGTTTCTCATGGAGTAAGAAAGAAAGATTTGATTGTTGCAGTTGGTTTATTATATTCAGTTGGTGCAGGAAGAATACAAAGATTATACATTCCCGATAGCAACGTCAATTGTTGTGTCCTCGAGGCAGTACCACAAAGAAGTTTCGTACTATATCAAGGAGATAACATGATAATTTTTCCGAAAGAAAGGAAATGATCTCATTACAATGACAGTATCAGACATGGTTTATAAAGGAACCCCACAGACACTCACAATCACACAAATGAAACCCAATACCAGAGTGATACGTACACGGACAGTTACATCTAGAAACATTAACAACTAAATGACCACGCGCGGTGGAAGGGCCGACCGAAGAAACAAACTTCACTTATGATGTTCAGTCTGCTACTGTTTCTCTTAGTCGTTTTATTTACGACGGTTACTGATGTTGTTGAAGAAGGGAATAGGCTACGGTTCTGGACGACAATTTGTGATAGCCTTTTTCTGGTTTTTCTTCCTTGCACCAGCAGAATTTTTTTTGTCTCTAAAATTTCTTGATTGATCGAATCCGATCGATCTGATGGATATTCTGAAAAATTAAACTGTTAAGTTCTTTGTATGATCATATTTGACAGAAATTTATGATCAATTTCATCGATTATCTCCAATTTAATCTCAATTTTATGGGATCGTAAAATAAAAAAAAAATCAATTTTTATTTTGTGGGATCAATTGAAGACCGATTCGATATTTTTTAATCGAATTAGTGGGTCATAAATGAAATTGGGGATTGTATGTATGTGATTATGATCTTAATTTTGGGAATTAACGATCAATTGAGTTCCAATTTGATCGAATTGTGATGAAAATGAAAAAAATTGGAAAAAAATTTGAAACCAATTGCGTTTCTGACAGGATTACAAATTCTGATCACATAGAAGGCCTCCTTAACAGTCGGCCAACTAAGTGTATACGAATTGTTAGTGTTATTATGTGCAACTATAACCCCCTCCACCCCTAAAATGAACTGCTTGAACACTGTTAAAGCTCTAATCCTTCAATTTTTCCTTGAGTGTCTAGAATCTATGACCATAAAGTCTCTTAGTTATATGCCTGCCAACTGAGCAATGGTCGAAATATAAGCCAAATTAGGAGACTTGGCCTGCACCAACTCCCTCACAAAATAAAATCAAGGGCCATGTGCTTCATTTTGCTGTGAAAACTGGATATGCAGCTAGAGATAAACTGATGGTGTTATCACAATGTAAAGTTGGAGGAACAAGAAGAAAAATATGCAAATCTTGAAGTAACTGAAATAACCATACTACCTTAGCTGCAGTATATGAAAGAGCACGAAACTCAGCCTCAGTGCTTGATCTAGTAGACTGCTTATTAGCATACCAAGAAATTGGATTATGGCCGAAGAAAATGCAGAACCCACTAGTTGAGCGCCTATTATCAAGGGATCATGCCCGGTCAGCATCACTATAACCTTGTAAGGTTAAAAGACCCTTAGAAAAGAATAGTGTATGATCAATTGTACCCTTGATGTATCTAAGGATTCTTTTAGCTGCAATCATGTGAGTCGTTGTTGGTTTGTGCATAAATTGACATACTTGATTGATGCAAAAGCTTATTTCTGGTTTTTTCCAACTAAGATATTTTAGTGCACCAACTAATGATCTAAACTTAGTTGGATCCTCTGGAAGTTCACAATCTTTAACACTAAGTTTAACAGGAGTTGTGCAGCATTTAACACCCACCATTTGTGTTTTATCTAAAAGATCCAATACATACTAGGATTTACACATAAACAAGCATTGAGTATTTATTTTGGTTCCCAAACCTAACAAATAATGGAGAGCACCCAAATTCTTGACAGGAAATTACTTACTTAAAGTATCACTGAGTTCAACACAATAAGAATCAGAGTTATAACCTGTGAGAAGGATATCATCCATATAAACCAAAAAGAATGGTAATTCTTTTTCCAGTTCTTTGCATAAAAAGAGAACGACCAGCAGCAGAACAATGAAACCCTAAGAGATAAGAAAACATAATGCAGATTGTCATACCAAGCCCTTGGGGCTTGTCTAACACCATATAAAGATTTGTGAAGGTTGCACACCCAATATGGATGATCAGGATCAATGATACCTTGTGGTTGAGCCATAAAAACTTTCTCCTGAAGATCACCATGCAAGAATGCATTGCTGAAATGAAGCTGCTGAATATTCCAGCTGAAGTGAACTGCCAAAGACAAAATAAATCTTATGGTAGTAGGTCTGGATACAAGGCTAAATATTTCATTGTAATCAAGACCTGACAAATGAAAACCCTTGGCAACAAGCCTAGCTTTGTACCTTTCAAGAGAATCTTCTACATTTTGCTTGATTTTATAAACCCATTTATATCCAACCACATTTTGGTTTGGTGATGGTGGAACTTTGGTCCAAGTAGAAGTAGATTGTAAATCATCATATTCAACCTTTATTGCTATTTCCCATTTGAGATTCTTGTTAGTCTGAGAAAAGCATGTTGGAGTACTAGGAACAGTGAAAACGAGATATGCAGAGGGTAAAGGATATTTGGTAGCAAAATAATCTTAGGTTTGAAGAGACCAGCCTTGCCTCTTGTGATCATATAGTATGATGATTCTGAATGACATAGTTAGGTATATCCTGAGCATGAGTATTCTAATTGGTACTTATGGATGAGGTGGTTGATCTTGCACATAATGGGAATTAATATGAGTAGTGACAGATGATGTAATCAAAGAAATTATATGAGACTCAGAATCATAGTCGATTCTCAATCTGAGTTTTAAAATTGAAGAAAATAGTCTTAAATTCGAACTTAGCATGAAGTGGAAAAAGCCAACAAAATTTAAAGAAATAATCTACTTGTTTTAGGGTAAAAACAAATGTACTGCAAAATAATACTTTCAGATAGGTTCAAGAGATCAAGCTTGAACAGGACAAGCCTAAACCAAGAAATGGACGTTCACGTCTTGCTTCAATCATAAAAGTTGAGAAGATTGGGTAGGTCTTAGGGGAGGGAAGCAAAGAAGGTTTCTGTGTTGTGAGTAATTGTAGTGTGTGATAAAAGAATGGATTATCTCTAAAAATGAACGCTAATTATGTATATCTTGTCTTTGTCTGTGTTATATCTTGCTTTGAATAGATGAAGCCATTTATTTATATTTGGTGGAGACACGCTGATTTCTCGTAAGTGATGGAAGTTACAAAAGAAGTGGAGGAGTAACGATTGTGGAGATTGCAGTGGAATCATGTCCGAAAAATAGGGAGGACTTGTATGACCACTACTCCTCGTACTCTCAATTGCCTTGTAATTGTCCCACGAATTGTTACCTTCTTGTTCGTGGATGTGTTGCCAATACCCCAATGAGAATACCCTCATGAGTTGTATTTGATATCTCGTAAAATGATAGTGGAATTGTGGACCACAACTATTTTAATTATGTCAAGTCAAGTCAAATGACTTGCTAAGTAAGTGATGCAAGTTGAGGATGTGGTTGTAAACAATGATAAGAAAGTTTGTTGGTCGGACTTATTAAGATCTGATTTTAGACCTAATTTTAATTCTGAACTAGCAAATAAGTAACAAAAGATAATATCAAACTCAAGAGGACTGGGACTCAGGATTCCACCATTATTGATAATCGAGTGGTGCAACTTTCAATTCTTAACAATTATAGCTCTTTTATGGACTCTATTTCTTTGCCAAAGCGAGATTTCTAAAATATTATGTGTAAATCATAAACATGGCGCATCAAAAACTCTGAAGGCTAAGCATACACATAAAATAAAATCATAAATAATTAATGAAAATCATAAATCAATTAAAATAAGTGCAAAAAGTCATAAAGAATCGAATATAGTTACCAAATAATTGTGAAAAATAGCTTCCTCCATTGTCCCAGTGTTGGGGTTTAGCTCATTATGCTCAAAACACTCCCAAAATATAGGTACATAGCTCAAAAGTGCTTGAGAAGAAGAAAAGAATAAAAAATAATTGAAACAGGTAATTTGAGACGTTTATAAACGTTAGAAAGAAGAATAAAACAACAACAGATATAAATATCTCTTTTCTGTCGCTGAAAAGAACATAAAAGATCACAGATTTTTTAACGAAGATGTTCTTCGTTTTTACGACGATGGTCTTCTTTTTACGACGATGTTCTTCTTCTTCTTCTTTACCAACATAAAAAACAAACTGGATTTTTCAGAGATTTTTATTTTTCTAGCTTTCTGGCCGAAGCCAACCCCCCATAATTGTTTCCCTCGACCTCTATTTATATTATGACAGCAAATCTCGTCCATTTGACTCCTCCAAATTTTCTCACATACCGTATCTTTAATTCTTGACATGATATATCTTTTTCCACGATATGTTGAAGCTTGTCCAAAGAAAACTCTTGTTTGTTTCGTAATCAAAGTCGGAGAGAATAATTTTTTTGATGTTGTTGCTTAAGTTAGCATGAATTATTGAATTTTGCAATAACAGAATCTCGAGAACATTCTTTTCTTTCTGATTTACGTGGGACAAATATCTTTGATTGATTGCTTATTTTGAGTATCCCAGATTTTTAAAACTTCTCTTAATAGGGAAAGCAAATATATCTTGTCTTAAAACACTTTAGAACATCCCAAAAATATCCCTACCAAATCTTCATAGTCCGAGAGATAGAGAAAAAGATTGCCGCCACTTTCAATTTGAAAAGGAAAGAATATGGTTGCCTCTATCCAACTGGTGGGTGCATTTAAGACTTCTTCTTGGGTGCCTTTATTAATTTTTCTGGGTGCTTTTATCAATTTTTGAGCCATATTTTCCATAATTATTTATTCCCCAAAAATACCTAAAAAAACATAAAATAATAAAAATAATAAAAATATTAAGAATTAACAGTATAATTATGAGATCAAATTAGACACGAAAATGGGTGTATCAAATACGTCCAAACTTATTATTTGCTAGTTCTGAAGCAAATATAAAATGAAAAACTAATGAAATAAAAATCCTAACTCACTTTCGCAGGCATCGCGATTGCACTTAATGTGTGCAACAAGCCTTTGAACCCATAGGTGTCCCTATTGGACGAGTTTTGTTTCTTGAGGGTTTACAAGAGATATACCCACAAAACCTTTTACTCCAAACCCTAGTTACTTGTGAACGATTGAAGGTAGACACTAAACATGCTATTTAGTTGGCTACAAAATTCTTTGGCTATGAGAGGAATTACCCTATTTTGAATCCAATTGTTGTACACGAGTTTTCACTCAAGCGTACTAAAATTCATATATAAAAAATCAAAGCACTACTCAGAAAGTCGTACAATGGACAACAATACTCGGAATCTGACAAACCACAATCACATGAATAGATTAAGAAGGTGGATATGGAGATATGAGTGTGCATGTTGATTAAGGTGAATGGTGTTTCCCAAAATATCTTTATGAACATCCTGCCAAGATGAACCCTAATGGATTGAGATATGCACCCACTGGTCTGAATCATAATTTCTAGTATCAACTCAGCTGGTATATACAAGGGCCCCAGCGGTCGATTTATTGAATATATACAATTAGTTTTTACTTTTTTTTTTTCGACAACATGATTAGATCTTTTGAATCTAAGTGCATGCTCCTTGTCAGCAAATTACATGATAGTTCCCATGGATCCTGAGTTCCACGCTTGCTTACGCGATAGGGATAGGGAGAACACACACGTATTGTTATTCAAGTGATTTTTTTCATTGGTCAAGTTCAATTAAAATAATAGGGCTTGATCTCAATCATTCTACTTCATCCTAGCGGCAACAAGGCGACACTAGTGCCCCACCAAATCACTTAGAAAAACACAAAAAGTTGCAAAATAAAAACAGAATGTAATATGGTGACGTCTCTAAGATATGGTGACAACTATCATGTTATTTCTAACACCTGAGCTTTGTCCTTTTATGAATAGACCATTTAGCTGGGTCGCTCAACTCCTACAAACAATAATTTTGTTTCCATCTATCTAGAATGGTTAGTGTCATCCTGAATTGTTCACAAGTTTTTAAATTTTAGAGTTTTTGTTACAACTAAAATTTTAAAAAAATTCTCCCATTCCCCCAAACTTAAATTGAACATAGTCCTCGATGTTCTAAAGATAAATGAAAGAAAGCATGAACAAAGAGAAAATAATGAACAAAGTAAAAGAGATAAGAAAAGATATTACCAACACCGCGTACCAAAAACATATGGGTTGCCTCCCATAGAACGTTAAGTTTAAAGTCTTCAGCCAGACCAAGAAATGATTAGTCAGAACTTACGAATCATATAACAATAATCGAAATAATTGTGGATCCTTAAAGTCAATCGATTTTGACTCACAAAGTTGACCATAATGAAGTATATGAAAGTGGTGGTCAATTTTAAGAAAATACATCGATTCAGATTTCCTAAAATAATTAGGCTTAACTCCAATATTCAATATCTGACAAATTTGAAATTCATATGTTCCCACATTTGGTAAATAAAATTTTGATGGGACAAGAAAGTTAATTATGATATTATCGCCTGGGTAAACCACATCAACCATAGGATGGATTTTTGATGACTGAATTTCATTCTGGACAATATCAGGCTCGGGGAAAGTGTATGAAGATAATCTCTTAAAATGGTAGAGGCACATATGTCAAGTCACGACACCAAATCACCTGATTTGAGACATTTATAATCGTTGCTTTGAATTTAAGCAACGTTTATAAAGTCTCAAACCGTGCATACTTAATCTTTTAATACGCGTAAAGCGACAGACATAAGAGTCTCTTAATTTAATTAAAGCGACACATGCTATGCGTCTCTTAAATTATTTATGACGTTTCCTAAGTGAACCAAAATTATTTTATTGGCCAATTAAAGCGACGCTTACCTAATTTAAGGGACACTGGAAAGCGTTGCTTAAACTATCTGCGACTCTTAATTATAGATCTCAAATTTTTGTGCAACACATATGATTTAATGGTGCAACACAAGAAATTGGTCGCGTTTTTTGTTATCCACATATATTTATTTCGTTTGCTACGCTTATATCAGTCTCAAAATTTAAATTAGTTTTAGACAACATCCTGGATTGGGGATTCTCAAAATCAAAATATCCTGCACCTGCATTATCTGTTCTCAATCACATATGATTCTAATAATCAATTAATTGCATTCATCATCACATATGAATCAATTTCAACAATTATTATCAATCAATTAATGAATTATAATAGATCAATCATTCAATCATTGAATTAACAATCCTTTGTACATGAACACTTTCTTTTGTATTTATAGCTTCCAGCTCTATGGGTTTTTAGGATATGTAACTAAGTAGTGCGAAACAACACCAGAGTAAAGACAAATTTCAGGACCATCATTGTATGATAATATATGGACATCACATAGGGTTTCCCACATGCATGGGCAATCTACTTACTCCCGTCCAGTGGCATCAAAAAGTGAAAGAATAAGAACCAAGCAGGACTACAAAGGGATCCATATATAAGCCAGTAAATATACAGCATCAGCTTAAACCACCATATACCTCCAAAGAGAAGCTCATATAACATTGGCTTAAATACAAAACGATCCGACTGATCAATAAGGAGCACCTGAAAAAAGAAAAAAATTCTAATGATTATTTACCATTTCCAAATGGGATCAGGAACAGACTGCAGAGACTGACGAAACTTTTACCAAGTACAATATGGAAACTAAAAGGCGAAGATGAGAGCAATGAAACTACAGCAGTTAAGAGAATATCGAGAGGATCAAGCCAAGGAAAGAAGGAATACATATCAGAAGTCACAGTCATTAGCCGTATAAGACATCAAAATCTTGTTAGGTTGATAGGACCTTGGTGCCACGATTACGGTGAATTACTTCTGGTGTTCAAGTAATATTCTTAGTTGGTCCCTGAGATACAAAATAGCTCTAGGCCTTGCTTCAACTTTGCTATATCTACACGAAGAATGAGAACAATGTGTAGTACATAGAAACATCAAAGCTTCTGATTTGCTATATCTACACGAAGAATGGGAACAATGTGTAGTACATAGAGACATCAAATCAAGTAATGAGATGTTAGATTCAGTTTATAGGTAGTCTTCAGCAGAATGAAACAACCTCTAGGTACCAAAATGCCACAGTATATATTTTTGACAGTGACAGAAGTTAGCTGAGGTTTCTTATCATCAGGCCACACAAGTGACTCCAGTCTAAGAGCTGTATACAGACCTCCAAATCCAGCACCCAATATGCACACCCTTGGCTTCTGCAAATGATAAACATACAACAACAATTCAAATAATAAAGAGTTGTAACTCCATATAAATTTCTAAAAGTGACAAACAAATTTGGAAATGAGAAAATGGGATATCTGGATGCATACAGAATTGTAACTTTCCATACTTTCCATAATCTGGATGCATACGGAATAATAGCGATCAAGCATATTATTTAACTCCTTCATCGTCAATCCACCAGAAATCATTCCTTGCCTTCCTTGTAGTACCTAAGTGATGAACATCAAGGATAAGCACTACTAATTGGGCTCAACTGCGGAGAAATATTGATCTTCAAATTAACATGTAAAATGTCTGCAAGAACCTGGGAATCTTACCGTTCACAACTTCTAGAATTGTGGACAGTAAGTATAGCTTCAAGATCTTAACTGCAGCAAGATAAATGTTCAGAGATATCTTGTGTGAATTGTGGTAAAATAGGTGTTCACGTGGGACAAGGCATAGCTATTTGTTAAAGTTTGATTAGAGCTACAATTCAGCTCTCTAAACGTTTGCAACCATCAGATAAACAATTTGAGAATGAGTTAAGTAGGTAAGGTAATACTTATCTTTGTTGTAGTGCTAGGCTTGTATAATTTGTGATAACTGTCAAGTTTTACAATCTGAACTGCAAGACTGTGGTGTACTAGCTGCACCAATTCTATTGTTCTTTCTGTTATAGCTCCACCACTCAGTGACCTTATCTTTGCTCAATCTAGATAACTTGCAGGAGTGTCAGGTTTCATGAGCATTGTCTTGTTATGAATCAGCAACTAATCTCTAACATTCATGGTAGTTCAGTTGAAGCAAATTTTCAGAACCTACACATTTTCAGCTTAATATTTATAAACAGCATACCCAATTTCAGAGTTTAAATGCTTCAAGGTTAATATTCAAGAACATGTTTATGAGCTAATCAAAGATATATGCTTATGAGCTATATCAGTTCATGGAGACAGATCAAAATTCACAGGGGATGTAAAACAGTTAGCTGTTAATGCTTGTCTGAAGCTATAGTGAAGCTTACTAAAAATGCATAGGTTTTCATATAGGTATTATGCAAAGGGTAACAAAGAGAAATGAAAACTTATCTTTGAATTAGTGGTTGTTCAAAGATGTTCACGACTCCGCAACATCCTTTTTCCTCATTGCAACTACTCTCCATTCAAAGTTCAGATATTGTGCAACTCCAACACTGAAACAACAAAGAAATTTAAGGATAAGATATTATATATTCTAGGTAGACAATAACAACAACAATTCCAATGGTATGCCAGCTAGGAACCAACAGTTCATTTCACTGTGCATGTGTAAGTAGGTCATGCTTAAATTTAGACAATGCAAATCTGGTAAACGATTTGCCAACAATTACACATTTAAACTAAAAAGGCATTCTGAAAACCAACTGGGGTGTTGAAATATTTTAATTGAGTGGCTTAGTTTTGATGAGAAGTTGTCAAGAAAGAATCCCTAGATTCCCCCTTTTTTAGTTAACGGACACGATGAAGAAGAGATGGAGAAAGTTGAATATTTATAGAACTGATAAACTACCTGCTCTTTAATATCAGCGTAATTCTTCTTACTTCAAACCTCTCCTGAACGGCTGAACCTCAAACCTCTCTTGAACCTACACATGAGTGACAAATTTAATTGCAAGCCCTTTTGTACCAAATCGACCTGCTCTGCCAACCTGAAAAAAGAAAGTGATACTACTAAGTTTAACTGAACTCATGCAGTACTACAATGTCATTGAAACAAAGGCCCATGTTAAGTACAATCTTAAAGGCATGAAGAAGAAACAAACCCTATGCAAGTAAGTATCAGCAAAATCAAATCAGGCATATTATAATTGATCACAACGTTGACGCGTTCAATGTCTATTCATCTACTAACCAAATCCGTTGCGACAAAAATCCTTTAATGCCCCTCCTTGAAACCTTTATAGCGAGTCAACCTATGAAATATAAAAAAAATTCAATTTCAGGTATGCCTTCGTTTTCTTAGTGATTTAATTTTCAGCAGTAAAGGCACATCGTACTCTATTGTTAAAATTCAACCACAAAATTTGAACCATTATTTAAAAAAAAAATTACAGTAGTATACTTGTACATTAACCAAATCACTAGAAGATTCACTAGGCACTTGCACCTTCATGCATACACATCAATGTAACAAGCTTCAAAGTAAATAAATGAAATCTAAGAAAGAAGAAAATGTATACATTTCTTCCTGAGACATTCCAGAATGGGTGCAAATTGATGGGAAGTTGCATTCCATAAGTAACTTGTTAAGTTCAGCTGCTCTCTTGTTAAGTTCAGCTGCTCTACTCAGACTTTTGACAAAAATAACTACTTGATTGAAGTCCAACGCTTCCAGTAAATCATTCAACTTGCAGTTTTTCTCCAGCTTGGTCACTTTTGCAAAGAACTCCTCAAGGATGAAGTGCCTAATTCTCCACAACGACATGAGGGCACTTGTTTTTGAATGATTCCTTGTGGGTCTTGATGTTAACACCACCATTGAACACAGCAACTTTAATATCAGGCAGGTAAGTGCTAAACCGCTCAAACTCGTGACAGATCTGAGGTTGAGATGTAAGCATCAACAAAAAATGATCTAAATCTTCATTAACTAGAACATCAGGAAAAAAAAGAAGGTTTGTGATATGAAAGTTTAGTATGAATACAAACCTGGTAAGCCAACTCTCACGTGTGACACAAAATTAGAACAACAACTTGTCCAGCGACAGGCTCAATTTGCTGCAATGTCAAGAGGACAGAGACAGATTTTGCTTGACAGATAACATCCACACCCGAAATAGCTTGAGCAATGCATTCATGCTGAACTGATTGATAATCAAAAGAAAAATTAAAGTTGAGGAACCTCAGTGAGTAAGAGGCGAGAACTCTAATGGAAATGGTAACCAATAAATTTTTTGCCTCAAAAAACAGGAATGTGCAGAACTTGTGTTTTTCACCTGCAAATCAAACAATACACCTCAGAAAGTAAAATACAACCCCCGTAGCACCTACCCAACTTCGAGTACCAACAGGACTAGATAAAAACTAGCCTACCGAACCAAAATCTTAATATAGAACTTGATACAGGCAGATACACAAAGAAACAGCTAATCCAAATAAAACTGTGTTAAATCAAAAACATAAAACAATAAATGTAATAGTAAATTGCCTTCAGATGGATGCTCAAATCCTGAATCGACAACTGCTCTCAGAAGCTCCGGCTTTAATAGAAAATCTCTGAATCCAGAACTGTGCGCATCATTCAAAACATTCAGATTAGCCTCAAACTTTAAAGTTTCAGATTTAACCTCCCTATAACCTCATACATACTACAAGATATCGAAAAAAAAATCCAATTTTTAGGGCTTTGAGGAAAAAACCAAAAACAAAATCAATCTCAAAAATCCAAAATCCAAAATCATATCAATTTCACTCGAAAGATGTCAACTTTCAAAAGGCCAAAATCATTATCAATTTCATATGAAAATTTTCAACTTTCTAGCCAAATCAATCTCAAAATACAAAAATTACATCACTTTCATTCAAAAAATTCCCATTTCTAGGGTTTTGAAAAACCCCAAAACAAGCTCAGTCTCAAAAGACCATTCAAAAAACCTAAGAATCAAAAACAGATATTAAATAAAACCCATATGTAAAGTCTCTCTGTTATAGAAACATACTTAACAAGAATGTAATTTATTTTCTAGAACAAGTAAAAAGAAAAGGTCAATCAATTGGAGCATCCTTGGGGAACATTTGAAAATAGATGAAATGATATAAAGCGAACAAAAACATGGGCAACCTAACCATATAATGAAATTGGAAAGGAACATCCATCATGCAATCTTATAGCTACGTACGAACAGTAAGAGTTCTTTGTCCAAAACGTTATATACCTTGAGCAAATGTGCCCACAGAATAAGGTCCAAATTGTCCAATACTGCAATTCAACCAGCAACAAATCCCAATTTAGACAGCATTAACACAGACTCGAGTACAAGAAAGCAATAATCATGCTTCTATTTCAAACTAATGTACAAGAGTAACCCATTTTCATAAAGTTCAGGAGGTAAAATAACTTCAAATATATATATAAATATATAAATCCCAAAGATCAGTCACAAGGGTGGGTAGGAGGTAACGCTCCCATAAAGGGAGGAAGCGAGTCAGTCTCCTTTATTAGTTTAGGAAATATATATATATATATATATTATATGATAACTTCTAGAAGAAAAAAATCCTTTCAAACCCTCCCTTATTTCAAAATAACATAGTAGTCAAATATTAAAACCAGATCTATTTACACTGCTCATATATCTTTCTGATATCAACAAAAAAGAAGTCAGAATTGAAGCACAAAGAAAAACAAA
>JAJJMC010010218.1:283757-309031 GCA_023531435.1 Papaver californicum
GATATCAACAAAAAAGAAGTCAGAATTGAAGCACAAAGAAAAACAAAATCCAACATGTAACTGACCATGACCATTGAAAATACAAAAGCAATCCCAATTTCCTCTCAATCACAATAACAAAAACATACAAAAAAAGCATACACAAAGCATCACTTTACATATCACCAATCAATATTAGGCGGAAATGCTTTCCCACCCATACCCATTTTAGTGCAGTCAATCATATTTCAGAAGATACAACATTAAGACTTGAACTGGTACACCATGCTTTCTCAGTAAATAAATCAAACACAAAACAAAGTAGAAACACATAACCATGCTTCATCAAAACAAAAACCAAACATACGCATAAATGAAACACAAAACACAACCATGAAATTCAAATCACTTCATGAAAAAAAAAATCAAACACATAAACATGCTTTATAAACCCCATGGATAACCTAAACAAACACACAACAATTGTAACCCCATGAATAACCTAAAGAAACACACAGAAATTGAAAAATCTAGAGAAAAAAATGCAAAAGAAGTACTGGGGATAGAGTTTATACCTGAATCTTAAGGATTTAAACTTGAATCTTCTATGATTCTCCCTTCAATCTTCCTCTGCCAGTTTCAAACACAAGAGTAGAAGTTAAGATTCTAGGGTTTACCTATTTCAAAAGAAAAAAAAAATCTAGGGTTTACAAATCAAATTTATTTTGATTTCTGTGAAAGGGGTTTTCATACCTGATACTAGAAATCTTCTAGAGTTTAAATTATACAACTTCAATCTTCTTCTTCTGAGATTTAAAAACTCAATTTCTAGGTTTTCCGTAAATAGGGTTTATCAATCACATCTAGGTTTACGCAAGCAAAAATCGTTTTCTTGTTCACATGAATTGAGGGAAAGTTTGATCTCTTGCTTATCTCTCAAATTCTCTCTGAGTTTTTGGTTCCACTCTGAGTTCTTCTGGAACTGCAAAACGAAGGTGTTCTCTCTGAAAAAAAACGAAGAAACGAGTTAAGGAAAGAGAAGAACTAGTAATAAAATGGGGAATTAAAAAAATAAAAGGATTTTTATTTTGTCTTAAAATAAATATTTAAATGTATTAAATAAGATATAAATGTGAGAACAATAATTAATGGTGGGAAGTAAAATTTTAATGATTGAATTTTAATTTAAATGATTTTGGTGTGAGATAAAGATATGGGAGAAGTTAATATAAAGAAGAAATTTTGGGGAGAAAAGTTTGGTTTTCGGGGAAATAAAATGAAAATGAAAATTATAAATTATAAATTATAAATTATATATATAAATCTTATAAATAAATTAATTAAAAAGTCTTGTTAAATAAAAAAATTACAACATGTCATAGTTTGAGACTCTTATAAGAGTAATACAGGTGTCTCTTAATTATTTCAGAATAATCATAGTTAAAACAATACATATTTTCAGTTTGAGATTCATATATGTGTAGCATCCTTAGTTACCTGTATACGTGTTTCAAACAGAAAACTCAACGTGTCTCAAATTAGGCCATATGGTGTAGTGAGTCCCAACTGAGGGACTTTAAGCAGCGATACTTGAAAATCACAAGAATCATCCGTACCCCCAAATTTAGGGTGGACATTACTTTCAGATTCTTCTGAGGACTGGTTACCCAAATGATCCAAAAGAACATCATCATCAAAACCATACAATGAGTTATCCAAGATGTTCCTAAAAGCCTCTTCTTCTAAAATAGTGATCCCAAGAGGTTCATCACATTCATATAATGGATTGTTAAATATAGTGTTTTGTAAAGGATCATGAACAGTCCTACAATTTATGACAATATCCTCACTTATATTTAAAATCTCTACGAGTCTATCATCTTCATCAAAAACTATTATTTTTGAATCGTTAGACTCTAAATTACTAGTCTAAAGAAAAACTCGTTCTACTAAACCATCATCGTCTTCATAATAATAAGGAAATATTTCACCGTATATAACAACGGCATCTCTAGTTAAATCTTTTTCCTCTTAAATATGTAAATAATTATCAACATTATTATGATTGGAACTAGAAACATCATCATTATCATGAAGCTCAATTGGTGTAAAAATTTCTTGATCATTATAACTATGAATTTCAAATTCTTCATCACTATTATCCTCATCCTCATAATGACATGAAGATGATTAAACCTTATTTGAACAAGTAGTGTCTTCGATTCTAATCTCGTCCTCTAAATTAGGTAAATATTTGTCATTATTATCAAGGGTAAAATTGGAAACACTATTTTAGCAATTAAATTCATTTTGAGCAATATTAGTAGCTAACTGTTATTCTTCTTCAATTTCATTTAAACGTGTATTAAATTCACTGAGAGCGGTACTTAAAGCTGCAAGTTCTTTATTCTGATTTAATGACTCTTTATAAAATTCCTTCATTAAAATGTTGATCCTACGTGTCGACTCAGTTACCTGCTTCATTAAATCTTCAAAAGATGGAGAACACACATTCTGATCATTATAATATTGCTTATGTACTCATTCATATGGCTGGTGAATGTGTGAATAGTAATTAGGATCATTATGGCATGAACCATAACCTTAAGAAGGCTGGTAGTGGTCCCAAGTACTATCTACACAAGAGCCATGGTATGGATAATGCCCATTTTGAAATCTTCCTCTCACTTTTCCCGCCCGATTTTAAATACTTGAACGTTCGATTCTTTTTTTAGAATGCCATATTTTTCTTAATTTCTAATACTTTAGAATTTCATGTCGATATTCATTGTATTGGTCCTCATAATACCAGTTCGATATTTTTTTTGGTGCACGTGCAAATGCAGGTTTGACTAAATAGGTAAGCTCATGTTACCTTAACAGAATATACCTACAGTCAAAGACTGGTCAATGGTACAAGGTTAGGCCTTGTGGAATTTCAGCTGATAACTCCCATAAGGCCCACGACATGGGTTCAACTTACTTTTCCACGGGTTTTCCTAAAGTCGGTAGTCTGGGAATGCAATTGGTGTGCGCACAGTGGTTTTTTTATATATACAAAAATAAAATAAAATCTAAAAAAAATATATACAAATAAAATAAAAAATTAATAAAAAATCTAAAACAAAATTGATGTGGTTGTAAACAGTGGTAAGAAAGTTCGTTGGTCGGACTTATTAAGATTTGAATTTAGACCTAATTTTAATACTGAACCAGCAAATAAGTAACAAAAGATGATATCAAACTCAAGAGGACTGGGAGTCAGGATTCCACCATTATTCATAATCGAGTGGTGCAAATTTCAGTTCCTAACAATTATAGCTCTTTTATGGACTCTATTTCTTTGCCAAAGGTAGATTTCTAAAATATTACTTATATATCATAAGCATGGCGCATCAAAAACTCTGAAGGTTAAGCATACACCATCAAACAAAATCACAAATAATTAATGAAAATCATAAATCAATTAAGATATGTGCAAAAAGTCACAAAGAATCAAATATAGTTATCAAACAATTATGAAAAATAGCTTCCTCCACTGTCCCAGTGTTGGGGTTAAGCTCATTATGCTCAAAACACTCCCAAAAGATAGATACATAGCTCAAAAGTGCTTGAGAAGAAGAAAAGAATAAAAAATAATTGAAACAGGTAATTTGAGACGTTTATAAACATTACAAAGAAGAATAAAACAACAACAGATGTAAATATCTCTTTTCTGTCGTTGAAAAGAACATAAAAGATCACAGATTTTTTAACGAAGATGTTCTTCGTTTTTACGACGGTGGTCTTCTTTTTACGACGATGTTCTTCTTCTTCTTCTTTACCAACATAAAAAACAAACTGGATTTTTCAGAGATTTTTATTTTTCTAGCTTTCTGGCCGAAGCCAACCCCCCATAATTGTTTCCCTCGACCTCTATTTATATTATGACAGCAAATCTCGTCCATTTGACTCCTCCAAATTTTCTCACGTACCGTATCTTTAATTCTTGACATGATATATCTTTTTCCACGATCTGTTGAAGCTTGTCCAAAGAAAACTCTTGTTTGTTTCCTAATCAAAGTCGGAGAGAATAATTTTGTTGATGTTGTTGCTTAAGTTAGCATGAATTACTGAATTTTGCAATAACAGAATCTCGAGAACATTCTTTTCTTTCTGATTTACGTGGGACAAAGATCTTTGATTGATTTTTTATTTTGAGTATCCCAGATGTTTAAAACTTTTCTTAATAGGGCAAGCAAATATATCTTGTCTTAAAACACTTTAGAACATCCCAAAAATATCCCTACCAAATCTTCACAGTCCGAAAGAGAGAGAAAAAGATTGCCGCCACTTTCAATTTGAAAAGGAAAGAATATGGTTGCCTCTATCCAACTGGTGGGTGCCTTTATCTATTTTTCTGGGTGCTTTATTAATTTTTGAGCCACATTTTCTATAATTATTTATTCCCCAAAATTACCTAAAAACACAAAAAATTATAAAATTAATACAAATATTGAGAATTAACAATATAAATATGAGATCAAATTAGACAAGAAAATATGTCTATCAGCTGTGTAACTCGCTAAATTAATAATCAGACTGATTAGTGTCAAGTCTGGCAAGTTTAGTAGTCATATACTAACTTTGGAATAACATGACATAATTTTAATAGTCAAATATTAGCTTATCGAAGCCAAGGTTGCGTAAAGGTTCTTAAATACCAGCCGTGGCATATTTAAGAATGAGGTTTGATAGATAGCCATATAGGGCTCGTGCTAGCAGTAGGCTAGCATTTGGAAGTGTGACGCGTCTCTTGGGAGCGCGACTTGGATTAGGCTAGCACTCTGCACTAACGCAGAGTTAGCGCTTTTAGCAAAGCGAAAAAGAGCGACGCGTCCCAGAGGGACGTGGTCTAAGTTGGTTAGCGCATTGGCGCTTAGGAAAGGCTCGTCCTCAAGGGACGTACCTTTGGTTATGCTTAGGCATGATGCGTCCTCGAAGGACGTGCCTAAATAGTTAGCGTTTATTGCGCTTAGGCATGGTGGGTCCTTGAGGGACGTGCCTAAATAATTAGCGTTGGTTGCACTTAGGCATGACGACGTACCTAAAGAGTTAGCGTTGTTAGCGCTTTGGAGTGGTGCATCCCTGAGGGACGTGCCTAAATTGTTGGCACTGTTAGCGCTAGGCGTGTCCTCAGGGATGTTCCTTAGTTGTTGGTGCTATTAGTGCTAGGAGTGGCGCGTCCTCAAGGACGTGGCCTAGATAGTTAACGCGTCGGCGCTTTGGTATGGCACATCCTCAAGGGATGTGTCTAAATAGTTAGCGCGTTGGCGCTTTAGGAATGGCGCGTCCTCAAGGGACGTGTCCAAATAGTTAACGCATTGGCGCTTTAGGAATGGCGCGTCCCAGAGAGACGCAACCTAATTAATTAGCACAAAGTTAGTGTTTCGAGCGCAAATGAGTATAGCACGTCCTTAAGGACACAACTTTTGTAGCTAGAGTTGTTGGCGCGTCCTTGAGGACGCAACTTATGTAGCTAACATTGTTGTGCTTAGGTATGGCGTGCCCTCGAGGACGCGGCCTAAGTAATTAGCCTTGGGCGCTTAGGTATATAGCTAATGTTAGCCTAGGTGTTAACGAAGAGGAACTAGGGTTATCGTAGTGCTAGGGCACATCATGATCTTTTGGAGGTATTGCTTTTTCATTGTAGCGTGTTCAAGAGGAACGACACGTATTTTATGGCACATCTTTGAGCACAATGCTAATTTGGCATATTTTATAAGGTCAGGACGGCAGATGCGTATTTAAGAAAAGTTCGATGAATTCATCCTTAAAATTTATACGACTCAAGACTGGTTCAGATGGCATAAATATTGTGAGTGTTTAAGAGGCTACATTATCAGATTATTTCCCTGATCCAACAGGGACTTCCAGGGTTACACCATGTATGCACAACGTCACCTCCTCCCTGGTAGAGATATTTGTTCATCAGGTTTGTGTTGCTTGGAGAAAGGTACATGCTTGGTCGTGCTCTCATTATCTGGTTGAACTAGGGTTTCAACAGTCGACCCTGGACTTTGTTGACTATGCTCAGGTCCCGTTTATTCGGAAGAAGTCTTCGTTGAACCCTTTGAAATTCGAAATTTAGGGTTTCACATTTTATCAATTTAATCAAACAGATAATTGTTGCCTTTTTCCTCCTACTTGTTCGTCATTCTCAATACTTAAAAGTTCAGCTGCCTCATATAATGTTATGTCTGATAACAACGGATAAGATCAGGATCACCTTCTTGTCAAGCGAGCTCATGGATGCCCAGTCCGGTAAAAAAGTTCTTCTATATTCATGTAGTCCTTAATATTTATGAATAACTGATCCATAATCGTGAAAATTCTTTATTTCTCTTTCAGGAATCCCAAGTTAAGAAAGCTCAATATATGCTGAGAGCTAAGACCGTCAGAATGGTAGTTCATTTTCAAAAGTTATTGGGTCTAGTCAACCTGCTACTGATCAAACTTTCTCCTTTTTTTGTTATTTGTGCACTATATCATGCAAGTATCCTAATGTATGTGTCTGATCTGATATGATAACATGAGATGGAGGTTGTAGATACATACAAAGGAAATAGGAAAACCAGAGGGTCTTCTCCAGCTGAAGAGGATAGAGATGTTGACGCCGAGGTTGAAGCCTCCCTTGGTCCACCGGTTAATCCCTCAAGCAGCGACCTTGGTCTCACCATTAACGCGTATCCGACCGCAGGTCTTCCTTTTGAAATGCACATCAAGTCTTTGTCTCGTAAGCATTGAGTTGCGGGAGGTTTTGTAGTACCAAAGTGTTATACCTCTCTTTACACCCAAATTTGGAGATGATACGGTCACATTGCGACTTCAGAGTCGTTGAAAGGCTTTTCCCCTGTTCTGGTAATGATGGTTGCAGGTCTTCCCATAATTAACGATATGAGCAAGGAGTCACTCCATGAAGTTACTAGTCGGGATATACAAAAATGGGATGAGATGGTAACCAATAGTGAAGTTTTGAAGTTCACCGTGAGTTAGCTTTGTCAGCATGTTGACATCATTGAAACGAACCGCGTGGCTATTATAGATAAAGTGACCCCCTCTTCAAAAGCCATATTGGAGGAGGAGAAGGCCTTTTTGAAAGAGTCATCCAGGGTCGACAAGTCTATCCAAGATTTGAAGGCTAGGACTGAAGGATTTCAGGAAAAGAAAAAGATGTTGTATAAGTGGAATTATTCATTACTCGAAGGTTTACTCTAGAGAGCCATGTTTTGAGTGAGTACATGTTTAGATAATAATAAGCTTTTGGATTGATGTAGAAGGTTCTGAATTTTGAATTTTGAACATTCATTGAAAATTGAAATTAAAAAAAAAAAAATTTGTTTAGGCATAATATGCCTTAAGCCATTTGCCATTGATTACCATTCCCACTGGTGCTCCCTTCATGTCTACGATCTCGTAATATCCACTCGTTACTGCTCTAGATATTACATAGGGACCTTCCCATTTTGGGAGAATTTCAGAGCAAATATGTCTTGTTGGAATGTTTGAATGTCTTAAGTATTAAGTCTCTGACTCGAAACATTATGGGTTTTACTGCTTTGTTATAAACTCTAGAAATTCTTCGTCGGTATGCTTTCGCGTATCTTTCTGCCTTGGCCCGCTTTGTTTCCAGGAGGTCTAGCTCTGCAATCCGGAAACTAGGGAATCCGACCTCATCCCAGTATACTCTGCTTGCTGCTGCGATTCTGGATAATGGGATCTTGATCTTGGCAGGGAGGATGGCGTCAGCCTCATAAACAAGAGAATATGAAGACGTTCCAGTGGAGATTTTTGGTATTATTTTGTATTCCCAAAGTTCCATGGGAAATTTTTCGTGCCATGACCTTGGGTTATTGTATACCGTGCGACTAAGGATCCGAATCAGCGTCTTTTTTTGTACTTTCTGCTTTCCATTTCCTTGAGGATATCATGGAGTAGAGAAAACTTGTTTGATACCATACTCTTCAAGTAGTTCCGTCATGCTTTGGTTAGCAAAATGAGTATCATTATCTGTGAAAATATATTAAGGGACACCGAACCTGCATATGATGTATTCGTTGATGAAAGCTGCTATGGTTGTTCATGTCGTGCTCTTGAGAGGGATGACCTCGACCCATTTGGTGAAGTACTCGGTAGATATGATGATGTGATCATGTTGTTTTGACGAGGTCGGATATATTCTACCAATAAGATCTAGTCCCCAGCTACATAAAGGCCAAGGAATGCTTACTGAATGTAGATGAAGACACGACATCTGAATGAGATTCTCGTGGATCTGATACTGATGACACCTTTGAAAAAACGCGGCTGCATCATCCTCTATAGGCAACCAATAATACCTCTTATGGATCTGAAGGAACAACTTGCTCTTTCCTTGATGCTCTCCTTCGTGAACTTCTTTTAGCATTGTCAGGATTTCAGGTTCTGCTAGGCACTTTATCAGACTCCCTCCAAAAATTTTGCGGTATAAGATCCCTTCATGAAAAATGACCCTCCTCTCCTTTTGTTTTAGTCTAGTTGCTTCTCGCTTCTCTGGAGGCAGGGAATTGTCGTAAATGTATTTGATATATGGTACTCTTCAATCCCAGCATGATGGATTTCCAGGGCCTCCAATTGGTACGGTTGTGCTTGGCAGTTGGAATAAGATTCTTGAAATGCTCGAGATTGGGTTTCCATCGTAGGCCTGTAATATTCTAGGCGTCGAAGGCGGCGGTAAAGAGTCACAACCATTGTTTCTACACATACTTCACCATGAACACAGTTGAGTTGCATTTGTACATCTTTATCTCCGAGACATCTTAAGAGGGATCCGTCTGGATTCCTATGGTACAGTTCCCCGTGGAGTAGAATGAAGTTCTTCAAGTCTTTGAGAATGACCTTCCACTAAAGGAGTAAGATGTTGATCTCCTCTATAATTGGTGTTCTCCAATCAATGATTTGAACATGTTTATACTGACTTAATCATGTTAAAGGGACAATACGCCTATGCACCATTATAATCTTTTCAGATTCTTCAAATTGAAGTTTAGAAGCTAAAGTGGCTAGGCAATCAGTGTGCCTATTATTGCATCGGCCAACATGGACTACTACGGATTCAACAAAATAGGTTAGTAACTTCTGAGCTTCTTCTCTATGAGGAGCCAATGTTACCTCTTTAAGCAAGTATACTCCATTCATCTGATTAACTAGTAGTTTTCAATCTCCCCTTATTTCCGGGTGTCTTGCGCCAGCTTTCTTTGCCAATGAGGGACCTAACATGAAGGCTTCGTATTCCGCGGATTTGTTGGTACATTTGGAGTCGAGCTTGAATGAGTACGAGAAGACTTCCCCGATTTGAGACACCAGTACCACACCATCCCCTCCAGTATTATTAATGGGAGTGGCAGAACCGTCGAAGTACAATAGGCATGCTTCTTCTTTGGTAATATAAATTTTAGGAAATTCTCCAGGTATGTCTTCGTGTAATGCAGTTATATCCTCTCCTAGGAAGGATATTAGCAAATGCGTTATTGCTTGTCCTTTGACTGCTTTCGAGAAGACAAACGCTATGTCAAACTTTAACATCTGAAGTAACCACTTAGCAGGTCTACCTATCAGGGCCGGTTTTGAGAGTAGGAACCTGATGGGGTCAGCTTTGGTGATCAGTACTACCCTGTTTGAGAGTAAGTAGTGTCTGGATTTCTGAATCTCATGTGCTAGTGATAGGCACCCCCTGTCTACTTTAGGATATATGAGCTTTGTATCTTAGTGATCGACTAATGTAGTAGATTGGGTATTCAATTCCTTTTTCATCTTCTTGAGCGAGGAGAGCCCCTGTAGCGACTTCAATGGAAGATGTATACAAGAGTAGAGGTCGTCCTTGGACTGGAGATCTCATGACAACTAGATATAACAATAATTGAATTTTAGAAAATGCTTCTTGCTGAGTAGAGGACCAGACATAGCTTGCTAATTTCTCTAGTAATGGTGTAAAAGAGGCGACAAGTTGAGCTAGCTCTGGAATGAAATATCTGATATATGACACTTTTCCCATGAAAATTCTGAGCTCTCTCACAGTCTTTGAAGGAGCCATGGTGGTGATGGATTGAGTCTTGAATGGATCTAATTTGATTCCTTCTGTCGTAACTTGGAATCCTAGGAATTTACCAGAGGAGACACCGAATGTGCATTTCAGAAGGTTCATTTTCAGTTTGTACTTACGACACCTTTCGAGGACTTGTCGTAAAACTTCCAGGTGAGCTTCTCGCGTCTTGGATTTGACAACCACGTCATTAACATAGTCTTCCACTTGCTTGTGCATCATGTCATGAAATATTGGTGTCATGGTTCGTTGGTAAGTAGCGCTGATATTTTTCAAGCCAAAGTTTTCATGGGAGTCCGAAATACAGTTTTGCTGGCGTCATGCTCATACATCTTTATTTGATTATAACCGTTGTAGTTGTCCATAAATGAGAACATACCGTGTCCACTAGTCGCATCAACAAGCATGTCTATGTTGGGGAGTGGGAAATCATCCTTGGGACAACACTTGTTCAGGTTCCTAAAGTCAACATAATATCTGATTTAACCGTTCTTCTTTTTAACAGGTACCACATTCGCTAGCCAAATAGGGTGTTGAATAGGTTTGATGAAGCATGTCGTGAGTAGATCCTGGACTTCGATCTTGATTTGCTCCTTAATCTCATGTCGGAACTGTCTTGGTTGTTGTTTGACATGTTTGGAACCAGTGATATGTAAATGGTGAGCGACCAACTTGTCGTCATGACCTGGCATTTCTTCATAAATCTAGGCGAATACTTCCTGGTAATCTTTAATAAGTTGCACAAGTCTTGTCCGTTTTTCCGATGACAGGGTAGAGCTGATGGAGATAGGACTTGAAACTTCTTGCATCCCGATGTTGATGGTCTCAACAACATATGTGGTGGAGTCAGTACCATCTTGTAATTATCGTGGAGCATCTTGATCTCGCCATCACTAGTCTCCATGCTATGATTACATTCTAGACGGGGAGACCTTTCACTAGTCTCCCCTACTAATTGCTTACAGCAACGGAGAAGGTAGACAATTCTTCATTCAGTATCGTAACTTGTCATAAAATTATGTTCCCTCTTGCCATGAACATGACTTGGTATGTTGGTAGTCATAAGAGAATCGTCATTAAAATCAGTAGAGAGATTCATTTATGAAAGTTTACTTTTTTCTTTTAGCCACGGACAGTCACTGTCAGATTCTTCAAAAGATCCAGCTAGGTAGCGGTGTTATATACATTTTGTCAGGGAAGTCGAGCACATCGTTCTTTGGTTCGAAGAATTCAGTACCACAAACTGGAGCATAAGGAGATGATGACGTTAGGATTCAAATTATCTTCTCATTCAGCATAGTCTTCATGCATTGGTGATAAGTTGAAGGGACAACCTTATTTTCATGAAGCCACGGTCTTCCCAGTATCATATGATATTCAGGCTCATTTTTAGTGACATGGATTTTCACTTTCGATCTGATTTGTCCTACTTTGAGCTTATGACATGTCCGTAGGTACAGGTATAGTTTCCTTCAAAATCTTTCATCACAATAGGACAATGTACGATCTTGCTTGGCTGGACCTTAGCCGTCTTGAGCATCTTGAGAGTGATTATACTGGATGCAACACCTATATCGACAAACGTTCTTCGAAATTCAAAGTCCTTGAGATAAGCAATCACGTACAAGGCTCGATTATATCTTTATTCCTTCATCATGTCTTCTTCGGTGAATGTGGCATTGTTCGTACAGAAGGGTGAAGTGACTCAGATACCTCTGGTGCCTTTTTGGAGAGTTGGGTTAGATGCGTATCAACAGCAACACGGTTCATGGCAGCAAATACCTTCATTGGAGCTTTGAAAAGTGTAGAAAAGTTCGCATAATTTTCCACCAGGCGGTTAGCTTCTTGATTTACCGACTTCTCACAGGTGGTGAAACTCTAATGTGATAAGAAGGGGATATATTCGTTTGGGGAGGAGTCTCCAATTCCATAAATTGTAGGTCTTCCCTGAAAACGGCGCTACATCCCGATTCCTCCGTTATCCGGTCAAGAAAACCAAGAATAAAGTTTTGCGAATCCTCTAGCCTTGCCAGAGTTCTTGACATGATTACTTGCTTCCGCTCAAGTTCAACCATGGTGAGTGGTGTTGGATCTGAAGCATCTTTGATCTCCCTTATGTTGTTAGCGCGAAGATCGTTAGGAGGAACAATATCAAGGAGATTACTATTGGTACCTGAAGAGTTGGAATTGGGATCAATGATTGTAAGATCTAGCTTGAGACCGACCATTTTGAATAATCGAAAAATTAACTTTTGTAACCTAGAGGTTCATCTTCCGCTATGGTCGCCAATTGTTTTAGGATGAAAACAAACATACTGCAAAATGGTACTTTCAGGTAGGTTCGAGAGATTAAGATCGAACAGGACGAGCCTTAACCAAGAAATGGTCATTCACGTCCTGCTTTGATCACAAAGGTGGAGAAGATTGGGTTGGTCTTACAGGAGGGAACACAAAGAAGGTTGAAAAATCTTAGTGTGGTGAGTAATTGTAGTGTGTAGTTTAAGAATGGATTATCTCTACGATAGATCATTGATTCTGTATTGTCTCTTAGTTCTTGTTTCAGATAGATGAAGCCATTTATTTATAGTTTAGAGTAGACACATTGATTTCTCGTAAGTAGTGGCAATCAGGAGAGGTGGAAAAGTGATGATTATGGAGATTGTAGTGGAGTCGTGTCAGTAAAGTAAGGAAGACTTGTTTGACCACCACTCTTCGTCTTCTCAACTGCTATGTAACTGTCCCACCACTTGTTACATTCTTTTCTTGGATGTGTTGCCATAATGCACGATTGCTGATAGGATTTGGGATTACCCTGCACGGCGTCTAACTAGTAGACAACGACAAGTACGGGTCGAACCCACAGAGAGCGGGGAAATACTGCAATCAATATCTATAATCAACTAACCAGAAATAATATTTTTGGATTTTTTCGATTAACTAATAAAATAAAAAAACTAATCTAATAAAAATAAATCTAAGGGGAGAGTCGGTAACCAGGGTTTTTTCAGTATCCACCACTATTTCTATTTAATTACTGAAATGAAACATAACTCATGAATATTCATCTACTGGTCGTTCTATCGATATCACCTATTATATGTATTAGAGTCGCAAATATCACTGGGATGCCCTAAGCATGGTGCATCAAAAGCCCTAGTCTGAAGCATACACCATCTAATTGTGTTAGCGAGAAAATAATACGAAGCTAATTATAGGTTCACAGATAATATCTGGCTCTTCAAAGCATACATCATCTAAGGATTTAACCAAAGCATGAAATATCTAATAAGTAGGCAAACATATTTATTATCCTATTGATTCTGCGCACAGGTTACTGTATTGTACAGAACCGGTAAAATGACAACTAATTTAGATTTAAATCAATAAACAAAATCATGGAATCAATCAATTCAAATCATAACGGTCTATTACTTAATAATTTAATTTAATTAGTCTTGTACTAAAAGTGGTTTCAACATAGAACCCTAGTTACAAATAAATTAGCTAGACATGGAGATGGGTTTCTTAAAACCCATAAAAAATAATTAAGAAAAGTAGAAGGAAATGATTAAACCCAAAAATATAAGTTGTACATCAGCCGTCTTCCTCTCTTCGTCTGCTTTTCAGTTCTATCTCTCCTCTGAAAAGTGTACAGAAGTCCCTCGAAGTCCGTCTGCAGCCAAAAGAAAAACCTTCTCACCCGAACAACAAAACTAGAAAAGCAAAAAAAAAAAACTCTTGTACAGACTTCCCAAATTCCTCTGCCATCAGAAGAACTTAAAAAAACCCCTCCAAAAACTCCGTATGTCTCCCCTCCAGCTGCCTTTTTTTCTTTCTTGTTTTATACTAGGTTTTTGTCACGAAAACCAAGCGCTTATTATAGAAGCCCTTACAGTGTTACGTGTGTACCCCTATTTCAACAGACTTGCGGTACCTTTGGTCCAGCCACTGTCAAGTGTCAGTCATATGTCACCAATCACCTCTTCACCTACCTGCACACTTCCTCTCACCGAACAGCCTATACCGTAGCACTACGCTACACCCTAGCTTCTTCTTTTCTCAATTCTAGACTGAACAACCCACTGACTTAACACTGCCTTTCTCTATTTCTTCATGTCTTATGCGTCAGTCAACAATCTCCAAAGAAATACATTGTCTGACCCACTTCCTTCACATGTCTCCCAATCACTTAACATACCTTGCTTACACTACCCGCCGTAGTTTCTTTCTTCCATACCGAGCAAAAGAACTTCATTCATTATTCACGTCACTCTCTCATGTGCACTCAATCAGCGAACAACACATGACATGCCCTATTTCTTGCACTAATGCCTGATTCAACTGTCCACTTAAGTCACTACTCAACGTCTTTCAATTCAAGAAGAACCAACCGCACCCTAGCCTCCTAGCCACAGTCTTGACCGAACAACCTACTTGTTCACCTGCTCTAGTCTTCTTTTGTCTCCAATAGCCTGGCCTGTACGATAGCATCTCTTCTTCCTCTATCCAACGTGAACCAAATATTCAACATAGTTCCGTTCTTTCAACCAACTTTTCTCGTTAACTACGAATTTTATGCAAACCACCTAATAAATATTAAATTAATACAATTATAGTATTAACAAATATAAATTAAGCGGTACAAATATATGATTTATGCGCTTATCAATTGCCGTAGACCGTAGACCAATGTCCCAATGACCCCCCCTCCCCCCGTATGTTATATTTTAAATCTCGTAGAAATAGTGGACTTGTGGATTACCACTTTGTTTTAGGTCAAGTCAATATCTAGCTAAGTTAGTGAGGCAAGTTGCGAACCTCACTAGATTAGTAATCAGACTGATTAGTGTCTAGTCTAATAATTTTAGTGGTCATGTTCTATCTTAGGAGTAACATGGCGTAAATCTGGAAGTGTTCGAAACCAAGATTGTGCGAAATTTTCGAAAGACCAGTCGTGGCGCATTTTCGGAAACTATGCAAAGGCTTGTCGAATAACCAAATTAGCGATGGCATTGTGCCAGCGCCTAAAAGGGATAGTAACATGTCCCTAAGGACAAATCCATCGCCCATTGTTGTGACGCGCCCCTGAGGATGCGCTTCGTTCAAGCTAGCCTGCACCATTTTACGAAGCTTCTCTGGGGCATTGCTCTTTGATGGTGAGGCGTCCAGGAGGAATGACGCATAATTTGTGACGCGTTCTTGAGTACAATGCTAAAGTGGCATACTTCCTAAGGACATAACATCAAATTGTGATGTGTTCTTTGCGAACAGAGCATTAAGCTGAAATGCGTCTTTAAAGACTAGGCATTAGCTAACCCCAGATTTGATAAATGCGTATTCAATACAAGTTCAAGAAATTCGGCTGTGGAATCTACGCGACTTGAGACTGGTTTGATATGGGGTAAATATGGTGAATGTTAAAGAGACTACAAGATCAACATAGAACCTGTAAGCTTTTGTAAAGACTGTATTCTTAATTCGACTGCAGAATATAAATAAAAATACAGTTGTTTTGTATTCTGATGCGAAGTCAGAAATATAAGCATAGATATGCGCGGATACTTCTATGTTCCTACAGCTAGGCAGAAGGGCAATTTGACAATTCTAACCTTGTTAAAAACCCACCATCTACAACTAGATAACTTGTAAGTTATTGATATATAATACTGATTTTGGATTCACTTGATGGATTTGGTTTTAAGAATCACCAAAGGTAATTTAGAATTAATCAATAGTTTCATAGTCTAAGTGTAATTTATTGTCACTCCGCAACACCTTATTTTTCAAATTATAGTAATCCAGAATCATGTTTGTAGGTTTCAAGTTATGACTGCTGAGAACAACGTGAGAGAAATCTAAAATCCACAGTTGTTAATGATAGATAAATAGGTGACACTTGTCAATACTATTAAGGGAGTTTATTATTATTGAATTAGGGGCGCAATATATGAGTTTTGAGATCATATTGTAAGGATCTTTACACAATACCTACATAATACAATAAAAAAGTTAAAACAAAACCATGAACAAGTTATGCTACCAAATAGTTAAAGGTTTCAGGCTACGATGAATAATGTATGGGATTTGCTTATTAATTCAGATTTAAAAACAATTATAACTATTTTACCTCTGGAAATATTCTACGGTTTATTCAATCCAGATGGAATAGGTGTTATGTGTTATGTTGCAGGGACAAAATTGTTGATGGTTACATGAAGGCTAATTTTCTAAAGATAATCTAACTAAACATGGTGCAAGTTTGCTTAGGGAGAAGTAATCACGCATAGTGTTAAAGCTTGATTTTTTGTCATGTCTAAAGTCCCCTTGTCAAACTTATTTATCGTTTTAGTTAGAGCAATTTTGTATGCAGTCGTACAGGGTGACCAAAAATAATACCCCGTTTTTTTCATTTTGTTTTGTTTTGAGTTTGGCTATTCTCTAAAGGAATAGTTTGGTGTACAGATAGTGTTTCCTTTAATTTTATTGGAATAAAAATATATTTGATTGAGTAAAAATATTATATATATATATATTTTAGGAATCACAATTCCAAGGATCATAATCCCTTTCTACTTCCCTGTGCTGTCTCTGAGATTATTGGAGGAAGAACTAAACACGTCGTAAGAATAATCAACCCAGTAACAATATGAAAGTTAAATTGGTTAAGTATCCTTTACAACCAGAGACGGAGCCACGTTTTAAAGAATAAGCGGGCAAATCAACAATGTGTGAACATTTGAGGGGGTGTAAAGGGGTAAAAATAGACTAAAATAGTTCAATCTAGATTTGGGAGCCATCTAGACTGAGTGGACAACTGCATACCCACCATTCAATATGGCTCGCTATGTCCCAACGGGTATGGAACTCAGCGATCCCTCTGGGAGGGTATGCAAAAATGGAATCTAGAGGCGCTATTTACACCCAACCTTTCACTCTACGAAACCCAACTCATATTAATAAGTAGGACAGAAGATGATTACGGTTGGATGTCTAATTGTCCAGACAGTAATGCTAATATCTTATACCTAAAAACTGGTGGCTCACTTTTTTTAATTAACGGGAAGAGGACTCAGTTTTGTACTTCCCAAAAACAAAAAATTGCAGGTCGAATACCGACAGAAGTTTTCCCCCAAAAGTGAGTCTGAATGGGTAAATCAGTCTTTCTTCTGAAAAATAAGTACACCCTACCCTACAAAAGATACATTTTGTAAGTAAAATCGGTTTTAAGACAGAAAAAGAATAACATTTTTAAGGAAAAACTCTGCATAAATTGAATACCATATCTCAGAAGTAGAGTAGTCAGACACATCCCCGATATCACTCTCTCACTCCCCATAATACACCAAAAACTATAATATTGAATTGAAATAAAATAAAAATCTTTATTAGAAAAGAAAGAATAAAAAAATAGGCCAGATTTTGTTTTTAGTAGTGACCTTACAAAAACAGTATTAACTAGAAACACTTGCTTCTTTCAACTTCTCTCGTTCTTTCTTTAGAAATTTCATCATTTTCTTAATTAAATCCGGAAACAAAAGTCTCGAAAACCTTCTCCTTTTGATTCACCCAAGGTTCGAATCTTCAATGCTTTTTGTCTCTTAATCTTTGTTTAATTCTATAAACCCTAGATCCCTTCTCCTCCTCCTCCTCCTTCTTCTTCTTTTTGATTTTGTTATTACTATTCAAGATCTCTAATTAGATCTTGATTCTTGATTTGACTCCTATTCGGAATTTGAGATTCTTAGGTAAAATTTGGTGTTTCTTGATCATGAGGTTGAAATTCTTGTTTTGTTGATAATGAGAGGATTGATTTGATTGGTTGATAGTGAAGTGTAGTTGTATATAACTTAGTTTGAAGTACTGAGATATAAATGCGATTATTCTATATTTGAGTTATTGAATACTGACTGAATCTGAATGAAAGAACTCTGTCTGTCTGTCTGTCTTACTCTGTGTTTTTCCACTTTGAACACTTCTTAAACCCATGTTCTGAGTAATTAGATTAGAACATTTTGATTCTTAGGTTCTAACCAATGTCATTGCTGATGAATGAGATTGATTGGTTTTTCATTAGAACAATTTGAATAATGTGCATATTTATGGAAGTTGTATTAGAAGTAATACCTTCCAGATTTGATTAGCATTGGTTAATGTTGTAGTGATTAGGGAGGAAAGTAATGTTTGACAGGATTGATCTGTTTTGAGTTTTGAATCTGATTTATGTTTGTTTTGATTAGGTTCTGTTTTGTGATTTACAGATTTGTTCTTATGATGTCGTATTCGAGTTGGATGTCGTGGTATAAAAAGTGTTGATATCTCGGAAACTGTGCTAGTTTATAAGATTGGAGTCGGGTGCGGTTGCCTTGGTAATATACCAAGATGATAAGATCCAAAATAAAATGGGCTGCACTTGGTGGACTTATCTTATCTTTGTTGTCTTTGCTGGTGCATCTTCTTCTTGCTAACAATTCAACTTCAACAGCTGTTTTAAGACGGTCCAATTCATGGCCGGGTAATACTGAAGCTGTTACTCTCATAATTAACAGAGAGGTAGCGTTTAATCTCACTATTTTATCTGATTGATGTTTTAGCTTCTTTGAAGTTCTCTAGATCGCAAATGTCTTCTCTTGTTGTTTTTTTAGTTAGTTGATGTACTGCTTTCAATACTGACCTTTTTTTTTTTTTATAATTATTATCTTCTCTTTTTCATCATTTTGAAGAGCCCGCGATTCAGAAAGTTATGGGGGAATGTCAAACCTCTGGAGTCTTTGCAACCATATGCAAATCCAAGAATCAAATATCCTGGTAAGATTCTGTTGAACAACTCACCTTAGGATTTACTATCTGCTTATCTTGCAGTATGTGACTTAAAATCTCTCTTCATTGTAAATTTTCTAATGACAATATGCTTGGTTCATCATTAACTGTGTCTTTTGTGCCTATTTTTTGTACATTGCAACACAATCATGTCCTTAGATTGTATTATGGTTCTACTAAAACACGTGTCTTGTTAACTAATGACAGTGCCACAACTCTTGCGCCCTTTGTTAGTCATGTTCAACAAACATACACAGTTCTGGAAAATCAGTATCAATCTATTCATGTTTGTAATGATTCAATGTGTAGAATCTTCAGGATTTGCTTACTTCTTTACACAAGAAGCTTAACATATGTTATCTACATATGTATAAACAATGTTTTTTTTCAATGACATCCTTCAAGAAATGAGTAATAATCAAAGAGAAACATTTTGGAATCATTTTGCTTAACCCATTATCGGAGTTTAAACTATTTAATCCTTCTACTAGTGCAACCAAGCCCCCCTTAGTGTTTGGAGACAAGTGCATTAGCCACCTTCTTTTGTCCATTGGCCAGAGTCATATTCAGATAAAGAAAATTTACTCTATATTGGCTAATATACTTTCACAATTCACTCTTTTTTTGGTAATATTGGCTAATGAAGTATAGCTCCACAACAGCTGATCTGTGAAGTTTACAGAAAAATATTTATGTTTTTTCCCCCAAACTTGTTTTATCGGTGATAATTTATAATATTTGAACATTTTAAGTGACTAAATTGTGCAAATGCAGCATAATAGATATCTTGTTTTGCTTGTTGCAGAGCCAAATGAGCATAATAATGGTTTTATATATGCTAAAATATTTGGTGGCTTTGAGAAGATAAGATCCTCGGTAGGTTTCCTTTCATATTCACAAGTTCAATATCTCGTAATTGCCATCGAGAGTTTGTAACATGTTTGTTAATTTGCTAGATTTGTGATCTTGTCAGCATATCCAGGCTTCTTAATGCTACTCTTGTGCTTCCAGAGATTCAAGAAAGTACTCGTTCTAAAGGCGTCAGGTTGCTTTCATAGTTTCTTTTGTTAATCTTTATGTTTCTTTTTGTTTGAGTACTAGAACAAATACCGCGATGAAATGAGTAAAACTTTCAAGCTTATAACTGGTTGCTTTCAACTCCTCTTTTGTGCAGTTCCAAATTCAAGAGCTTTTCTTATCTTTACGATGAGGATCAATTCATTGCAGCTCTTGCAAAAGATGTAATTGTTGTGAAGAGCCTGCCAAGTAATCTGAAGGAAGCAAGAAAAAACAACAAGTTTCCTACATTCAAACCAAAAAGTTCTGCCACTCCAAATTTCTATATCAAAGATGTCTTGCCCATGTTAAGGAAAAATAAAGTTGTTGGGCTGGTGCTTACTGATGGTGGAGGCTTACAAGTACGCTCAAATGCAGAATATTATAGTTACTTCAAATTATGTTACCTTCTGTGTACACAATTTCTAACGAAGACATATCATTCATTTTTTTTTCTGGACATTTCGACTCTCGTTTGCTAGACATAATAACCTAGACACTTTTTGAGATGTTTTAGCTTCAGCTATCACGTATTTTGAGTTGATGGACAATACAAGTGGAAGTTTTCCCTAATAGTGTGCTTGTTCTCTCTTCAGTCCATCCTCCCACCTAGCATGGCCGAGTATCAGCGACTTCGATGCAGAGTGGCTTTCCATGCACTTTACTTCCGTCCAGAAATACAGGCGCTTGGGCACCAGATGGTGGAAAGGTATGAATTATGAGTCTATGACTTTTAGAAACTCTTACCGGCGGTAATAATTGGTAGCATGCTCTCTACCCCAATTTATAGCACCTATGTTATGTGTATTTGTAATCCCTTCTGCCTGGTAACGTGGATTGGTCTGTAACAGTTCTTCTCTCTTGAATAGGTTAAGAGCTTGGGGCCAACCTTTCCTTTCTTTTCATCCTGGTCTTACAAGAGATGCCTTAGCATATCATGGCTGTGCAGAACTTTTTCAGGTTAGTCTTATTTTTCTTTATAGATGTTGTACTTATGGTATTTTTATTGTTTACTGTTTTCTTCTCTCTCTCTCTCTCTGAGTTTTCCTTCTGTGTACTTGTTTGTTGAGAAGAGATTGCTTTCGGACATGCCATCAGGGAACTTAGATTAGTTGGTTCATCCATATTTTTTTACGCTGTTTGTTTCTATATGAATTCGAAAACATCATCTGTCGTTTGGCTTCTTTTTCACCTTTCCTAACTCCAGCTTTTACCTTTGTATTTTTCTAGGATATTCATTCTGAACTTATACAGTACCGAAGAGCACAGATGATTAATCAAGGGATTTTAAAAGAAGAGCTAATCGTGGATTCACATATGAGAAGAGCAAATGGTTCATGCCCCCTCATGCCTGAAGAGGTAAACGAAGCAAACACCTGAAAAAGACATTTGCATCCTTGTATGAGTTCCAGATTCAACTTGTTTATTTTCTTTTAGATCTAATACCATAAAGTCTGAGGAAGCATATTTCTCTGTCAATCTGATTAAAATATTCACTCTCTGAAAGCTACTACAAACCACACTTTTTTAACTTTTACAGGTGGGCCTTCTACTTCGTGCAATGAGCTATTCTCCTAAAACAATAATATACCTGTCAGGTTCTGAAATATTTGGAGGACAACGGGTTTTAATCCCTCTGCGTGCCATGTTTTCAAACATAGCTGATCATACTTCCTTGTGCAGTAAGGAAGAGCTGTCCAGTCTAATTGGCCCTGAGACTTCTCTTCCTTCAAATGAATTCCAGCCCCCTCCAAGGAAAAGTAAGAAACAACTTGAAGAGGAACGGAAAAAGGCTGGTCCTCGGCCTCGACCTCTTCCTCCACCACCAGATAGACCTATTTATAAGCATGAAAAAGAAGGTTGGTATGGGTGGATTACTGAGAGAGACACAGAACCAGACCCTTCACTTTCAGATCTGAGGTCGCAGGCCCACAGGCTACTTTGGGATGCCCTTGATTATATTGTCTCACTAGAAGCAGATGCATTCTTTCCTGGTTTTAATAATGACGGTACTGGGTCGCCAGAATTTTCAAGCTTAGTGATGGGGCACAGGCTGTATGAAACGGCATCAGTTAGAACTTATCGACCTGACAGGTAAAGTTTACCTGATAATCTTTAGTTCATATTTTTCTATTGGCAACAAAATCAATTCTTAGTTCGTCTCTTTTAATTTCTCTTCAATCTCAAAGACAAAGTGAAAGAGAACAAGAGAAAGTAAAAATACATTTTCTGCATCTGCAGCTTAAACGATAATAAGGTTGAGAAATTACACGTAGATCAGTTTCTTTTTTGGGGTATTCTGTCATTCTTTGATCAATAAATCTTTTCTAATATCTTTTTTATGTTCTGTTGGACAGAAAAGTTCTTATCGACCTATTAAGCAACATCAGTGATCATTTGTACCATCCAAGACGCAATTGGACCATTGTAGTGCAAGAACATCTTAACAGGAGCCTGAGCGAGGAAGGTCTTGTAAGGCAATCCCTCCTGTCTAAACCAACCTCCTTTCTTTCTCACCCACTCCCAGAGTGTTCTTGTAGAACCTTAGAATCTGCTAACATTCCAATTCCAGTGAAGGACAAAAGTGAGCGGTTACTGTATGGAGGTGAAGATGAGTGTCCTAAATGGATGAAGCATAGTCTTTCAACAGTCACGAAAACAACTATTTCAAAAGAAAGTTCTAAAGCAGGTGACAATGAGTCCCAGGAAGATGATACAGATTTGGATGGGCAGGAAGAATCCGATGAAGCCGGAACAGATTCAAGCCCACCATCAACTCAAGATGAGGAAATGGATCCGGATGATTGAGTGATATACATGTACAGAAATTACCAAATTTCCCTTCCACCAGATTTTGTTTTCTGAGATGGCAATCAAAAATTATGTAGGCTACAGCAACCTCTTCCTTGGTGAAATTAGTTGCTGACTGCCGTCTCGAAGTTTTGATTTGAGGGTGAGATACATTTCTTTCTCTTGGAGATATACAAGCAGGTAGTGTCCTGACTCCTGAGGCAAAGGCATCAAAGGCTTGATTCGGGGAGCGGGTTGTAAGGGGGGATCAAAAGCCCATTTATAACATAGGGGGGATTATGGGTAAAGAAAAAGAAAAAACATACGGATTATTTGTCAAAAAGAGGTTTTTGTTGAATTTTTTGAGAAATAAATGAAAATTAAAGAGTCAGAAAAGGTATTTACAGAACACTCCAAGGGATTGTAAATAGTTTATCAAAGAAACACTGAGGTTTAAAGTTGGGGTCTATATTAGATACCAGATTACTTGTGATTCTTTTTGTGATTTTACTTGTTGTAGGAATTGTCTTCAATGTATTTGTTCTTACATTCAACTTCGAGTACTAAATCTTTTGAAAAATTATCTTTTTTTCTCATGGACTAATTGTATGTAGAAGTTAAAGAGATTACATTCAGCTTCTGAAGTTTCCTAAAAACATATATACTTGGATTGGAATCCTACTGCACTTGGGATTCCTAATAACAACACTTATTTGTTTCAGGGTATATATACAACTACTCTTTTCTCTTATCAGATGACTTTCTTCTGTTTCTTAATAATTTTTTGTGATACTTAAAAGAGGGTGCGCTTCTACGATTCTGAAACTTCCCATCTGTTGCTAATTATGGAGATTCCACTACAGAGGTTTGTTTCTTATGAATCAGTAGAAACTTCATCCGAAATCAAAGGAGATGATTTTCAACAAAGACGACCAAAGAACAACATGGTTTCTCGATGACACGCATGTCTATAATGTTTGCGAAGCCAAGGTAGGCAGAAATAATTTCACCACACGAAAAAACATTAATGGTGCGGTTTTCATGTTCAATCCTACAACTGGGAAACTATATTTGAATGTCATTCATTGGAGTGAATGGTTAGGGCAAGAGGCAAATTTTACCTGGCAAGCTCAATGGAAAATTGCAAAATAGAAGCTTTTGTAAAATCTCTTTACCTAAATGCGCAACGGAACCAAATTATAATTCTCAGCAATAATCTTCTGAATCTTTAGCCGTGCATTTCGTTGGTCATCTTTGCAAAATAGTTGTCAAGGGTACTGAGGACTCTGATTTGCAACAACAACATCAGTTACCATACCTTCATGCTTGCATGAAGATTGGAAAATGCGATGAATTGATTCTGAATGCTACTGAATCTACATTGTATACGTTTAATCTCTATGATGATTGGTTAATGACGAAGACTAGTGTATCATCTTACATGCGCTTGAGCTTGATCTTATGTGCGCTTCTGGTAGACGTTGAGAAGGTAAAACTGTCACTAAAGCTCGATAAGGAGACGACGAGTATTAGCACTAGATCAAACAATATTTGGCCTTCTTTTAATTATAATCAATGGAATGAGATTGAAGCTGTTTTAAGAGAACTTCTACTCGAAGGGTCCGTTAATAAGAAGAAGAATGCAACAAGCGAATTATCGGACACGAAAGTGAATAGACATTCTTCACCTTCTTCTGACTCTAGGGATGATTGGTGGGGATTTAAATTTCTAATACACTAATAAACTTAGAGCAAGCTTTCATATTTTTCATAGGAGCAAGTTTACTCTTCTTAATATTTTCAAACAAATTTTTTGTTTTCATAATTTCAAACCTTAGTTGTATAAATTGGTGTACTTGTGATGTTCACATTTTTATTCGATATTAATCGCTATTCGCCACAGTTTCTGCGTAGGGGAAGATGTCTTCTGTTAACCTACATTCTTAAAAAAATTGGTAGAGTTTGGTGAAATATGGCCTCGATTTCTTAATTTGTATTCATGGGGTCTAGTCCGCTGGTTCTCCTTTGCAGCAGACAACATGAGCATTGTGGCCGCTAAAAGAATTGAGGAATTTGCAGCAGACGTTATAAAAGAAGGGAAGCCCATGCTGCTCCAGTAAAGCGGTAAAGCCTAAGATTTCATGGAAACCGATTAGAACTAGAAACATAAATACTTAAGAAGCAAATTAGAACTAGGAAAAGGAAACCTTTAAAGATGTGTTTAATACCGTTTTATAAAACAAAAAACATAAAAAAACACGTCCGGTAGTTATAATTTCCGAAAATATTTTCTATCTAGTTTTTGTTTTTAAAAGTAAAAAACGACCTATTTACGGTTTTCTTTGTTTTCCTTTTTTTCTTTCTTAAAGATCTTTTATTTGTTTTTAACTTATAACAAACTTTTAAAAAATATATTTTTAAAAACAGTTATATCGAATAATTTTTTAAAATATATTAAAAGACTTCTGCTATTTCCAATCCACCATTATTATTAATACAATCCAATAAAAAA
>JAJJMC010010218.1:309431-342410 GCA_023531435.1 Papaver californicum
GTGTCTTATGCTCAGAAAACACAAGTTCGGGTATCTGAACTCTTTTTCTCGAGCACACGTACGTTTATAATGTTTGCGAAGCACGAAAAAACATTAATGGCGCGATTTTCATGTTCAATCCTTCAACGGGGAAACTATATTTGAATGTCATTCATTGGAGTGAATGGTTAGGCCAAGAGGAAAATTTCACTTGGCAAGCTCAATGGAAAATTGCAAAAGTTGAAGCTTTCGTAAAATCTCTTTACCTGAATGCACAACGGAACCAAATTATTATGCTCAGCAGTAACCTTCTTGACTCTTTAGCCGTGCACTTCGTTGGTCATCTTTGCAAAGTAGTTGTCAAGGGTACTCAGGACTCTGATTTGCAACAACAGCATCAGTTACCATACCTTCATGCTTGCATAAAGATTGGAAAATTTGATGAATTGATTCTGAATGCTACTGAATCTACATTTTATACGTTTAATCTCTATGACGATTGGTTAATGACGAAGACTAGTGTATCATCTTACATGCGCTTGAGCTTGATCTTACGTGCGCTTCTGGTAGACGTGGAGAAGGTAAAAGCGTTACTAAAGCTCGATAAGGAGACGACAAGTATTAGCACTAGATCTAACAATATTTGGCCTTCTTTTAATGATAATCAATGGAATGAGATTGAAGCTGTTTTAAGAGAACTTCTACTCCAAGGGTACATTAATAAGAAGAATACTGCAACAAGCGAATCACCGGACACGAAAGAGTATAGACATTCTCCACCTTCTTCCGACTCTAGGGATGATTGGTGGGGATTTGAATTTCTAATACAGTAATGAACTTAGAGCTAGTTTACTCTTCTTAATATTTTCAAACAAATTTTTTGTTTTCATAATTTTAAACCTTAGTTGTGTAAATTGGTGTACTTATGATGTTCACATTTTTATTCGATATTAATCGCTATTCCCCACAGTTTCTGCATGGGGAAGATGTCTTTTGTTAACCTACATTCTTAAGAAAATTGATAGAGTTCAGTGAAATATGGCCTCGATTTCTTAATTTGTATTCATGGGGTCTAGTTCTAATCAGACTCTAAAGGACTCTGCAGCATTATGCATTGCTAGTTTTCCTTTGCTGCAGACAACATGAGCATTGTGGCCGCGAATAATTGAGGAATTTGCAGCAGACGTTTTAAAAGAAGGGAAGCCCATGCTGCTCCAGTAACGCGGTAAAGCCTTAAGATTTCATGGAAACCAATTAGAACTAGGAACGTAAATGCGCAAATTAGAACTAGGAAAAGGAAACTTAATAAGAGACTGGAGTTACGGCTCCAATCTTGCCTCATTCAGCTGAGGGTGCATGGCAGAACCTTCCCCTTGAGCATTCAAACGGAGATGCGTGGTTCTGTCAGCAAGTTCGTTTTTGAATCAAAGTAGCCAATTCAATGAACCAGTCGCATCCACGAGTAGGTGCAGTTCGTGTATGATTCTCCGGCACTTGAACTGGATTTGATCGGTGTTACTTTTTCTTAATTCTGACAAGTTATAAAAAAATGTCATTTCCATTCTGGGAAGCATGAATGCTTCCAATGTGTGTCTTATGCTCAGAAAACACAAGTTCGGGTATCTGAACTCTTTTTGTCGGTGTCGGTTTTTACTGTCCTAGGACGAAGATAAAAACAGTATAAAATGGTGGGGGCTAAAATCACAGTGTCCACTAACTTTTGTCTTGAAGTCAGGAGGGTTGAACACTGGAGATATAAATCCTGAAAGAAAGAAGGCAAAGGAAAAGCAAGAATTATGGCAGAAACAACACCTCATGTACTCATCTCCCCGTTTCCAATACAAGGCCATATTAACTCCATGTTCAAATTAGCAGAGGTTCTCTGCCTATCCGGAATCAGTGTGACCTTTGTAAACACCCAGCGGAACCACTCACGGCACCTTAGTTTCACTGATGTTCAGTCTCGTTTCGGCTATTTTTCAAGATTCCGTTTCGAAGCTATTCCTAACTGTCTTTTTGATCAACCTCACTCTATTGGTTTCTCTAGTCTCCCAGACTTTCTTGATTTGCTTAATAGAGTCAAAAATGTTATGGAACTTGGTTTCGGTAAAATACTTACTTCAAATGATCGGTTTAAATGTGACACACGAGGTCCAGTTTCTTGTATCACAGCAGATGGTATTTTGGGTTTTGCCATTGATGTTGCACAAGAGCTGGGGATTCTGTCCATTTCTTTCCATACCATCAGCGCGTGCGGCGCTTTGTGTTACTTATGTCTGCCAAAGCTTATTGATAACGGCGAGATACCATTCAAAGGTGAACTTTATGTACTCATTGGTATTTCATTAACTTAAGCTGTTGTGGGGTGATGTTTAGTTATACTAGCTGGACTTAATGAAGCTGATCACGGCATTGTTGTTGCAGATGACGATATGGATCGATTGGTAAAGAATGTCCCAGGGATGGAAAGCTTTCTCCGGTGTAGAGATCTACCAAGTTTCTGTAGAGCTAAGGAAGTAAACGAACCCAAGTTAGATTTCGTCATTACTGAAACATCTTATTCAGTTAGAGCCACAGCTCACATTCTCAACACATTCGACGATATCAAAGCTCCAACTAGGGCTGCACAAACCCGATCCAACCCGTCCAATTTTACCCGACTCGTACCCGGTCCACCGATGAACGGGTCGGGTGCGGGTGTTAGCTCCTTTCATCCGACCCGACCCTCCCGCCCGCCGAAATTTCGCACTCTAGTTTTGCACGCTTGAATAATTTGTCTTTTTTCTGGATGGCAATAGAAAATCATACTGTATGTCTGTATCTGTTTCTGTTTGTTCTTCGTCTTCATCTCTGTTACAGGCGAGAGGCGAGACTCTTTCTTCAATCAGGTAACGTAACACTCTTTCTTCATCTGAACAGAGATTTTTGTTAAGTTTGTGAGTTACAGAGACTACCTAAGTAACCTAACTCGAAGAAATAGTTGCTTGCAGTTGCACTCGAAGAAATAGTTGGAAAATTTGAATCAAATTTTACGTCGAAACAAGTAAGTAAATGGAACCCAAACCTTCATTTCCCATGAATCACCTAATGTTTTGTATTAATTTGTCACTTGATGAAATTAATATTTTAGGGTTCAGTAAAATTTGGGGATTTTTCTCTCTCTGTAATTTAGGGTTTATTTGATCTTGTTGTTAGTGTATTGATATGCTTCATTGCTATGTAGATTTGATTTTCTATTAATCAATTAGTGTTTTTGAGTTTGTATTAGAAACAAAAATAGTGGCACTGAAATTGTTCATTGAAGACAGTATTGTTTCATACATTATTGACCAGTATGATTAGAATGCAGTGTTGGTATTCAGATGGTTATATAGTGTCTGTATTTTAATAGGAAATTCACAAATTGTAATACATGTTTAGAGAACAAAAGGGCTTCGAAAACTCGAAGCTGATAGATATTGCTGGTCATGTTGGTTCTGAAGCTAAATTATTTTCTTAGTCTCTTTTGGAAGTAGATATCCCCAACCTGTTGCATTTATTTATGCACATGTTAATGCAACTGCCTGTCATATTTTTTCTGGATAAGAAAATAGGGTGTAGAAAAGCTGGGTAAGTTAGTTGGTTTATGGTGCTCTCTGGTTTACTTTGTAATGTTGTGTGCCTTATGTTAACTGACCTTTGTACTGTCATCTTCTCCTATATAAACTATGACAGTCTCCTGGGACTAATGGTTCTTCTTCCTTGATCATCAGTCATTGCTTTGCATCCGTGTTTGTTTCTTACCCGGTTATCTACTTTTGGTGCTGTCTTTTTATGAACCTTTGTTGCATAGTAAAATTCTAAATTCAAAGCTTATACTGAATGTGCACTCTCTGTATGATGTAACTCCAACTGTTGCTAGGGCTAACATCCTTTGTAAGGTAGCATATTTACATGATCTTTCTCTAAGAAAGGTTAACAATCAGTGCAAACTGCAACCAGCACTTCACCTTTCCATACTTTTCCAAATGTGTACCATTGTATCCATGAGTCTAGATTGAGATCCAAGTTACTGGTAGGTTAGCACTTTATGTTCTCAGCCTCAGTGATTTTTATATGAACGAGTGTAATCCATCATTTTCCTATATGATGTGTTACTTTCGTTTTCCATACTTTTATTGAGTTACTTATCTCATACTCTCTTAGTATGATACATATTTTTCCTTCTCTATGCGATCCAGGCATAACATGAAACTTGGACTTTGAGTTTCTGAGTATTCCACACTAGTATTGCAGGGGCTAGAGGATTCTTTGTTGCTTTCCTTACTTCTGTTATCTATGTAAGCCTGTTGCGCAGTCAGGATTTGTTGTTTTAGTTTTCATTGCACCTTAGCAGGCCTGTTAAGAAGTCTGTAATCTGCTATTTTGTTTCAAGGAGTTTGAGACTTTGGATCTTTGTTGCTTCTGAATCAGCTTTTAGTACCTGAAAACGAATTTTGGATCCTTTTCGAAGTTCCTTAAAGCCTAAAACACTTGAGGCATTAATTTTATTGCAAAATTGGTTACGTACACCAATTGACATGGATTCTTCTAGCCTTGGAGTCGAGGAGGAGGAAGTTGATGTTCTTGAGTCGGGTATAATTTGTACTTCAAGGATCATGGTTCTTAACTTCTTATACTATTATTACTATTGGTATTTTTAATCTTTTTCATTCTAATTGTTCACTTCTTTTGTTCCAGAGCTATTTGGTAACCTTGCTGCTTCTTCCATCATCATAGATGACGATTGATTCCTATTCGGTGACCTGGCTGGTGCTGCTACTAAGATGAACTTGTTGCTAGTTGAGAAATGTCGTAGAATTGCATATTAAAACTTTAATTTTATTGTATAATTTTGAATGTTGGGACTTAGATTTTAAGATTATCGATTGTTGGTTAAAATGGTTTATCAGGTGGAGCGCGTGAGGATAAAAAAAACAACCAAGTTCTTGAAAAAAAATTTCATCATTTCTGGGCGGGTGACCACGCCCACCCGACCCGACCCGACATCCAGGCGGGTTAGGTGCGGGTGAGGCCAAACCCGACCCGACCCACCCGATGTGCAGCCCTAGCTCCAACTATCTCGCGCTTGAGATCTTCCTACTGGCCAAATTTATATACAATTGGACCTCTGAATGCCCTGCTGAGTACTCTAAGAAGTAGTAGTACTAATTCTTCTTCTTCGGAATCTATCTCCTCAAATGCTAGTTTGTATGAAGAAGACAGAAGTTGTATGACATGGCTCGACAAACAGCGGGAGAAATCTGTGGTGTATGTAAGCTTTGGTATCCTTGCTATGGTAAGCCGGGAACAAGGGTTGGAGCTCTGGTATGGACTATTTAATAGTCGGCACATATTCTTTTGCGCACAAGGCTTGTGCATACACTTTATCTTCTCATCCTGTGTTTCTCTTAGATTTTTCAAAGTTTTTTTTGAGAAATCTAAAAGATGGAAACAGAGAGATAAAGGAAGCTCTAGAGTTCTTAAGCGACTGTTCAACTATATATAATAATTAGTAGGTTTTGATTGGTTGAGTGAGTATTTTACAATAAGACTTCGTGAGGAAGATAAAAAGCAGATGAAAGAAACCTTTCCATCTTTCCTTTCTTTAATTAGCTCTCGGAAAAAAAAAGAGATAGTAATAGCACGCGTCAAAATTTGATTTAAAGATATTTGAATGATTATTTTTTCAATCACGTCAAACGATGGTATTAAATGAAAAACCAAACCCCTAACTCCTTTTTTATTCTATAAAAACTGGTACGGGGTAGGCGGGAAAATAATTCATGGGATTTCTTATGCGCAATGTTATGCGCACAAGCCTTGTGCAGTTCAGGTTTCTGCATATGGACATGCACTTAACTTCTCGTCATGTGCTTCTCTTAGATTTTTTAAAGTTTTTTGAGAAATCTAAAAGATGGAATCAAGGAGATAAAGGCCGCTCTAGAGTTCTTTAGTGGCTGTTCGGCTGCATATAATAATGAGTAGATTTCGAGTGAGTGAGTGAGTATTTTATAATAAGATCTGAGAGGAAGATGAAAAGCGGATGAAAGAAATCTTTCCATATTTCTTTCCTTTAGAACCGGGGAAAAGAAAAAAAAATAGTTATGGCACGCGTCAAAATATGCTTTAAAGATAATTTTAATGGATATTTTTTCAATCACGTCAAACAATGGTATTAAATGAAAAGTATGACCCCCAACTCCTTTCTTCTTCTATAAAAACTGGATAGGGGGAGGGAGGGCAAATAATTCTTGGGATTTCATACACCCAACGTTGTGCACACAAGGCTTGTGAGGTTCTGGTTCCTGCATATGGACATGCACTTAGCTCCTCGTCCTGTGCACAAGCTATTAAGCTTACCAACCAAGATCAATTTTTTTCGTAAATTTTTAAATTTTATTTCATAAATAAAATTCAATCAATTTTAATTTTGTTTTAATGTGAAGGGCGTATGACCCGCGGGGATAATTTTCTTCTTCAACATTATGTGTATTAAATGGTAACATTATTTTTGTCCGTTTTCTTACCTATCAACATTTAATCCACACATAATATTTTGGTTAGTACAATTGATGTTCCTTAATTGCTGCACTGATTTCACTCCCCAATTTTACCTATAAAATGAACTCGAATTTTCTTTTGCAAATCACTCCAGAAGAAACTACTATCATGACTTCTTTCCTCCTCTTCGTACTTTGTTTTGCGCACTGTACTTATTTCATTTTTTAATCTTTTGTTGTTGAGTTCGTTTGAGTGGGCAAGTATTGTAATGCTATACAATACTTGTAATGGACAGTTTTATCCTGGACACAACTTCATTGTGGGGTATTTAGCATTACTCATTTTTGAGACGTACCAGTTAACTATTGTGCTAAAAACAGTTTGATGATCAAATGACTCTGCCCTCTGTGTGTTGTTTGCAAATCAGTGATTCAATCTTTAATTTCAATAATTATGTATTTATTTTTTCAAGCTTTTTATCGGAGGAGACACAACATTTTTTTCCTTCTTAGAAAATGATTCATCCTCCTGAAATGGAAAATAAAAACATAAAGAAAATTCAATCAGCATTCCCGCGGGATTCGATCTGTCTCCCTTATCTCCTAATTAGAGGTACAAATTTCAACTGCCGAGCAAATTTAAATGACTAAACACCCTTAAAATTAGTAAAGAGGACATCGTATTTAATTTGGCTCTAGTTTAGTGCGGAGATATCGAATTACGAATTCGTTCTGTTCTTTTCTCTTCTCTTGTCACAGTAACTAGGGCTGAACTAATGGGAAGAAAAGGTTGCTAAAGATCATCATCAAAGTAAGGTTTCATTCTTCAGAACCACTTGAGGTATTAATCTTTTGATTCTTCAATTAAAGTTGTTCATGTTTGAGTTAGGTTTCCTAAAATCAGGGTAAATTTGAGACGTAAGGGTTTTAGTTTGGTTTCACAAAATTTGAAGTTAGTAGATATTTTCTTGAAATTTGATGAATGTGATATAGAAAACTTGAGAAAACCAGGGTTTTTATGAGTTCCTAGTTATTAGGGTTGAGATTTTGTGAACTTTGTGGATGTTCAATTCTTTGTAATATACAAGTGATGACTGAGAGGTGTTTGTTGATTTTACAGCTAATAGTGTGAATGGATAAAAAGCGTAAGATTGGTGAAGAGGAGGTTATCTCACAGCTCAAAGATGAAGGTGATTTTGATAAGATTCGTGTCAAGATCATCCGAAGGGTTAAGGAAAATGTGAGTCATCTTTCTTGTTATAATAAATTTATGTAATAGTGAATTTAGGTGGGTATCTTTGTAAGAACTGTGAATTGTATATCTTGTTTGCATTTCAAAAAGAAAGAAACTGGATTTTTTTTTGGCTATATTGATGTAGATTTGCCAGGCTGAAATTACATGGTCTTTGGTTGTGTTGGGTCAATCATCTATGGATTTCTTTTATTCCCTGAATTTGTTGTTTTCACTCTAAAAGTAGAAGGGTATGTCTGCTTTATAAATAGTTGATTACATATATATGGCTTCATTGCTGCAGGAAGAGTTACGTAACAACATTATTTCAGCTGTGAAGCAAGCAGCCGCACTCAATCGTCCAGGAGCTAAGAAGTTAAAACCTAGACAACTATCAGATGCAATTTACGATGAAATTGGGTAAGCCTGTGTGCTCTGATATCTCTTTAGTTTTCATTGTTTTTGTGATTGGATGACTGAATGAGAATACATTTCAATGTTATATTGGATCCTGGAGACACCACAAAAGTCAGGGGATTTTGTGCTTTTCTAATTGATTTGATCTACTTTTGATTCACAGGAATACTGTGATGACCCAGATTTCAGATGCTCTTTGGGGTGTAATTAGATCACGGGATGGATTAGAAGATGAAATTAGAGAGTCTGTTAAATCTGTATACAACCGGTTACTGAATCCTAAAGGGAAGGAAGTGGATGAGTCATCTTCTCTCACTGGCCCAAGAAGACGTGACAATGAAGCTGTGAACAATAATTCTGTAACATTGTCTGAAATTGAACCAGAAGGACCTCCAGGGTTCAATATGTGCAATCAGCAATCAGCAATCAAACAACAGTGAGGCTGAAAACAAAGAGGAGACACAGCCAGTTGTATCTCAATACACTGTTGATAGTGTAAAGGTGAAAGAAGAATCTAACCATGAAAATGATGTATCACAATTTAACATTGATCCAAGTGTCCCACCTGGATTTGGGTCGTCTGCAGATGACAAGGAACCAAGTTATATTAGCGATGATGATCCTGAGTTCCCCCCAGGTTTTGGTTGACTCAATGTGGAAGTTCGACTAGTCAACCACTGACGACAAAGGTTTTTGGGCAGAAGATATCGTTTCGCTTTAGGTTTTTTGTGTAGTTGTTAGATGAAGGACCCAAAATCCATTCTGCTGAAATGATATAGTACTTATATGAAGATATGTGTTAACTTAGGTGCTTAACAATTGTTACCTCGATGTGAGTTTTAATTCCAATGTCCATGGAAACTAATTTTACCTGGCGAATTTGAGGACGACCAAAAATTAACTAGGGACAACTAATAAAATAAAATAAGATTATTTTAAAATAATCTCAATACATCTCTTATCCATATATTTTTTATAATGGCTAATCTACTCTTGCTTAATTAGTGTTAATTTTGATTAATTTGTTAATTAATTTGGTTATAGTTAGTGTTAGAAAATTATTTGAGTTAGTTTTGGAAGAGAATTCGAGAGTGTTCTAGATTGATTTTTCGAGTTATAGTTTTGTACAATCGGTAGGCTCGTGATTTTTGTTACTACCGGTTGTACAATCGGTAGTTTAATGGAGTACTTAAACTACCGATTATAGGTGTCGCCCCAAATTGAATTTCGCAAAACCTTCTAAAATTTCTAACTCTTCATCTTTCACAATCGGTAGTAATTGAAAATTTATATCTACCAATTGTAGCCAGAATTGAACTAAACTTTAAAATTTTAAACTTTGTAATCGGTAGTTTAATGATCAACTTAACCTACCTATTATACTTGTTTTTTTGTCCAGGACTTTTCTTGCTATAATCGGTAGTTAGTGAACATAAATAACTACCGATTGTGGATAATCGGTAGCACGAGAATTTAATAACTACCGATTGTATGTAATTGGTAGTTTAGAAACATAGTTATCTACCGAATATGCCGATTTTACTTGACATCTAACTTCGTAATACTATTTCAACATCCGAAGAAAAACTTGTTCAAATAAACTTACTACATATTGTTGATTAAACTTATTCAAAAAAACTAAAAACATCCGAACAAAACGAAACAAAACACATCATAGAAATTCTCATGAAATTCTTCCACTCCTTGTTACTCTCGACTTGGTCATAGTTTCAACCTGCTTCTTCTTCTTCTCGTTCCCCTTAGGATCATCCTGAAGTGGACCTATGTACTCTCCAGCTTCATTGTAGTATGGGTTTATACCTGAGAAGTCTTTCTCCCTGATAAAGAGTCGAGGATCAAAAACATAGATATCTGCCTCGGAATCGGTTGACGAATTGATTTCAATGGTTTTGAAATCCTCTATCACCATCTTTTTCTTTCCCTTCTTTGATTGTTTAGGTAAAAATTTTGGAGACATTTTCAATGGAGAATGAGAGTAAAAGGGAGTAGAAGAATCGACAAAGGAAAAGAAATGGAAAAGGAGGGTGTTTTAGTGGAATAGGTTGAGCCATTAATCTATACGGTTATTTCTTCGAAGTTGGAGAGTTAAAATGTATTGGAGGTGCATAAATGAGAAGAGGTCACCCTCCTTATATAGATTAAAGTCTTAACGGCTCTTTTTTTCAAAAAAAAATCCATTGAGGCCTAGTGTAACAAGAGTGCACAGAAAGTATGTACACTAAGTTCGAACTAATATTAACAATCGGTAGTTAGTGAACATAAAAAAACTATCGATTATGGATAATCGTTAGCAAAGGAATTTAATAATTACCGATTGTACGTAATCGGTAATTTAGGAACATTATTGTCTACCGATTATGCCGATTTTACTTAACATCTAACATCGTAATACTATTTCAACATCCGAAGAAAAACTTGTTCAAATAAACTTACTACATATTGTTCATTAAACCTGCCGTTATACACTATTATTATATTAATTATTATTTTACACTGTCTTGGAAAATTCCTTTCTGCTTTAACGGCGTGGACGAACCTTAAACGGGTTGAATCTGTCCATCACTTTAATGATATTGAAATGAGCTTCCTAACGGTAATTTGATCGTTTTCATCGTCGTCATTCCTCGAGAGATTTCTCTATAACTTCATCATTAGTTTCACCCCTCAAACGATATCGATTGACAAGATAAGTTAAATTCACAAATGAAAATCAACTTCTCTGCCTATAGAATGAAATCGACAAAAAAAATCAGCTTTATTACGGTTATTGGGGTTCCCGGTGTCAACACAAAAATGTTCGATTACACTATCCAAATAACTCATACTCATTACACCATTTTGCGTACGTTCTTCTCCTCGTTTCGGATAGAATTGCACATAGTGCCTACATAACGATAAATCTTCCTCTACCGTGAACGGTTGAGCCATTAATCTATACGGTTATTTCTTCGATGTTGGAGAGTTAAAATGTATTGGAGGTTTATAAATGAGAATAGGTCACCCTCCTTATATAGATTAGAGTCTTAACGGCTCTTTTTTCCAAAAAAAAAAGCTGTTGAGGGATGGTGTAACAAGAGGGTACAGAAAATATGTACACTAAGTTCGAACTAATATTAACAACCGGAGGTTTTTAGATCACCATTACCTACCGATTCTAATAAGTAGCCCTAAATAGGAAATCGATTTTAAAAAAAAAAATTCAACATTCTGTACAAGCACAATCGGTAGTTTAAGAAATTCTTAAACTACCGATTATCATAAATAACCCCAAATTGGAATTCGTTTTTTTTTTTTTTAAATTTCAACATTCTGTACAAGCATAATCTGTAGTTTAAGAAATTCTTAAACTACCGATTATAATAAGTAGCCCCAAATTGGAATTCAAATTTTTTAAAAAAATTTCAACATTTTGTACAAGCATAATCGGTAGTTTAAGAAATTCTTAAACTACCGATTATCATAAGTAGCCCCAAATTGGAAATCGATTTTTTTTTAAAAATTTCAACATTTTGTACAAACATAATCGGTAGTTAAGAAATTCTTAAACTACCGATTATCATAAGTAGCCCCAAATTGGAAATCGATTTTTTTTTTTTTTAAATTTCAACATTTTGTACAAGCATAATTTCTTAAACTACCGATTATCATAAGTAGCCCCAAATTGAAAATCGATTTTTTTTTTTTTAAATTTCAACATTCTGTACAAGCATAATCGGTAGTTTAAGAAATTCTTAAACTACTGATTATCATAAGTATCCCCAAATTGGAATTCGATTTTTTTTTTAAAATTTCAACATTCTGTACAAGCATAATCGGTAGTTTAAGAAATTCTTAAACTACCATAAGTAGCCCCAAATTGGAATTTTTTTTTTTTTTTAAATTTCAACATTCTGTACAAGCATAATCGGTAGTTTAAGAATTTTATAATAAGTAGCTCCAAATTGGAATTCAATTTTTTTAAAAAAATTTCAACATTCTATACAAGCATAATCGGTAGTTTAAGAAATTCTTAAACTACCGATTATCATAAGTAGCCCCAAGTTGGAATTCGATTTTTTTAAAAAAATTTCAACATTTTGTACAAGCATAATCGGTAGTTTAAGAAATTCTTAAACTACCAATTATCATAAGTAGCCCCCAAAATGGAAATCGAATTTTTTTAAAAAATTTCAACATTTTTTACAAGCATAATCGGTAGTTTAAGAAATTCTTAAACTACCGATTATCATAAAAAAAAAGTGGCCAGGAACAGGCAGTTCCTGGGGTAAATACATTCGATAGATATTTATCTACCGATCGTATTAAGCTAACACAATTGGTAGTTTGTTATCTACCGATTGTTGATGAATATACACAATCAGTACTTGTTTCAAACCACTTAACTACCGATTATAATGTAAAATTTGAAGAAAATAATTTGTTAAAAATAAATCGATTGCAATTCATTTGATAACTCACAATAAGAAAATTAAATCATTTAAAATGTTAGACATTAAAACCAGTAATGTTAAACACTATAGTAATATTCATCAAGTTAACAACCACAATCTAATTTCTAACTCTTTTGGTTTTGGTACAAGGAGCACGAGCACCAGGGGCTAACATTCTTTCAGCATCAGCGGCATTGGCTTCACCCTCAGGACATTTGCTTCAGGAGCAGCACTCATTGAACCACGATATCTTTTATTGTGCTTTGATGTTACCCTTTTCGGCTTATTCGCAGATTTCTTTCCAAACTTGATAGCATAGTCTTCATTATCGATGTTGTCAATGATGTCTTTATGCTCACTCGTTGGAGGCACTCCCGCATTGCTGCACCCAGCTATCTTCTTCGATAAAAATGCAAACCTTTTTTTTATATTTTTAGGCAATAACAATCAAACGATTATTATCTAAAATATTGACCCGTAATACTAAAATCAAAAGGAAATAACATTCTATACCAGCCTTTCATAGCCCGAGGGTTTGTCTTTGATGATGCACCTATATTCGGGCACCCTGGTGCTCTTTCCTTTATCTTCACGGATCACGTGAAGATGAGAATGCTCCTGGTACCATACCATATAGCCAGGATCTGCTTCATCAGCTCGGGTGATATTTCTCCCCTCGTTTATCATAGATTGCATCCCGTTGTCCCAATGTTCAACCGATGGATTACCAGAGTAAACAGTTGTGATCGAGTCCTTACCACAAACACAATTCTCCATGTCCATCTCGAACCTGCCCCTGAAACGACTCCAAGGTTCTTCTTGGACAAAACCTAGTTGACGCATCACCCTTGTGGCATTGTACATTACATATCCAGTTGGATGCCACAAGGGTCCATAGTAGAACGCCAACTCAGACCTTTGCGCTATATGCCCATTAGCTCGGTCTTACCTGTAAGGATCAAAGCATACATCTTTGGAAGCCATGGAGTCTAATTTCCTCCTCAAAGAAATCAACTTCTGCTCCTTGATCCTTGAACGGTTACCCTCAAAGATGTATTTTGTGCCTCGGGGTGTGCCATTCTCCCATGATGGGTTCTCTCTGGCCAACTCGAGGGACGGGAAGTGGTCATAGATCCACGTCTAGTGTACATATCAAACCAAGTATGAGAAAATTGATTCTTAAAAGAGGAAAAAATAAATAACAATCAAACCATCAATGGAGTTACCAAAATACCTGTAGTAAGCTCAAGTTCCCGTCTATTTGACTAGTCTTTTCCCTGAATGCCTTTCTCATCTCTTCCATCAAGAACGCAAGACATGCGGTGCCCCATGAATAGTCTTGAACTTTGTGGAGGAGATGCAAAAGTTGTAAGAGGTTGGCTTCGACCCGGTTGCCACTAGCATTGGGGAAAATTACACATCCCAAAACACAGAGAAGATATGCAGTGGCTGCAGCATTGACCTGGTCATCGCTAAACTCTGGGTTCAGCTCTTCCTTCCTTGGTGCCTCTGAACATTTTCATCAGTTGCACCATGATGAATTGCCTAGTTTTGTAAGAAGCGCAACGGCTGAACTCTACATCGGAATTCGCTCGGTCCCAACCAAAGCACCTCTCAGTGTAAACATAAAGATGGTCCCAGCTTAACTGCTTCACATAATCAAACTTCACCGCCGTACCATGGTCAGTGAGAGCTAGAATCTGTACCACATCATCGGGGGTGATGGTCATCTCTCCCAACGGCACGTGAAAGGTATCGGTCTCAGGATACAACCTCTCCATGAAGGCCGATATCGATACCCGGTCGTGAGGTAACATGGAATTCTCGGCAGCCGTAGGTAGCCCCGATTGCAGTATAATTTCCTGGAACCGTTGACACTCACCTTCCAACGGTCAATCGTTCATCTTTGTTGGTGCAGCCGTAGGTTTGAGTAGACGGACCGCATTAGAATGGTCTTAATATACACGACGGATTAGAAAACAATTAGAATAACAGTTAACACTTATACGAATAAAAAGACAATATGTTAAGAATGGTGTTTTATAATTATTACCTCAGTAGAGTAGATTTCTTTGGCCCAAGAATCCTTGTACCCAAATAATAGATCTCCTCCATCTCTTGGGAGGCCAGGGATTTGGCCTTCTTGAAGACCCTTCATCTTCAAAGAGTCGGGGATCTTGTGTCCTCCTTAGGGCTGAACACGGTAACGGTTTTCCACGGAAATCCGCCAAAACCGAACCGAATAGCCCAAAACCGAACCGAACCGTTTACTAATGGAACGGTTATGGAAAAAAATTTGGAAAACCGGTAGTCCCGGTTTCGGTTTTGGGTTGGGTCAAAAACCGAACCGTTTACCATGGAAAACCGATTAATGATAGCCGTTCATCTGTATTTTGATGGATCTAATCTAGACCCTTAGATGTTTTGATATATAAGGAAGAAGAAGCCCTAATTTTCTTCTTCACTTTCATTTCTCTAGGGTTTCTGTTCGGTTGTTCCTCTAGTCTTCCGCCTCCCAAGAGTTCTGTTCCTCTAGTCTTCCGCCTCCACCAAGAAATGATTTCTGATTTCTAGTAATTTTGGTTTGTGCTACTGCTTTCAATCCTTTCATTAAGTTCAAGAGTCAAGACTTTCTTTCTCATACGCAGAAGCAGAAGCAACTTCTGATCAGATCAGGTATGAATCGAACTTCTGGTTTGCTTTCATTAAGCAATTTCATTAAGCAATTTCTTCTGGTTTGCTTTCATTAAGCAGAAGCAACTCAAGTCATTCATGCAAATCAAAGGTTTTCTTACTCTTGATTTATCAAACCTAATGTGTACTAATGATGATTCATGTGTACTTTTACCTTCAACAACCAAAAGAATTGCATTACTTCACTTTCAAACTCGTGGAAGCATGGTAGTTGTTCCGGATATTCCTTTACCTGATTCTTCAAGAGTTTTTCAATCAATTTACGGTTGATATCAACTTCTAGTACGTCTTCTTCTCTGTTGCTCATGTTTTTTGAGTCAAAGGTTTGATTTTTAGGTACCCAGAAGCAATAATCTTATAAACCCATGTTAGATTTTGTATGTTTGATTGAAACCCATAATCAAATGTCTTCCTTTTTGCTGTTTGATCACTCAGACAGCTCTAATTTGTGTTTCTCTTAGTGGAATATTCATTCTGTACTAGTAAGTAGTTTAATTTGATTGATTATATACCCTCTGTTGTGCTTGAATTCTATTGTAGAGTTGAGTTCCTCCTGTTTATGTCAAACTCATATCGAAATTAAGGCGTAATATTATCTCAATTTTGGAGTTGTTGTTTGAAAGGAGGCGAAGAAACTAGTCTTCATCAATGAATTCCCATCTCAACTGGTCTAATTTGAGCAATTGTTAGACTTGTCTTGTTAATGTGTGTTAAAATGCTCAAACCATAAATGTCGTTTCTTTGCGGCTTTCCCCTAATTGAATGTGTATACTGCTTGGGTTGTGCACGTTGGGCATGGAAGCGATGCCTTCATAGTGCAGGTGCTACTGCTTGCTGTAACAGAAGAATTTGAGCCTGCCCTCGAATCTGTCGGCTTGTTTTATCCTGATTGGATAATTTCAGCAGCAGCCAGCATCCAGCCATGAAGAATTAACTTTTTTTTGATTTGTTTTCTAAGATTGCTAGGATGTTATTGGTTTGAATTGCTTAATTGTTTGGATGGATTAATGAAGAATTAACTTTTTTTTGATTTTTTTTTGTATTTTTTTGTTTTTTTTTTGAATTTTAGGTTTCCAAACGGTTAACCGAAACCCGTTGGAAAAAAACCGAAACCGGGTGAAAACCGACTAAAACCGAACCGACGGTAACGGAACGGTTATGGAAATCTTTTGGACAAAACCGACCTTGCCGGTTTCGGTTTTGGTTTGGCACAAAACCGAACCGAAACCGGCCATGTACAGCCCTAGTCCTCCTTTCTTCCTAGCTTGCTTCTTTGTACCACTTTCTTCTTCTTGTCTACCACTTGGTCCTCCTTCTTCAAAGTATCTATCTTGTGGAGCACTTGGTCCTCCTTCTTCTTCGTTTCTACTTCTTGGAACACTTGGTAGAGTCCCTTCGGTTATAACAATTCTGTTAGCGCTCTTTTGTCTTCTTGCACTAGCGGTAACCTTCTTCCCCCCTTCACGACGAGGCGCCGATAGACTAGTATCGTGGCCTTGCTTAGATCGCCTTTCTCTTCTTTTGATACAAGATAAAGAACAATTGTGTCAGTATATAATCGGTAGACAAAGTACATTTAACGCAATATATTGTTAACAATCGGTAGTAAAAAAACAACGTAACTACCGATTGTGTACAATCGGTAGTCTAAAAAAACAACTTAACTACCAATTGTGCACAATCGGTAGCTCGGGCTCTACATTATCTACCGATTGTGCATAAAAAATGGAACATAAAAGTCTGTGGACACACGTACAATCGGTAGTTACATAAAAAATTTAACTACCGATTATGTGTAAATTTGGGTCCAGTAATACAATCGGTAGTTTATGTCTAAATTTAACTACCAATTGTGATTGATGTTTTTGAGGATCACTAACTTGCACAATCGGAAGTTTAACCCTAAACGAAACTACCGATTATCACCAAATTTGGATCCAGTAATACAATCGGTAGTTTATGTCTAAAACTAACTACCGATTGTGATCGATGTTTTTGAGGATCACTAACTTGCACAATTGGAAGTTTAACCCTATACGAAACTACCGATTATCACTAAATTTTGGTCCAGTAGAACAATCGGTAGTTTATAACCTAAACATAACTACCGATTGTGCATGATGTTCATGAGCAGTGAAGAACACTAACATAATCGGTAGTTTAATACAACCACAAAACTACCGATTGTGAAATCGAACCTAAAACCCTTGATATTCTAGTGACTAATTCATTCGATTGAATCAATATAAACACAAATAATGATAAACCCTTACCTTATTGGAGCCATTACAAAGTTCTGGAGAGTCTGATTGTCGGAATCGGTCTCCGTTTCTAGATCATCCTCTTCGCGTTCTTCGTGTTGTTCTTCAACAATCTCTCAATCTCTTATTCTTGTGGCAAAATCCGGCCACCTTGTATTAGGAGGTTGACGATTTGTTTGCTTTTGTCGAACCATCTTTAGATTGTAATAACGACGATGAATTGATTTACGATTATACGATGAATTGGTTTATGATTAATCGGTTGAGATGAATTTGATATGCCACAATCGATTGTTTGAAGTGGATAGAAGAAGAAGAGAAAACATAAATTGGAAATCGGTAGTTTGAAGTGGGTAGTGTGAAATAGGTTTAGGTTTTATTAGTGAAATGTTTTTTGATAATTATTTGATTAGTGAAAGGGTATTTTAGTATTTTTACATACCCCTAGGTTACCCCTTAGCCACACCCATGGGATTGGGTTAAAAAAGTCGTCCCTAATTAGTTTTTGGTCGCCCTCAAATTCGCCAGGTAATTTTATCATCAAAATGTTTAACGTTGCTCTGTTTTAGCTGACCTTGTCATGACAATTTAAACTCACAACTGTGATGTTCTGTTTTGTTGCTAAATGGAGTGAAAGAAACGTATGTTCTCTGACTCAATTGTCTAAAGATACTTCAAATGTTCTGTAATTTTTTGAAATGAAATGGAATGCTTCAGATTTGTTGAAAAGAGTGATAATCTAAACAATGACTGGTAATATTCCAGATGGGAAATCACTATTCCAGACCTCGCTTTCTAGATTACAAGGAGAAATCCCGAAGCAGAGGTTACACTAGACATTGAAAATCTATTTCCAAATTTTCGTAGGTAAAGGTGGAGCGTAAGGAACCTAAGCAATTGACATTGAAGTAGAGCTTCAGAAATATCTCTCATTGATTTCCAAACTAAACCAAGGTTTTAATTATACATTGAAAGCAGAAATCTGTAGCACACCTCTGTGTAACCATTGAAGAGTAAAAACCGAACTCACATTTACTAAAAGGCCTAGTTATTATATACACATTTCACGCTTGCTTTGCATTCCCATTTTCAGCTGTTACAGGTGTGCTAGCTCCGCTCCTCTTAGAAGAACTCGAATTCCCTGTAATGGTCCTGCCCATGAACTTCCCTGCCTTGCTTAGGCCGCTCCCAACCGCACCAAATCCACTCCCTACAATTCCAGCTCCAGCACCAATCCCTGTCCCAACAAGCCCAACTCCAGCTCCAATCCCTGTGCCAACAAGCCCAACTCCAGCACCAATACCACTACCCACCAGTCCAACTCCTGAACCAACTGCATCCATGGTGCTTCCTATAACACCCGCTTCTTTCAGTTTCTTCCTCTCTTCCAGGATCCTCTTTTCTTCCTCCATGGCTGCTATCTGCTCTTCCGGGGTGAATTCCTGGTACTCAACCTGCAAATCATATTTCTGCTCTCAAACTTCTTGCAGGTGCATCAAAACAAAATAAACATTTATTTCCTATTCTTGATTTTCTTAATTTCTACTGAAGGGTTCCTTTTATTATCATGAAAGGGGGATGCAACTCCTATGATGGGAAAGCGCCACCATCCTTATCCCTTAGTATTTTGGGTATTTTCATGTGGCTTCAATAAAATGACTGCTACTGGCACAAAACCAGTGTGTAATGGTGGAAACCCTAAACGCAGATGAACCCGTCTCTTGACATATGAATCCCCATGACAATTCGGTCGAAATTGTCAATGAGAAAAACGTAGACATGATAAACAGAGAATGACTACCGAAAACAACAGTAAAAGCAGTAGATGACTTAGCCCGTTAGTTTAAAAAGTATGAATTAAATGATAATATAGGCTTGGAATGTTGTTAATCAAGTAGTAGAGCAAATATAACCTGCAGAAAATGACTTCTGAAGACAAATGGAGTAAACTAACAACAACTTTAATCAAAGATAACTGTACCTTGAGTGTTACAGTTCCTCTATCTTTCTTGTCTTTAATTCTCATCATGTCAAGTGCTGGTAGCAATCTCAGTTCAGTCTCTTTCAGAGTCCCAGATTCCAAATCAATCAACGGTAATTTTGCAATGCCCAATCGTTTGTCTTGTCCAACATCCTCATCGTAAACCTGTTAGCCGGGTTAGCAACAATATTCTCTTGTTAATAATCCAATTGAAGAACCGTTAAAAGAGAAAATCAGGAAAAATACTCATTCCTTTTGCTACAGATTCAAACCATAGAGAGATTCATTAAGGGAGGTAACTCGTAAAGGCCGGGACTGAGAATGTATACATAACTACTTTATCCCAGAAAGAAAGCCATCCTCACGGTTCGGCTTGGGTTTATGCCCCTTGCTATCCATGGTACCCAAGCCCAACCATAATGCATAAGGAGAAGTTGTTCTGCATATGATAAATTGGTGGTGTTCATAATCTAATAAGTAATATCAAATGGAAACCACCTACAACTCAGGATAAACTTCAACTTAGGCTAAGGTTAATCTACAGACAGACCAGCATGAATCAGTACCACCTAGTAGATAGTGGACCCGTGGCAGTGATCAGGTGTATGCGTCAGTCTTGGTGGTTTTGGAGTGTTAAGTGATGTGGATGGCATTGATGAGCGCGAAGTTGTTATAATCATATAATGGCAGTGCTGAAATAACGGTATGTGCAACCATGGTGATTGTTGGACGCCGTGGTTGGATAGTTATCGCCAACAGGTGAGGCCCTAAAGGGGTAGTAAGATGCTTGCGAAGGTGATGGAGTGTAAAGCTGAAGGTCCCTAAATGATAATTAATGGATGACTTGTGTGTTACATCACATATATACAAAACTACTTCACAGCGAGTTTGCAAGTGCCCTTCAAATTGCTAACATATATTCGGCATTGACCATTCAATTGAACAAAATCTGAGAAACACAATCAGGAACGCTGCAACAAAGATTATAAGACTATGATAAAAAATTAAAGTAAGAGAGCAGATACCTCAATGATAAGTGATTGTGTCTCCTTATCTTCGGCAATCAGCTCAAAGCTTTGATCCCACACAGGATTGAGGTTGTTGTCAACGACCTTTGTCTTAACCTTGAATAGAGGCCGAATGTGCACAACAACATAAGGATCAGATTTACCAATCATTTCCATATTCTTCAGGTTATTTGCTTTAACTACAGTAACCAAGAGCTTTCCCTGTGGTTTAAGCTCCAAATCACTGCATAGTGAATAGTAAATACACATTATTCTTGTGTGAAACACAGAGCACTGTACAAAGAACAGTAAATCACTCTTTATTCTCATGTGAAACACAATTTCTTGAATGTTAATGAAATAATTTATGTTGCTAATTGACAAAAAAAAAAGGACCCCAGGAGACATACACATTAACCCAACTGAAATATAACAAAATTAGATGCAGTAATGCTTAACAAAATCCGCGACAGATTGTAGAAAAAGCTTATAAGATCAGTTTTACTATTACCTTGTATCCATAGGACCACCAATTGGAACGACAATCCTATGGGGCCACTGGAGCATGTCTGTAACAATCGTATTAACAGTATCCTACAAGACGAGAATACAGATGGCTTCATATTTGTCATATGAAAAGCATAAACATTAAATAAACACTCAGAAACTACAGATGCTAAAAACTGAAATCAGAAGTAACACTTACATCAATCATGTCTGAAAGTCCAGGAAGTGCTGTTAAGCTTCCTCCAACAGCCTTCAATGTATAATCAATCCTAGGTTTTGGCTGATCAAACATTTAAAACAACTATCATTCACCTTAAATTCAGAGCAATATTTTTTAATTTGATTACTATCATTGTCAATTCTCAGTCTGACAAAGGAACCACCTTATAATACAGATTTATTTTTTTGAGTTATGGCTAGTTTTAATTTCAGAACTATGAAACAAATTTTACTGGAGAACCTCGGATGTCCCCAAAAATGAAATTTTAGATGGCCAAGCATGTCATCTCGATTCTCAAACATTATGCAAACAAATGTCTTCGATAGATTACTTAAATCTTTTCCTTAACCAATTGAAATTTCTCTTTAGATGCATTCTCATTATGAGTTCGAATTAAGCTTAGATATCCAAGTATTAGAAACAAAATAACTTACTTTTTAACATTTTGACTACAAGTCACTACAAAATTGACCTATTACCACCCCCATCAACACAAAATGTATGACATCTTAGCAAGTGATGTCTCTATGTGAAACAACTATTACATACATCACTATACAATATCACTTCATGCCATACATAAATTTAATTATTGACTAAAACTCAAAATTTTACTTTTAACATTTTGCCTGAAGGTCACTAAATAATACAGATTTTTTTTGAGTTATGGTTAAACTTAATTTCAGGACTATAAAACAAATTTTACTGGAGAACCTTGGATGTCCCCAAAAAAGAAGTTAGATGGCCAAGCATGTCATCTCGATTCTCAAATTTCATGCAAACAAATGTCTTCGATAGATTACTTAATCTTTTCCTTCAAGTTTTCCTTCAAGAACAAGAAGGAACCAGAAACAGTTGAAATTTCTCTTTAGATGCATTCTCACTATGAGCTCGAATTATGCTTAGATATCCAAGTATTGAAAACAAAATAATTTACTTTTTAACATTTTGACTACAAGACACTACAAAATTAAACTATTACCACGCCACCAACACAAAAAGTATGGCATCTCAGCAAGTGCTGTCTCTGTGTGAAACAACTATTCCATACATCACTATACAATATCACTCCATACATACATCACTATACAATATCAGTCCATACAATACATAAATATAATTATTGGCTAAAACTCAAAATTTTACTTTTAGCCTGCAGGTCAATAAAAAGTTGACCTATTACCATCTAACAACACAAAAAGTATGACTCCTCAGCAAGTGATGTGTCTGTGTGAAACAACTATTTCATACATCACTATACAATATCATTCCATACATACCACATACATACCACATACGTATAATTATTAGCTGTAACTCATACTGGGACTTCCCCATCACTATATGCAGGATTACATGCAAAACATGTCTACATGCGAGATGACAAACACAAATAGATATCACTACTAAAAATTTGCAGAACTTCAAAATCTAACATAGTCTTTACCTCTGAGAGTAATGCAACAACAACAGCAGAAATACAGGGTATCTCTTCAGAGAGTTGGAAGATAACACGAATAACTGTGAAAATCTGGAGATCCTTCAGCTGTGATAAAAAGAAAAACGATGTTTAAGCTGATTGTGTCTCATTACCAACACATCAAGTGATCACATACTAAAAAAAATGCAACCGAATTCAATCTCCCATTAGAGCAATCCACTGATAACGTTTAAATAAACCAATACTGTCAAAACATTAAAGGTTGTCAAAAGTGGATGATGCACCAACCTGAATGGGTATTGAAGCAATCATTGCTGCTTCTACAGCAAGAATGATGCTTGAATCACCCCCATATCGAAAATCGATATCCATCGTTATTTGACCTTTCTTAAGGCTCTGAACACGAATCCCTACATCATTAATTAAGACAAGAAAATGAATCATGAAATGCAAAATTTGACTAGCGTTGTGACTGAGATACAATTCCAATAGACAGTAAAAGAGAATCATAGAGGCATAAGAACAAGGTTGAAACAAAACCTTCAATTTTAGGTGCCACGGTTCCAAGGGACAATTTACTAAATTTCATTGAAGTGATTCCTGGGGGACGATATTCTTCAAGTAATGGTTCAACAGATTCTCTTATGAGCATTGTCGCCGCCTGAAATTAATTTGACATTCTAATATATTTAAAACAGCAAGACAACACTAATTTCAGATTACACAGAACATAAAGTTATTGGTCAAGAAATATGCACATCTCATAATGGATAAGCAGATGAGCTTACATCTGCTATATATGGCCACATTTTGGTTAGCTCCTTGTTCAGCCATTTCACCTGAATGAATCGAAAGAATACGTAAGAAACAGGATGTTTACCCTCACCCACATCATCTATAACTAATACCAATATTAGATAGGTCACATTTATACTTATTTAAGCTGTATTATAACTTGTACATTCACTCCATGCCAATTCAATAAATATAAATAAAATGAACAAGAAAATAAATTTTAGAGAGAAAATTAACCTGATCAAACACAGGGAAAGATATCCATTCAGGATAATTGTCACCACAGATCTTCTTTAAATCATCTCTAGTAAGAGATCCAAGAAGTTTTATATCAACTGCCTGCAAAAAAGATAGAACAAGAGAATATTAAGAAAATCCCAAAAAAGAAATTGTCCCAAGTACAAAACACATGCTTAGCCTCCTTTGTTGGTCTAACACTTTTCTCAGCATTTCAACAATGCTTTACCAACCACTATGCAACTCCTGAAACCTACTGACCAAGTGTACATCCTTCCAACCAAACTATCGGAAAATGATGGTTAAACCAAAAATGAACTTTAACGATGTTAAATAGACTTCCTCACTAAAGTTCATCCCCTACACTCCCATCTTTCAGCTTTTTCTAACATGTATTCACCTAATTCCATGGTACATTTATCAACATCATCCTCAACTAAGAACAGACAAAAACTAAAACAAAACCAACAACCCTCAGAAACAATTCATACTGAATTCATCAGCAAAACAAAGTTCCAACAAAAATCTAACAAAGATGAAAATATTCAGAGTCAATTCAAGGTCAAATCGAGTCCTCAATTTTCAAACCAGAACTCCTAAATTTCAGGCAGGAGTCAAAAATTAGGGCAAAACCTTCCAACAGATTCAACATCACCACCATAAAAGTAGAACTATCAGTCTATCAAGTCGCATTTGTAGAGAAAAATCAAACAAAATCAGAATAGAAAGAAGGAGAAGAAACAACAAACCTTAGCAATACGGCTAACACTTCTCTTCCGCATCATATAAGACCAACCTACCATCAAACCGATCCCAACTAACATTCCCATTATCATCCCTGTAATCAACCCCATCTTTCTCCTCCTTGTTTGATCAATCAAATCAAAATTACTTCCTCAAGATCAAACCTAAAGAAATTAGGCTTTTCAAGAAATGAAAATGGAGTAAGAAATAATAAAAAGAAGAATGTGGAAGTCAAATCGTAACGTCTGTTAGCAGTAGTACTTCAACAACTGGATGTGAAGAATGAAATGAATAACAGCTTTTGTTACTCTTACCATTTCCTCCTCTCTCCCTAGAAATTTGTGAACACTTAGGACTCTCTCTATCCTTTTTTGTGTCGGTTTATATCTACTGGTTATTCTTCTTCTTCTTCTTGTTATTTCTGTTCTTTGCTTTTAATTGATGAAACCCAAGAGAAATATCAACTCATCATTACAGAGCGGTGGGGCAGTTAAAAGGGCCTCCCTGTTCATCTTATTATCTCACTTTCCACTTTCATCCATTTTATTCTATTCTAATTTTTACTCATTTTTTAATAATTAATTAGGAAAAATTATGTCTGAAAGAAAAAGATTTAACCTACACTGCACGTCAGTTTCATATCCGTTTTTTCTTTTTAATAATTTAATTGCGACGAGAAGGCAGTGGATATAGCGTGATGTCTTGATATATTTCTGAAATGATCGCCGGAGATAAGATGGAGAAAGAACCAAATATCATATCACACTATCCATCATAACCGGAGATGAGATCTGTCAATAAAAATCTGGAATTCTTAACTAAATTGTATTAAAAACGGTACCACATACAGGCTTTCCGACCTGTTACTGTGGGTTACTGAATTTTACGGGACTACTAAGGTGGATCTAGTGGTAACCCGGTTTAGAGTTGAGCGAGCCTGACTTGTGAGAATTTTTTTCTTTTTGAAGCGTAAATGAGAAGTTGTGAGAAAGTTGACGGGTCGCCATTTAAGGTATTTATTCACGGGTTTTATTAAAGTTATTTTTGCAAAATGGGATGGAGAGCTACATACAACTGCAAGCAAGTGGGACATGAATGTTTGGCTTCACGATCAGTTCTTCGAATCAAATCTTTGCGCTGTATTTGTGCTTGGCTTGATGGTAATAGAGATTAGGATAACGTGCATTTTAGAGTTTCGTAGTACTATTTTGTTGAGATTATATATGGGGTTGGAGCTTGTCGAAAGATATGTATTGTTTGTCAACCGGCAATTATTTTGTCGGCGACATATTGTTCATGACTTCATAATTTTTCTTCTGCCGTCTTTTTGATGTATTACAATATTTGAAAGAGCGCACTTACATAGTATTCCGACGATCTTTAAAACGTTCAACTGGTTCTCCTTCATGCAAAATTTATAGAATAGATTTTTCCTCCTTCAGCAGAGATGCTTGTAGGAAGGTGTTATTAGTTAGATTATAGTCAATCCCCATTAGGAATATATCAATAGCACATTATTGTACAACTTCTCTTGTGTTTTGAACTGAATTGTTCTGGACGAAAAATTTCACCAAAAGTCTACGCTTTTTGAGTACAAAGCTTTTACCCCTACAAAATGAATTCACGATCAATGGCTGTAAAATGGAAAACAAGCACAATCCATAACGATGATGAGCTATTTGTATTTGTTGTCCCCAAAGAATATACTGTTAAACTAATTTCTCACTGGGACTTTTTTAATTTGTCCCTTTTTCCAATCCCGAAACTAGAAGTCTACAACATCTTGGAATTAGGCTATGAATTTCCAGCAGAGATGTAGGGTACAAGGAATACGGATACAATTCTCACATTTAATATCCACTAATCACAACGTGTGCATTTTCAGGGCACACAGAAGGTGAGCACTGGGTAAACAAAATTGCTATAGCAAGCTATAGTTTTGTTGAACCATAAAATATACTATCTCCGTTTCAGTAGAAGTGTTACAATCATTTTTTCATTTTGATTTATTTTTAGGTTAAAATGAAAAAGTGATAGTAACATTTTTGCTGAAACAGATGGAGTATAACTTTGCTAGATCAACAAACATAGAGACATAAACAGTAAGTTTTGAATTCCTTGATCAAATTCCTTGCAACATTTATGTATACTATACATGTTTGTTCTAAATCTAACATATCAATATCTATGTATCTGAACATACCTAGCCTTGCCCGGATAGTAGATAAGCGCACAATCTTCTCTGGGTTGTCCACTGTGTCTGCAAGGTAGGTAGCTAAATCATCATGGCCACGTTCAGAAGCGATACCAGCGCCGTGTGTTCATATGGGTGTTCAGCATTTGATTTAGTAAGTAAAGATGGATTCGCTCCGTGAATTAGCATTTGATTTAGTAAGTAAAGATGGATTCGCTCCGTGAATTAGCATTTGATTTAGTAAGTAAAGATGGATTGAAGTAACGTAGTGGCACCTTGCCTAAATATACAATTTTGTGTTGATGAAAATAATGTAAGAATTTACTGAGATTTAACTAACTAATAACTAGTAAAGGCAAGAAGAATTAAATAGAGTAGGTACCTTCCATAAAATGCTGCCCAATGCAGCGGTGCCACCCAGTCCTGTCTCTATAATCTACCCAAAAACTAGTCATCCGACATATTGTGATCGCCCATGTACCCAAACAAGCAGAGAGATGTAAAACTTCTTGACCATGAGTATCAAAAGGCTTACATGTTCTGTAACCTTCAAAAACCCAATCCTTAAGATATTTCCTCAAGATTAATTCAGAATGGGTATTCACATTATCGCATTGTTGTAGTTTTCTGCATAAATCATCGCCGTCTTTCTCCCCACGTACCAGCAGGCGTGCTAATCTTTGTTCAAGTTCAAGATCCATTGTCGACTTAACAGTTTGAGATGCCAACTGAAGTTTCATAATTTGGCTAAGAGGTATCAAACCATCAAAACTCACATACACATCAACCCATCCAGGGAGATTAGGAAGTAAAATTGCCCTGTAAACATTTTCAGACAAATGTTCTCCAGGAACAGCTACGTCACCGAATACAAAACATAGATCTCTTTCAGCAACGTGTGAATAATTTTGAGAGAAATACCCAAATACAGTAACCTAAAACATAGAACAAAAGTAAAATGTATGTCATCAGATAAGAAAAATATCATCAAGAAGAAAATGAAAAACTGAAGCTCATGAGTCGAAACCAACCGATAATATAGATGGAACTGTTGATAAATACAAGGCTAGGTTGGTAGCTAAAGGCTACAAACAGAAAGAAGGTATAGATTTCTTTGATACTTATTCACCTGTGACTAGAATTACTTCCATTAGGATGTTAATTGCTATAGCCTCTGTCCATAACCTAGAGATACATCAAATGGATGTAAAGACAACTTTTTTAAATGGTGAATTAGATGATGAAATTTACATGGAACAACCCGAGGGTTTTGTAGTGAAAGGTTGTGAAAAGAAAGTGTGTAAACTGATTAAATCTTTGTATGGTTTGAAACAAGCACCTAAACAATGGCATGGAAAATTTGATCATGTGATGATTTCTAGTGGTTTTAGGATTAATAAACCTGACAAGTGTGTTTACACTAAACTTGTTAAGGATGCCTGTGTAATTGTATGCTTGTACGTTGATGATATGCTTATACTAGGTACAAACATGGATGTTATTAATTCCACTAAGAAATTGTTGAATGAGAACTTTGACATGAAAGACTTAGGCCCTGCTGATGTAATCTTAGGGATACAGATTAAAAGGAATTTTAATGGCTATAGTTTGAGTCAATCACATTATGTTGAAACTATACTTAAGAAATATAATCAGTTTAACTGTAAACCTGCTTGTACTCCGTATGATTCCTCTTGTAATCTCAAGAAGAATAAGGGTGAGGGAGTTAACCAACTTGAATACTCAAGGGTCATAGGAGGTCTGATGTATTTGATGAACTGTACGAGACCAGACATTGCTTATGCAGTGAATAGGTTAAGCAGGTATACTTGTAATCCAGGGCAGATGCATTGGGATGCACTTATTAGAGTGCTGAGGTACTTAAAGTAGACAATGTCCTTCTGTTTGAGTTATGAAGGATACCTTGCCGTCCTTGAAGGATTTTGCGATGCAAACTGGATAGCAGACTCAGAGGAGTCTAAGTCTACGAGTGGGTATGTATTCACTCTAGCAGGAGCGTCTGTTTCTTGGAAATCTTCCAAACAAACATGTATATCTCGTTCCACTATGGAATCAGAGTTTATTGCATTAGATAAAGCAGGAGAGGAAGCCGAATGGCTAAGATGCATTTTAGAAGACGTTCTTCTTTGCCATAGGCCTGTGCCAGCTACATGTATACACTGTGACAGTATGTCTGCGATAGCTAGATCTAAGAACATTGTTTATAACGGGAAGTCTATACATATTCGTAGAAGACATAATTCTTTGAAACAACTTATCTCTAGTGGCGTTATTACCGTTGACCATGTGAGGTCTAAGGAGAATATCACAGATCCTTTGACGAAAGGATTGTCTAAAGAGATAGTTAGTGTTGCATCGAGGGGGATGGGACTTAATCTCATAAAATAAAATTGCCATGAAGGATACTCAACCTTACTGACTGGAGATCCCAAGACGAAGGTTCAATGAGATAACTAATTTGTGGTGATTAAAGGTATGCACTATCAAGAGAATTACATTCTCTGTCCCTCCCTATGGTGTATTGTTGTGATAGTGTGACTGCATGTGAAGGATGACTTTTACGAAGTCTTAATGAGTTATATAGTTTCAATTTTAGATTGAAGTGGGGTGTAGCAGTAACACTCTTGATAAAACTCACATATCTGAATGAGGAAGTGGGCCGCTTCCTATGAGAATTTGAGCGAATTCTTTAGAGCATTCTGAAAAACGGGATACGTCCAGGGCCAAAATGGACACAACGACACGAACTTAGCAACGCAAGGAGGATATCATGCGTGGATGTTATCGCAAATTGCATCAAACGCTAGCAATTCAAGACATCACGTTCACTGTCTCTAGCAAGTAGTTTCGGTAACTTCTCACTAAGTAATGGTTCAAGACCTGATGGACACCTTTGCCTATATGGTATCCGCATTATGATTTTTTCGTTTTTACCGAGATTTCATTTATGTGGGGGATTGTTGGAGAAAATGAGTTTTAAATAAATATTTTGTTGGTCTTGGTGTGGTTTGATCTTAGGACCTAAGGGTTCTATGGATGCTCACTCATTTCCTTGAGTGAATGAAACTCTTTAGTTTAGTCCCACATTGGGTATTACAGAGAATGATGTCTACTATATAACCATTCTCATATGGATAGTTAGACAAACGTGGATGGAATGGGGTGGGCAAACAATATATGGCCCAACCATGCAATATGCACATACACCATGCACCAAGTCCTATGTCTACACGAAATAATTTTTTGCAACAATTTTCTTTAGGAAATTAATTCCAAAAATATTTTCGTTAAGAGTTTTATTTATGGGAAATTCTTCTTTTTCGGTTTTAATTGTTTTACAAGAAACAAAACCTAGTTTTATAAGAAAACCTAAACCTAACTTGGTTTGCAAGTAACTCTCTCCTATAAATACAACTCTTAAAACTGTTTTCAAGATATCCCAGAAGCGGCTACTATCATGTCTTCTTTTCACCATCTTCTCGCTTTGTTTTGTGCTTTTGAGTGTTTATTTCCCTTCCTTCCCTGTTGCTAAGTTCAAGAGTGGGTAGTTTGTATTTTGCTAATACAAGCTATATTGGGCAGTCTTATCCTGGACACATCTTCGCACGTTGGGGTTTAGCATTGCTCTTCTCGAGTATACCCGTGAACTAATGTGTTAAGGACAACTTGTTGAACCTGTGATTCTGCCCTCGTAGTTGTTCGTGGTAGAGTTGTTTTCAATTCACTTCTTTATATATTATTCTGATACATCTAACGTTGATGTTCATTGTTGCAAGATTCCAACAATATCCCCTAGAGTCATGCATATCCTTTGGAAATGTATTCAAGGTCGTGTACCTGCAAGTGACAAAATTGGATGGTTCTGTCAACGTTTAAATCCCAGTTGTCCCTTCTTCCCTAATGGTCAGGAAAAATTACAACATATCTTTGTTGATTGTGAGTTTTCGAAAAGAGTCTGGCTTGATTTACCTAATAGCCTAAGTTTTAGAATCGTTAATGTTGTTTTTGAGGATTGGATGACAGGTATTTTCCAGGCTACCAGAAACAGTAGTGTGGATTACCCTCCCTTAGGTTGCACGGACACGTCTAAAAAGATATCGTAACCGCGTCAGACATACGATCGGACACGACATGTCCTGACACTTCTCGACATGTGATGGACACGCCACATCATATGTCCCTAAAATATAACATTGAATATTTTGTGGGCACCAATTTGATACTATAGGACACAACATAAATAATTAATATTAAGTTGGAAAATCAAAATAAACTAAGTGTGATGCTAATTTATTTTCTTTTTGGTCATCAAACATTGTTCTTAAAAGAATTGATCAATAATTCATATTATTACTTTTATTTACTTAGTAGTCAAGTATTTAAAAATAAGAAGAACCATTTTGTTGGGTAGAGTGTTATAAAATCTTATTTTAGTGGTGTAATACATATATTAACGTGTATCCATAATCCATTCTTGTAAGAATTGACATGTCTTGTATCTATATCGTGTTATAACCATGTCACATGTCAGTGTCCGTACAACCCAGTTCCGACCGTATGTTTTTTACTTTGTGGCAGGATGCTTTTTTGATTTCGAAAATGTTCAAGCTCAAGTATCTCAGGTAGTTAGATCTGTTCAGGTTAGCTGTGCAAACTGGACCAGAACTACAGCTGCGGGAGTGGATATTGTTCCAACTGTGCACACCATAGATACATGGACAGGCCCAGCTGATCCATTTAAAAAATGAAATCTTGATGCGTCTTTCCACGTTGATTCTAATTCTTTCTTTTTATTGGCATTGAACGGTAAGAAAATTAATGAGCTATCTATGAGGTTGACGCAAAATTTAGTTTTGGGATATTATCTGCACCGTGATCTATAGGTATGTTTAAGCTACACTGCAAGATTGTAATGTATCTAGGTTATATACGTCTTAAATATAGGATTTTTTGTTATGAAATTACATAATTTATGCCTTTCACATAAATTTCAGTTAGGGACTCTCCGATCAGTTATAGGTATTACTAAATTTTACGTAACTACTAATTCGCAGATCCAGTTGTGAAGATTATTTTGTCCATAAAATTAGGTAACTCCGTTGAGAGAGATGAGTAAGCCGTCTTCTGAAAAAATTGACGGTCCCCATCTTATTTTACGGGTTGTATTAAAGTTATTTTTACAAAAATGGGATCACTAGAGAGCTACATACAACTGCAAGCAAGTGGGACATGAGTTTTTGGCTTCACGATCAGGTTCTTCGGATCAAATCTTTGGGCTGTATTTGTGCTTGGCTTGACGGTAGTAAAAATTAGGATAACGTGCATTTTAGAGTTTCGTCTATACAGAGTACTATTTTGTTGAGACTATATATGGGGTTGGAGCTTGGCGAAAGATATGTATTGTTTGCCAACCGGCAATATTTTGTCGGCGACACATTGTTTATGACTTCATAATTATTCTTCTGCCTGTCTTTTTGATGTATTACAATAATTGAAAGAGCGCGATTACATAGTATTCCGACGATCTTTAAAACGTTCAATTGGTTCCCCTTCATGCAAAATTTATAGAATAGATGTTTCCTCCTTCAGCCGGGACGCTTGTTCAACTGGTTCTCCTTCATGCAAAATTTATAGAATAGATTTTTCCTTCTCCAGAGGAGATGCTCGTAAAAAAGTGCCGCACTGAGCCTCCATAGCAGGACTGCATCAACAAAGTTATGTCTTTGGGTGAAAGCTTTATAGAAAATTCCTAAGATAAAAGAAGAAGGGAGTGCAAGATGCTGACAAGTTAAGTGGGATTAAAGATTAGTATTATCTGTGGCCAGTGGCTCAACATTGAAGGTTGGTTACCAGTGATGTGATTATCGTTATTATGCATATCGGCACCAAAAAAAAGTCGAATTAAATACATTATTATCCCTCTCCATTTGTTGCTCAGCAGTTAGTAGTTGGCAGGCAAACTTTGTCGGTCCTTACATATGCTATATCTGGCTACATTTTGGTTAAACAGACGAGCTTACATATGCTATATCTGGCTACATTTTGGTTAGTTCCTTCTTCGGCCATTTCACCTGAATGTAAATGAATCAACAAACGAAAAAATAATACATAAGATACAGTATGTCAGCTATATATGGCCACATTTAGAAACTAACTCTGCATTGCGTTGACTCATCACCAGCAGCACGGAGGTGTTAGAATTAAAAATGAATTTATTGCTTATTTATAAGGAAATATTTTGTTACAAAAATTATCTTGATGGGACCAAAGGGTCACTA
>JAJJMC010010218.1:342420-356026 GCA_023531435.1 Papaver californicum
CTTGCTAACTGGGTTGGTATCAAGAGGTTTTATCCTGGATTCGATTTTCCAACTCTAAAAGGTATAGCAACACTTTTCTAAAGTGTACCTGGCAAATATCGAGTTAAGGGCAGTCTGTTGAACATGCGACTCCTCTTATCTGTGTTTTGAGTGATTGTCTGAAAATGTGATATTTGCGCTAACGTTAACATTTGCGAAGCTTCTGGTGTTTTGGTTTGTTTCTTTGTTACAGGAATAATTTTTCTCCAACAGGAGGTTCATGAAGTCTTACAACTGGAGAATTAAACCAGCTGAATTGCAGGTCAGTTGCACGGAGGATAGCGGTGACTAAAAACGGTTTCCATACCATTTTTCACTGTGAGATTAATAGCACAAACACAACCATAATTCACTATTACCAAGATAATTGGATTTCCAATACTAGTAAGTTAAATACTTTCATTCATTCGTGAACTCTTACGCCAATAATGAGTTCTTTTAAACAAAATCTTTGAACAAGTTATTATTGTAATTATAGTCAATACTCAATAGGCATGTATCCGTAGCACATAAATGTACAACTTCTGTTGTGTCTTGAACTGAATTGTTCTCTTCTGGATGAAAAATTTCACAGAAAGTCTACGCGTTTGTTGAGTACAAAGCTTTTATCCCCAGAAATGAATTCACAAAACAAATAGTGGCCGTAAAAATGGGAAATAAGCCCAATCTATGACAATGATGAACCATTTGTTTTTGTCGTCCCCATATAGGGTTGCACATCGGGTCGGTGGATCGGGTTTGGCCCCACCCGACCCGTCAGTTGGCGGGTGATTGAAATATTCATCAGCATCCAACCCGTCGTAGGACGGATCGGGTCGGGTCGGTTCTGATCCACCATTTCGGCGGGTCGGTGCGGGTCACCCGCCCAGATATACACTATTTAGAAATAGAATGCAAAGTTCATTCTTTCAAAATCATCAAATCAAATGGCTTCAATTTCTTCTCTGTGTTTTCAGTCACTTGTAAGAAGAATTCCACCCTGCAATTCCATACCCAATAATAACACTAAAGGTAACCCTTACAAAACCAACAAACTATGTAGAGTTTTAGAACTATTCTTCTGATGTGTCTGGATTGATACCACTGATTTAAAATGACTACACTAGCAAAGATTTGAACTGGAAGATTTGAACAAGAATCATCTTCTGAGATTTCAACCATGGTGGTAAGTGGTAACCTACAAAAAAAAAAAACAAGTCAGAAGTAGAACTAAATGAGGGTGAACTCATCCAAAGGTAGAGTAACAAAGAAAACTGAGAAGTTTCTAAGTTTGCAGAAGTTCAGATTGGAATGAACGTTAAAGGTAGAAAACTGCAGTTTATCTCATACCAATAATAACAATACTTATACTGTTAAGGGGGAAAACAGGAACAATAAGGGAAAGTATTCTCACTTCTGTGGTGCACGACTTAGGACTTTCCAGAAAAAATCATACGCTTCTGTTCTGTAAGATGAAAAGAGAACAACTTATTAAATACTAACAGAAAAATGGTTCAGGAAACATGAGGAAGTGTCGTGCTTAGACTTGTTAAGCTTTGACATATACATATATAGTTGTGTTAGGATGTCAGCATAGGTTTAAAGGTATGCTTATTACGTAGTTAGAATGAAAAAGTAATTTTTGTAAGGATCCTGTGAGTTTTCCAAAAAGAATCCTTTTGACAGGCTTACGAACTAACTTTCAAACCATGGGAGATTATTAGACTTGACTTGAGAATTAACCAGATGTTGATTAAGGTTACTGAAGTCATGTTCGCTTTCTAAACTTTTTTCAGTGGGTTAAGAAAAGAAATCCACTGGTAGATGAATCTAAAACAAGAACTAACAGATGAATCTAAAACAAGAAAGACTGGTAGAGAGCAAAATCTAACATGAGCAAAATCTAACAGGAACGGAGAAGAAATAAGTTGGATCTAAATGTTGCAACTAAAAAGCACATCAAAGGTTAATATGGTTATATCCAAGCACATCATTTTTCTATAAAGCAAATATAAAAAAATCAGAAATTAAAAATTCAGAAAACTCATATTATGAAATTAGGGCAAAATTATTTATCAAATTAAATCTTCTAATCACCATAATCAATCAGAAATAAGGAAACCCATAATCAATCGCAACTCAATCAGGTAATTATACGAATAAAAATTTCAATTAGGGAAAAAATCAATTAGGGCAAAATTAATTATCAAATTAAATCTTCTAATCATCATAATCAATCAGAAATAAGGAAACCCATAATCAATTATAATTCAATCAGGTAATTATACGAACATAAATTTCAATCAAGGAAACTTTTTTTAATTAGGGCAAATACAGTACCTGGTCCTAGTAGGCCATAGAGATTCGAGAAGAAACAAAAAAAAACTATTAAAGATGAAGAGAAACAAGGTGGTGGTGATGCCGTGATGGTTTTAGTCAAGAATCTGAAGATGGTGTTGCAGTGGTGGTGATTTCTTCGCTCAAGAAGAAAGAAAGAAAGAATAAGAGATGGGAAATGAATGAGTCGAACTGTCGAAGAGAGAGTGTTTTTAGTTTTTAGTTTTAATGAGATTTTCTGGCGGGTTCGGCGGGTGAGAGAAGGTGTCACCCACACCCGACCTGTCAGAAGACAGGTAAAGGAAATTTTCACCCGCACCCGACCCGTTTCTCAACGGATCGGGTGCAGGTCGGGTTAAAAATAACGGATGCAGATCGGGTGGCGGGTCTGGATCGGGTTTATACAGTCCTATCCCCAGAGAATAGATTGTTTAACTAATAAATTGGGTTGGTTCTAATTTCTCAATAGGACTTTTTCAATTTGTTCACTTTTCCAATCTTGGAACTAGATCATCTCGAAATTAGGCAATATCAACAAATATAAAGATAAATCATAATAACAACTAACACCAATATTACTCAATGTCTTGAAGCAATGTAACTCCTGATTCCATTACAACTAGTTTATGACGAGATAGGATATCTCCAGAACTTTTTCTTTAAAAACCTAGTGACGTACCTACAAAAGCGAAGCAAGAAAAACATTTCAAATTAACGTTGTGTACTTTAGATGTTCAATCTTTTCCCAGACACTATGTTATCATAATGACCTCTTGACTCCAACTGCAAAAAAACACAAACGACAAATTTCAAATTCCTTGATCTATTTCTATGCAACATAAATATATATTTTACTCTACACGATTGTCCTAGACATAAAACATATCAATACCTATGTATTTGTATATACCTAACTTTGCCCGGAGAGTTGACAAGCGCACAATCTTCTCTAGGTTTTCCATTATGTCTGTAAGGTAGGCGGCCAAATCATTATGGCCACATTCGGAAGCAATATCAGCGGTCGTGCTTTCACATGGGTGTTCAGCATTTGGTTTAGTAACCAAAGATGGATTTGCCCCATGAAAGAAAAGTAATGTAGTCGCACCTTGCCTGGATATACAATTTTGTGTTTATAAAAATAATGTAAGAATTTACTTTATGGTAATAGGGGGATCATAGATCTCTCTTTTCAAACAAACAAAGTTGGCAAAGTGAGAACGCTGGTTCCGCAATAACCAAATCAATCCAATTCTCAAGGGGAGAGGGGTCCGTATCCATTTTGGGACTTAACTTAAGGAATAGCGAGAAAAGGGACTCCTACTTTGGCTAATCGAGATGAAGGGGTCTCGTATCCTTGTCCTGTCGGAGCCTGTTTACGGGGCTTTTAAATAGGAAAATAGCGCATCTCTGCTCGTTTAACACATGAAAGGAAGTCGGCCTGCTTATCAAAGATCGGACTAATGTGAGTGGTATAGAAACGTTTCAGGAAAAAGAGAATACCGGCACTTCATCTAGGCTTTGGATGCCTCTCTTGCCCACCCAGGAAGAATAACAACTACTTAAAAGGTGCTTTCTTTCTTGTTAAGCCTATGTCGGCTAATCAGTTCTCAGTTATTTCGACGATAGATGGGTCATCGGAGAACTTCGCTGCTCAAAAAGGTGCACTTATGCATCCAGCCTTCTATTGAAACTCCGTCTCTTGGATGGGATTCTTATAGACTCTAATGCGGTAAGGGAGTTTACTTACTGTCTTGTCCCACAAGGCAGGGAGAGCGCACAATTTCCAACTTAGCAATCTCCGCTTTTTGGAAGGACGTCTCCTTTAGAAAAAATAGTTGAATAATAAAGATCTAGCCAATACGAGTTTGGAGCCCCTTCCAGTGGTCTCTTTTAGCTAACTACTAACCATTAAATGCAAGAACAAAAGATATGGTTGAATAAATTATATACCTTCCGTGGAGTGCTGTCCACCTATTTAGGCCTCTGTAATCTACCCCGAAACCGATCAGTCGGTATAGTGTAATTGCCCATGTGTAACCCAAGCAAGCGCAGAGATGCATAACTGCTAAACCATGAATATCAAAGGGCTTATATGTTCTATAACTTTCAAAAACCCAATCCTTGAGGTATTTTCTCAAAATTATTTCAGAGTGGGTATTGACATTATCACATTGTAGCAGTTTTCTGCATAAATCATCACCTTCTTTCTCTCCCCGTACCAACATGCGACCTATCCTCTGTTCTAGTTCAAGATCAACTGCCGACTTAACAGTCTTGGATGACAACTGAAGTTTAATTATTTGGCTAATTGGTATAATGCCATCAAAACTCACATAAAAGTCAATCCATCCAGGGAGATTAGGGAGTAAAATAGCCTTATATGTAGTTTCGTTAGGCGTTCTCCAGGAACTTGCTCCTTCACCGAATACAAAACACAAAACTCTTTCAGCAGGGTGGGTATATTTGTCATTGAAATGCTCAATTACAGTAACCTAGAAGAAAAGTAATAATATTAGTTAGAAGAAGAAAAGGAAAAATTGAGGCTCATGAGATAGAAATCGAAACCAACCGATTCAGAAGGTTTAACAAAAGCCTTCTCCATAAAAAAGGCCAACTCCTCCTGACAGTCAGACATCTTCGAAAAATTCTGTTCCAAGATGGTGTCCTTTCAGTACTTTCACAAAATACAACCAGGGGAAAAGATTGATGAAAGGAAGATTTAATTTTGTGCTGAAAACGCCGAAAGGGTAAAAGAACCATGCGTTTTCGAGGGTAACGACCCAAATTTTTTTTGTGGCGATTAATAAAATAAAATAAGAACATTAAGAAGTGATATTTTTAGCCTATCCTTTATCCATATATTTTTTTAATGACTAATATATCCTTGTTTAATTAGTGTTAATGTTAGTTGATTTTGATTATAGTTAATGTTAGAAAATTATTTGAGTTACAGTTTTAGAAAAGAAATAGAGAGTGTGTTAGAGAAGAAGAAGAACAATTTTGGGAAAACTAGGTTTTACCTAAAATCAATAACAAACATGGATAAGTATGAGGAAGAAGGTAAGAAACATCATGAAGAACATAATATTGAAGGTTCAATGACGTTTAGAGATGACGATTTGGGATATTTGTTGGATGATCCAGATTTCGATGTGGAAGAAACCCTAGACACGATTTAACGAGAGAAAATGATGAATCATATCAAAATGAAGATAATAATGCATCAAACAATCAGGTATTGTATTAAGAAGCTCAAAAACCCACTTTGTATGCGTTTGTATGTGATCGTTAACAAAAAAAAAATCATTTGTACATGCATTTAATACCATGGACGTCCCAGAATCGCTAGATAATAAAGTACCATATCTACCGATTGCACTGGACTGAGCCAAAATTAGGGTATAATCAGTAGTCTCGTGAACAATGATCGCTACCGATTAATCAAAATCCCCAAATCGATTTTTGTTCGAATTTTGTTTTCATAATCGGTAGTTTAGGAATACTTATTATCTACCGATTATAGTTGTCGCCCCAAAAATGAATTTTTCCAAACTTACAAAATTTCTAACTCTTCATCTTTCACAATAAATAGTGGATGAATATTTTTATCTACCGATTTAGACTCGGTAACTTATAAAATCACATATCTACCGATTGTGATTGTAGCCAAATTGAACTAAACTTTAAAATTTTGAAATTTGTAACGATAGTTTAAAGATAAAATTTATCTACCAATTCCATTGTATCGGTTGTTGTTTAACAAATTGAACCTCCGATTACACTTGTTTTTGTGTTCAGAAACTTGTCTTGATTTCTTTCTATAATCGGTAGTACGGGAACATTATTAACTACTGATTGTGGTTAATCGGTAGTATGGGGACATAATTAATCACCGATCATCGTTAATCGGTAGTACGAGAACGTAAGTATATATCGATTGTTGTTGTCTAACTCATTGTTATTTTATATAGATTGTTGAATCGGTTAATCATGTTTCATATGAGGGTCCTGATACTTTCCTACACTATGCAAATGATTTGGTATGCTACCTACCCATTTTCGGCTTGTTTTAAGAATGTATGTTACATGGTTAGGCTTATGATATTTGTTTGTTATATGTGCATTAGGACATTTGGAAGTAAGACGGAGGCCAAAGAATGACTTATCAACAAGGAAAAAGAGAAGATGTGCGTTGTAGTTCAGAACAATTGCGTGAGGGTTGATTGATTTGAAATGATTTGTGAGAGAGATGGCGAGCGAAAGAGTCACGTGGGAAAGGATCATAAGTATGTAAAGAAGACGGAGAGGAAATACCGAGGTAATTCAAAGAAGATTGGATGCCCATTTAAGATTATCTTCAGTAAGCCAGACGGTAAGGAAGGTAAAGTATGGAAAATGTTTAGAGTTGCTAATGGTCGTCACAACCACGAAGATCCGGAAATTCTTGTTGGGCACGTAATGGTTTCCAAGTTCAAACCAAAGGAAATGGAGATGGTGAAGTCTATGAGGCACGTAATGAAAGCGAGTGCAATCCTATCTAAGATAAAGGCGGACGACCCCAAAAACTTGTCTTCGTTGTCTACAATTAAGTCGGTGCTTGCAACGATCAAAAGGACGGAATGAGATGGTTGAATGGTTATGCAACAATCAGAGTGGTTAGCCGAGAAACACAATTACACATTAAGAAAAGAAGAAAGGGATGGTAAAGTGATTCGTATTTTCTTGGCACATCCAAAGATGATCCAATTGGCTCAATTCTTTCATCAAATTTTGTTGATAGATGCTACTTACAAGACAAACAAGTACAACATGCCGTTGTTGAACATTACTTTCCACACTTCGGACAAATGCACATTTACGGTGGTGTGGGGTTTAATGGATGCTGAGAATGATGTGAGTTTTATTTGGATGTTGCAAACATTGAGGTCGATTTATAATGGAGAGCATTTTCCAAGGGTTATTGTAATGGATAACGATCAAGCCTTGATGAATGCAAGAAAGGTAGTGTTTCCGAAAGCCCAGAATTGGCTTTATACGTGGCACATTCAATGCAACATTAAATCTAATTGCAGACATCATATCCAAGCTAAAAAACGAAACAAAGGTACCAGAAGGTCGAAGGAAGAGGATGGACGTATTAGTAAACTAACCGTGGAAGAACGAGAAGAAGAGAAAAGGTTATATGATAAAAAGTGAGCCGAGGATGGAATAAAGTGGTTTTTATTTCTAAAAACATGGGATAAGCTAGTTGGGTCGGTGATGGATGAAGTTTATAAATACAACTTGAAGAACTTTGAGGATGAATGAGGAAAGAACTATCCCAAACCAGTTAAGTATTGGCAAAACACAATGTTTGGGACCGCATAAGGATAAGTTTGTGTTTGCATGGACATATGAATATCAGAACTTCAAGAACGAGGCAACAAGCATTGCAGAGGAGTCCCATGTCCGATTAAAGAAAATACTAGTCGGTAGTCAAAATGGGGTTGTGTCGGTCCAAGAAGCAATCCATGAATTCACTAATCATGACCTCACTAAGAATTACGTTAAATGGAAAAAAGTCGGCATAGCTTTCCGTTGGCACATTTAAAACATAAAAATATTTTAAGGGGTATAGTTTACAAAGTTTCTTGATGGGCAATAAATTACATGATACAACAATTGGAGTTGTATGGAGATCACGATGATGAGACTCGGTTTGCAATTACAAGACGGTGATAGGTATTGGACTCCCGTGTCGTCACATGCTTGGTAGGTATGTTGAAGTGATTGACATTAATGATAATCATCCCTTTTGGAAGCAATTATCTTTCGCTCCAAATACCCCGGTGGTTGAACATGCGTCGTTCGTGGAGACGGAAATGTTTGCACGAATACTCGAGCGTTACTCTATGTCAAATGGGACACAAAAGCAAATATTGATGCACCATTTAGAGGAAGCACTTCACCCATGTGTAAAGGTTGTTGAAGAACCAATGAAAGGAAAGGCGATGGGTAGGACGAATACCGAAAAACCAAGGCCAATTCAAAGAAAAGAGTTGAAGAAATGGTTATCTAGTCAAGGAGAGATTTCTAGGCATGAGCATACTGAAGTTGAGTACCAAGATGTGCCGACTCTAAGGAAAAGGGGTCGTCGGAGGAAGAATCACGGTGGATCAAGCTCACGACAAGTCAAACCTAAGCTCTCTACGGTTCCTTCTCAAGTAAGTCAAAACTAGCCGATGGAAGAAGTTGTTTTGGTGGAGACCCAAGCAAATTTAGAAGTTGTTGAGCAAGTGGGCGCCTCACAAAAAACACACGGAAGACCAAATCGACGTACGTATACAATATACGATAAGTATTTGGAACAACTCCTTTTACACATTATACCATTTGATTTGTCCACCGACGATGTCGATGGGGATGACAATTATGGTTTTCACGTTGCTTTAAAACAAATAAGAGACTTTAGTGAGGCGGTTACCGAGAATATCACCCAATGGAAATATTTAAGAAATAAGATGGCCGCCCAACTATTGAAGGATAAGGAATTCTATATTGAAATGATGAGAGAAGGAGATAGACATGTTACAGAAAAAAAGTTCAAAGAGTTATATACTCGTGTAAAATGCCGAAACGGATTGGAGACAATCGGATCCAGGTATTGGATGGTAATGCCGATATATGGGTATCTTTTTGCGGATGTATTAAGCTGCGTGGTACATTTTTTATGTCCTCCTTCATTAGGAGTGAGTGTCACATTTACACCCACAAGGATGGTGTGTGATGAGTCGGTCAAGGATAGACGAATCATTATGGCATGGGTTAATAGCAATCATTTTATCGGTTTAAGTTTAACGGATGATTGTCCATTACCTCCATTGAGTAGGTGTTCGGATTACTTACCTACCTACCATACTAACATCCGATTATAACCAATTTCTGAGAAAAAATTGGAATTTGTCTATAAACTACAATACTAGCGGCGTGGACGAACCTTAAACGTGTTGAATCTGTCTATCACCTTAAGGATGTTGAAATGAGCTTCGTAACTGTAATTTGATTGTTTCCATCGTCGCCATTCCTCAAGAGATCTCGCTATAACTTCATCATTAGTTTCACCCCTCAAACGTTATCGATTGACAAGATAAGTTAAATTCACAAATGGATCAACTTCTTTGCTTATACAATTAAACCGACAAAAAAAGATCAATTCTATTACGGTTATTGGAGTTAATGGTGTCAACGCAGAAATGTTCGTGAATGCTCTCCAAATAACTCATACTCATTACACCATTTTTCCTACGTTCTTCTCCTCGCCTCAGATAGAATTGCACATAGCGATAAATCTTCTTCTACAATGAACGGTTGAGCCATTAATCTTGAAGATGATTACTTCGATGTTGGAGAGTTAAAATGTATTGGAGGCGCATAAATGAGAAGAGGTCATTAATCGTTTCATAAAAGTGGTAAAAATGTGTTCGTTCGCTAAGACCTGTGAAGATTCGTTTTAGACCTAATTCTGAATTGAACTAGAAAATAAGTAAAAGATTTTAACAATATTGGGAAGAACTGGAACTTAGGATTCCACCAAAATCACTTTTGCTTGATTTCTACAATGATTCTTTAACAATTATAGTTCTTTTATTGACTATGTTTCTTTGTCAAAAGTAGATTTCTGAAACATTAACTGTAGATCACAAGCATGGCGCTTCAAAAGCTCTTAACTCCCAGCATACACCATCAAACAAAATCACAACTAATTAAAAAATTATAAATCAATTAAAAATCAATGCAAAAGTTATTAAGAATCAAAAATAGTTACCATTCATTCATGAAATATGACTTTCTCCATTGTCTCAGTGGTTGGGTTTAGCCCATCATGCTCAAAACACTCTCAAAATACTGGTACATAGTTCAGAAAGACTTGAGAAGAAGAAAAGAAGCTAAAAATAATAAAACAGGGAAAAGAATTCACGACAGATTAAGATCCGTTGCAAAATTTTGTTGCTAATATCAAAAATTGGTGTAATGGTGGTGTAGAAGCCTTCACAGGATCAGGAACTACAGCCTCAGGTAAGCTCTTTTAGGTCTTGTCTCGAACACTTTTCAGGCGTCAAAACGGTGGAAAGAAGGTATCTCTGTTGTGTCTGCACCTCCCTTTTTATATCTTCTAACCTTGCGATTCTTTAGCTTTAAGACTCACATTAGATAGACACACCACTTTCCTATAATTCAATACAATTCTAGTTTCCATCCAAAACCATCCCATTCTTGACTGTTTTCAGCAAACTCTTTCCAAAACTGAATCAGATTGGTACCCAACTTCCCTAAATTTAGTCTAAACCATTGCCAAACCCCTGTATACAGCCCACACTATCACGGCAAACCATCTACAGAGTCACCCTCTTTCACTGACCTTCATAACAATCTTTACAGGAAAACTCGATCAAAACCCACCAAATTTGAGCCATCTCTGTTGCGTCCTCTCAAGCTTTTACAACCTCTAGAAAAACCCAAACAACCATTCACAAAATCAGTTGCAGTAGCCCTTGTTCAAAGATTCACCTAACAGCAGCAGAACTTGAAACAGTGAAGAAAAGGTCAGTCAGGCCTTTACTCGAACAGGATATGAGCATTCCGTTTATAATTAAGGCGTGACTTTGGTTGGTGATTTCAAATACCAATTTCTCCTTCCCTGCAATGGATTCCATTCACAATCATAGAACAAACTCATTCAACCAATCCAACAGAACTATTTGCATCCCATGTTCCAACGGCAGCAACACAAGAGATTCCATCTAATGAACTAATGAATTTTCATAGTTCCCTGGCTACCAATTCCAAGAGAATTAAAATTCTCTTTAGCTACAGGACCACCACCAACGTCTTGTGGTCTTTGAATTAGTGAATGCATTGCCATGAGCTTTTAGTGCGTATACCGATACGGTCTATTTCCGCGCTTTCTTCTTCTCCTTTATGCAATTTCAAGCTATTATATCTAAAAATATAAAAAACATGCGTAATGTACAATATTACAAGAAAACTAATAAGAAAAAGTGTAAGAATCGATACTAGAATTAGGTATTTTAAACACCTATCACATCGTAATTGCGACTGAGTTATTACATAACATCCGAACAACACCTCCAAGCACTCATCCTAAGATTGCAATAAAAATGGATGTAAAAAAAGCGTACGATAATCTTGATTGGAGTTTCATTGAACTCATGTTGTGCAAATTAGGATTCCTATAAAAAATCATAAAATACACTATGAACTGTATCACTTCGGTGACATACTCCATCAACATCAATGGCAATGCCCATGGGCTCATCCAACCCCAACGCGGTATACGCCAAGAAGACCTATTGTCACCATACGTGTTCATATTATGTGTGGATATACTGTCCTCCAATTTGGGTTACCAAGAACAACAACGAAGGGTGAGAGGTTTAAAAATTTAAAAAAATGCAATGCGTATACTACACCTCATGTATGCAGATGATTTGTTACTAACTTGTACGGCGGATCTGGAATCATGCAGCACGCTACAGAACATAATTCATGCGTATACAACTTCCTCTGGTCAAATGATTAACGAAAAATCTCATCTCATTCACCACCCAAAATTACAACCACAAGTAATAGAATGGTTATCCTCAATCTTTCAAGTACGCACTTCATCACATCCACCTAAGTATTCGGGAATTCAATTTAGTAAGGGAAGAAACAACTCTCATATGTTCTCTGAACAACTACAACGAATGGAAAGAAAGGAAAAAAGGATGGATTTGCAAATGTGTGAATCAAGCAGGCAGAATGCTACTCATCAACACTTCACTCACACCAACAACCAATCATGTTATGCAGACACAACTTCTACCCATGCATGTCCACAACAACATGGATAGAATTGTACGGAACTTCTTCTGTGTACATGACAAACAAACAAGGAAGTTACATCCCATTGGCTGGGACAAACTCACAAAACCAAGAGTTGACGGTGGAGCAGGAATAAGGCAGAGCAAACATCACAATCAAGCATTGCTACTCAAAAGGGTTTGGCAAGTACACATCAACGACAACTCCATCTACTCAATTCCATGCAGAGAGAAATACCTTCACAACAAACCTTTACTTCCTCAACAACAAATCCCAAAACCTCAATCATCAGCCAGTCACAGTTGGAAATGTTTAACTAACCTGGTTGCTTCTTTGTAGGAACGTATTTTCACCAAAATTGGAAATGGCCTAAATACCTCCATCTTTCGTAACTGGATTCATACCAATTTCACAAAACCATTCATCCTCTTATACCGAATATCCCAATGTCAAACCTTATCGATCCAATGAAAAATACATGGAAACATGACATCATCCATTCGTTGTTCGATGAAAAAATTGCCGACAACATCACCAACATCCACCTACCCAGACATCCAAAACCCAACACCATCATATGGCCATTCTCCAAAACCGGACATTACACTTCAAAAACAGGTTACAAGATTATCATTCAATCGGAAACCAACAATAATCGTCATACTACCCATACAACCACACATATCACTAATCAACAAGGTACCATCACTACACCTCACCAAACCACCATCACCAACCACACTGCGGACTTCAAAGCCATTTGGCAACTACAATGTCCACCAAAAATTAAACTTTTCTTATGGAAAGTCAGCATCGAAGGTCTTCCAACCTTCACCACCCAAGCAACATCCAAATCAGTCACACCAACATTTGCCCAACATGCAGATCACTGCCAGAAACGGCACATCATATAACCCTGCAGTCTCTCAATACACAACAAGTATGGCAACTCATCCTCCCTTACACCCAAGAACAACCCAAACATATCAAAAACCAAAATCCATCACCCATCATAATCAACCACACCCATACAAACCAAAACCCGATAAACCAATTCAAGAAACCACACAACATGCAAGACATAACAGATATAGGACTACCAGAGACAACCAAGACAATCTTCGAATTCACAATTTGGCACCTCTGGCTAGCAAGAAATTCAATGATTTACAAAAATCAACCACAGACACCGGCACAAATTACTCAAATCAATAAAGTTATTTATCAAGAATACATTTGGGCAGAACAACACTTCATCCCATACTGTCCAGGAATATCACCAACAATCAAAGTACCAACCAACAACAAATCTAAAATTACTATCCTAGTTGGATGGGAAGTGATAGACACATTTTAGTGTCTAATTTGCACCTTAATTTCTAGTGAG
>JAJJMC010010218.1:356036-426643 GCA_023531435.1 Papaver californicum
AAGTTCGAGAATCGAATCTTTATTTACCACTTTCTAAAAACACATCAGGAAGCACCACATGCAGATTGGATTAAAATATAAAGACGGAGCAGCAGAGGGACATCCGGGACCGAAGGGAGCAGGAGTAATCTGCAGGGACAACACAGGGAAACCATTGATGGCAATGGCAACACCTCTAGGCAACACGACGGCTTTAATAGTGGAAACATGGGGACCGTTGTTGGCGACAAGAATAACAGTACAACAATAATGGACTAGGATATGGTTCGAGGCGGATTCGAAATCTCTCATTCCCATACTATGGCAACAACAAACCATACCTTGGTACATGCAAGAAATGATGGCGGAAGTCCGAGAACTACTACAACAAATACCAGCCACAAGGATATCACATGCATATCGAGAGGCCAACCAAGCGGCGGATGAACTAGCAAATCAGGCGATCAGACACCAGAATATACACCCAACATCAGCATCTACAAGAATATGGCAACATGAATGCCCGGTGTTTCTAAAAAACATTGTAATAAATGACAGGAATGGGGTGACGTAAAGTTTATTAAAGTCAATTACCATTTCAAAAGAAAAAAGGGTGTTTTTGTTAAATTTTTTTTTTATGTAAAATGGTTTTATTATTTGAAAGTCACGTGTGCACAATGGTTATGCAATTTCTAACCATACGGTTTTGGGTGTTCTACTACATCCCACCTTATTTACCATTTGTGATACTCAGCTGCTGGCACCAAATGTTATACCTGTCAGAAAAAATGAACTTATTATTGCTTAGTTTTTTAGTCTTAGTGGGAATAGAACTTAGGACCAAAAGGTCACTAAGGACACTAGATTATTTTCATTATTTGTGAATGAAACCTTTAGTCCCATATAGGAGAAACTAAAGATGTTGCCTCTCCATATTACTATGAAAATTGCTTTTTAGATTGGCCCTTTGGGTTAACACACTTTTGTGTAAGGGGAGAGAACTAAGGCAATGGGATAGTTGGTGCAACCATACTTTCACACACGCGCGGTGCTTCGCACCGAAGCACGCACGTCGCCTTTCGTCCAGTCAGGCGGGCCGGCTTGGGCACGGGCTCAGGTGTGGGTCAACCAAGACTTATTTTTTGGATAAAATTCTTTTGAAATATTTTCTAAATAAACTTAAATTCAAAATAAATCTTGTCTTTATGTGTGGGGGGGGGGGGCCCGTCTGACCCGGTAGATAAAAATTTTCTTACCAAATTTTTTTCTTCTACAACATTACGTCGACATTGATTTGCATTAACTCTGTCTTCTTCTTCGCCTATAAAAAGAGAACGATTTCTTCATTTCAATTCATCCCAGAGCAGGCTACTATCCCTAGTTCTTTTCTCCTCTTATTGTTTTGCTTGTGCTTTGTGTGTTTATTTCTTTCCTTCGTCTTGTTGTTAAGTTCGTTTGAGTGGGCAAGTATTGTAGTGTTATACAATACTTGTATCGGGCAGTTTTATCCTGGACACAACTTCACTGTGGGGTATTTAGCATCACTCATTTTCAAGGCGTACCTATGAACTATTGTGTTAAGGACAGTTAGACGATCAAATGACTCTGCCCTCAAATCACTGTTTAAATTCAGAAGTTTTATGTAACGTTAACATCATTTTTTTTCCAGTATTCTATTGTCGCAGAACCAACGGTACCTGCACATAGTTATGATACGATTGTACACACGATGGGGGGTTGGCAACCACGCCTTAAGCTATTTGTTGCACCATCACCACTTACTACACCAGAGAATGACCATGATGGGCCGCAACCTATTTTTACTTTGATTATGAAAGCAAAATCTTCTGTTGGAGAGGTTCGAGTTTACACTGATGAGGATCCACAACACGGTACCTACACATCGTGTAGTTCAGTACCGGGCATATGTTCCTCATCCTGCTGAATTGGAGGGTATTGCTGATCCTCAAGAAGAACATGCCCAAGAAGGTTTCGATCTTGAAGACCAAGACATGGCGGCAATGCTTGTTCATGTTTGATATGGTGGTTGAGTTTTATGTTAGAAATACCGAATATTTTGGTTTGTTGGTAGCTTGTCTAATAGTTATTTGGGTAAGAGTTTAAGATAGATTTTTGAAGAAATTCTTCTACTGCTCAATTATTACTTCTGTAGCTTTCATTTTAAGTATAATATTCAACATTTCCATATGCCTTTAGATGTGATCACTTGTTTTCAGCAAGAATGTGCGTGTTCATGTTTTTACTTCACTGATCAGGAAACATATGAATACATTATTGATCTCTCTTCCTAAAACATGACTTGAGTTATTGATGTTGCACCTGCGTGTTATAGTGGAGTTGCAGCTTTGCTCAAAGCTATCCTACAAGATCTCCTTCACCACAAGAACATTAACTCGTGGTGATGGAGGTTGGTCTGGATTACATAAAGTTGGGAGTCCCACTGTCATCACATGGTTAGCAACTTAGCAACAATTTGTGTACATATCATTAGCTTCAAATGATAAATGCATCTTCTAACTGCAATTACAATAAATTGGCTGTGATTCTTCTTCTAGTTCATAATTGCCCCAGTAATGTCCAAAAAGTGGTAAAAGTATTATTTAAATTTTTTTGCTAACTCAATTGTATTAAATTATCAATCAGCCAAAAAGGCAAAGAATTTACAAAATGCACCCATATCAGGGCACACACACAAAAGACAAAGCAAAAAGGCAGCCCCACGTTAGGGGCACCCAACAAAAAAAGTAGTAAAAGTACAGCTACAGGTTACGTTACCAAGATATCCATATCTATCAGACAACTTAATCACCTCAAATTCAGGAGTATGTGCCTGGTTTACATATGAAATATAAGACCTTGATCGAAGTAAAACTAGCATTGCTGCCGGCTCACCATATGGAAGTTCCATCACCTGTGCAGAGGTGTTTATAGTGCTCACCAACTCTTGTACTTCTACCAATCACGCAGCGGCAACGCCTGAGTCTGATTGATATTGGTCAAGAGCATCTGCAACTCTCAACATCAGCTTAACACTGGAGAATAAGGCTTCACCATTGTCAAGAGCATCTGATGTTCCCAGGTCTACCAGTGGCTAACCAGTCAAACCAAACCTAGTTTAAAAATGACTTGATAATACGCGGAAAAGGAACAGGTAATATGATTTTTCTCAGGGTAAGAATTCTTATATTACAAGCTTCTGGGAACTTCATAAAATGAAACTTAAACCAATGCGTTTCATTTTTCTGAATTAGGGACACTTAGCTTCTAGCTTTCAAACGTGGTCCTAAAAATATGGCAATAATCACCGTAAGAAATGCTCTAAGCCTTTTATTGATATAATATATCATAGTTACGGTTGTAAAGAAACAATCTAATTAAAAAAAAATCCCATACTGGGTACTAGTTTATTTATTACTATTACAAAGTGTAGGGGGAAACCTAATCAGTGACTTTTGTTGGGTGAGGACTTTTCCGGTACCTTTTGTCAGATCTCCCAAACTCGTTAATAATAGCTCATCCATGTTTTCCAAGTAAATATCTGCAAAAGTTTGCTTCAATTCATGGTAATTCATACTGACCCACACTAAAATATCTAGACCATTAAACTCAGAAACAACAGCTGAAACTAAGAAAAATCTATCAAGAGAAAGGCAAGTGAAATCAAGTTCCATGGGATCACTAGGCCAATTTTGTTTGGAATAATAACAGGAAAATCTATCAAGAGAAAGGCAAGTGAAATCAAGTGCCATGTAAAGCCACGGAAAGCCATGAGATTCAACTTTTGCATGTAATCATGTTGGCAAACCTATCTAAAATAGAATAATTTTTTTCTTCTCGATATTGAGTTGCCCAACAGCTATATGCTAGACCATCAGATTACTATTGGACTGTGTTTCATGACTGAAATGAGTTTGGAATATACATGTGTCTTGAGAGTAAATCTAGTACTTAGCAATAAAAACAAATTAAAAACGCAACAGAAGTAAAAACTGTTGCAGTTCTAACGAAGTTTGCATTATAGGAATTGTAATAAATTAAATAGCACCAACCTTTAGGGATTCCTTGGCCAATTACTCTAGTCTCTTACCCAGCCTTCTTTTTCTTGATAGAGAAGAGCCAGGAACCCTAACAACTGGGTTACTCAAATCCACTTCAACTTCTTTCACTCCTGAAAAAAGATGCCAACAATTTCATCATCATCATCATTACAGAATTTTTATTAGAGACAAAATCACAATTTAAACATTAGTTACCATTGATTGCCTAAAGATCACCTATACCACAAAATCTAGACAGCCGCTGCCAGAATTTGGAGGTTTGGTCTTGAGTGATGGAGTGCTTAAAGATAGAAGTCCAATTGTAATCACATGGTTACAACAAATCTAAGCCATATCATTAGCTTTTAAGTACTCTGAATGAGAATCTAGTAGGCACTAAACATGAAATTCTCCAACCACAATAAACAATCGTTTTCAGAATGAGTTTTGGGTAATTTTGCGCTTACAATGTTCAAGAAACTAAATACAGCTACAGGTTACAATATGAGAACGTCTATATCTATGAAACTGTATGAAAACAAATTCAAAGGTATATGTCTGGTTTCTTCATGTTTCATGGTAATTTTTTTTTTTTTGATCGGTGTCATGTTTCATGGTAATGCAAATGTTCTCTTCAAATATTAGTTTATTACCAACAATCATCTAACTAATACCCTCCATCTATTCTCATAAATTTTACCTTCAGGCTGGAGACAACTAGTGAAGACCAATGCTAAATGCAGTTGATATGGATTATGAGTCTATAAAATAAACCAACATACAGTCAAACGTAATGGTAAAATTTTCATCTATTCAGCTGAGCTAGACTCAGATGAGTAAGATTTAGAATCAGACGAGTAAGCAGAAAAACAGGCACCTACATGCAGCTCACACTCCCCAAGTACTTGTCAATTGATATCTCTCTATATATATATATCACACAGACACGCACAATTTTCCTTTCCAATTTCTCAAGCTCTAAATCCACAGAACTCAAGAAAGAAGAAGAAAAGAGAATGTCATCAAAAGGAATTTCAGAAACCATTGTTGTTACAAGAACGGTAATATAAGAAACAAAGAGGCTGCATTTGCTCTTCCAAGTTCTTTGGCGGACAGTTTTTTATCCACTTGTTAACTAAAACCTACTTGTTTTCCACCTAAATGGTATGAACTAAACTTCCATGCTCTTCATGCACGTCATCCAATTGAGCTGTAGGAGATGGTGCCGAGACAAAATATCCAATACAGATAACAATTCTAGACTTGAGTGCATATAAGACTAAATCAGTAGATTACTTGTCAATTGTGTTTTGCCACCGAAATGAATTTGGAACTTACTTGTGAATAACACTGGAACTAAGCAATTGAAACAAATTGAAATGTGAATAGTGATTGCATGAAGTAAAAAATTTCCCAACTGTAACAACATATACATAACAAGACTAAGAAAACAAACAAGCACAAACCTTCAGGGCTCCCCTGAACAATTAATCTAGCTTTCTTTCCAGTCTTTTGCAAAGCGTCAGCCATGTTCTTAACAGGAGAAGAAGCCTAACACTTGGTTACTCAAATCAACCTCACTCCTGAGAAAACACACACACACACACATCAATTTCATCATCATCACCACAGAAATTACAATTAATAAAAACATAATCATAGTATACACATTGTTACTTACCATCAACTGTCACTAAATATGTTACCACCATTGACACAACCCTCTCAATTCATATCCACCATGAATTCGGTCTGTAAGCAGACTAAAACCTCGTACTTCAGTAAACCACACAAAATTCGAATAATTCTTATAATCAAAGTAAATACAATCATCTAACCTAAAATTAAACCATACAATCACAAATTCAGCATTCAAAATGAAAAATTAGAATCATATGTATATTAGTGAAACTCACCAGTAATTCCGGTGAAACTTTTGGAAGTTGATGAATTGAATCCATTTGAAGAGATGATTAGAGAGGTGAAGGAGGAAAATAGGAATATAAAAACGATTTAGCCTTTCATCTGGATGATTTCCATTCTTTTGTTTTGCTGCATAAGTCCCTGATCTTTGACATCACCAGCACTGGCCAGGCCATGACTAGAGGTACTAATGAGAATCCGAAGAGTTATGGTCTTCTTGTTAGTGCATCTTGTTGATCTTGTAACGATATGTTTTGCATCTCGGCTTAAATCTAACCTGGTTTTGATCAAGGTTTTCCAGATGTTCGTACATGTGAGGCCAGTATCGCAGATGAGTAGAAACGTTTTGTTTATAACACCGATCTAGACATTTTATGTTGCAACCAATGTAGTCAATCTCGGCCGTTACGGCCTAGATATCGCCGCTTTTTAAGATATTGGAAGAATACCTTGACGATATCCGAGATTGCGCTGACCGAGATTTTAACGTGAATATCGGCCTTGATTCGCCTGATATGACTGAGATTCGGCCGATACGGCCGAGATTTGTCCGATATTCAAGGTATATGCTTGTTGAAAATTTGAATATAATTGAGAATAGTTGGATATAAGATTTAGGTCTTCCGATATATCAACGATAATCTCTTCGAGATATCGTTATCAAGGTGTCAAGGTCCCGTCCGCGATGAGACCACGATCCAAAATTAACTACATTGGTTGCAACCCGCTATTTTGTACGGAAAATCGGTGAAGTCCAACCTAGCCCGTTTTTTTTTCTTAATTTTTTCAAGCCGGTTTGGATTTTAAAATTTTCGATTATGTTATATTAATCGCAAACACTTTAAAACTAATAAAGTAAGTATAAGCTTTATATTTAATTAAGTAGTAACTAAAACCACTACTAGTGCTAGCTCGTATAAGTGATAACTGATAAGAAGTAATCTTATTATGTCCATATGAGTGTGTGTGTATATATATAGGTGACGTACAAAGAGACTGGGAATTAGCCGACAATGCTAATGGATATTTATCCATGTACATAAGACACGTCAAAGATATAAGCGGCTTTCACTTGGTAATTCCATGGGTCCCATATAAATGTGGTAACCGGTGGATCAGCCACCTTGAACAATTTTTACACGATATACCCTTTTGGATGATTCATCATTCATAATATTATTTTGTTAAAACTTTATCAGTAAAATCTAATAGAATAAAATCCGACCAAAGAGTATAATAAACTCAGTTACCTTATTAAAATCTCGTCAGAATAACCGATAAGGTAAAAACTAATCAACAAATAAAGAGTACAACATTAGTAATTTTGAATTTGTGTGGATCGCCATGTATTTTTCCCTTCGTCAAAGTTGTACCAGGAAAACCGTTTTGGACAAAATTCTAAACACTTGAAATTCATAAATAAAAGTGTTTGCCCTCATAAATTCTCTCCTTTGTCAAAAATGTGTCAGGAAAACCATTTAGGACAAAATCTGAGCTCAGAATGAGTTTGGGCACCACCAAGAAATATTTCCTTTGATAAGTTACGGTAGGAAAATCACTTTGGACAAAAGTTGAACGCCTGCGTCGGCAAAACCACTTGGGACAAAAACCTGAACGCAAAAACTCATAAAAATGCCGACGCCGATGAGCAAGTTGCCTCGTTAAAAACCTCGTCTAGAAACTACATGGGATAAACCAGACCAAAAGAGTACAACGGATGTCACCCGATAATGGTGTTGGACACGCATATGCTGCCTCGTTAAACCTTGACAAGGAAAACCCCTCGGGACAAAACCTTGATGAAGGAAAAATAGTACAACGCGTTTAAGTCCAGCCGAAGATTCTACAAGTTTACTCCTCCTGAAGTATAACTTCTTTAAGAGGTTGGTGATGCAAGTATTATACAACTTTCAGAAAACTACCTTACTATTCGCAGTTTGTGGAGGATTGACTGCAGGTCTTTTCCGGGTGCACAACCACCATGGTACACCTTACAGTTAAATCTTCCGTCCATTGCCAACCAATTTTATTTGGCCGCTTTAACTTTAGGCATAACAATGAAAGACTTCTTGTAAAATCATATTTACCGTAGAATCAATTTTAATCTTTAGAAGAGTAACCTGCAAAACAAGAGTTAGAACAACAAAGATAATGCATGCATTATATCTTTATATGGTACTTCTGGACCATAAATCAATATGTCTACGTACATGACAAATAGATCGATCACCTTCCACTTTAAGGGATCATATAATAATGATACTAATTTAGTAGCACAATAAGTATCATGAGTATCAAAAATTGGATACTCTAGTCTATTCAAATAATTTTTATGCTAGTATGTTCTCAAACTTCTGGTCGAGAAATATTTCATTTTCAACGAGATCTCACAATTTAGCTCAAGTAAAGAAGCCAAAAATGATATCATCAATTTATCCGGATATTAACCTTATACCAAGAATATAAAATACACACTAGGATTGTTCATAAAATTCTCCTATGCGGTGATTATGAATTAATTTCAAGCCTGACATAATTTACAAGGTCAGGAGGCTGCGTTCCTGAGTCAGAAACTAGAATCCTTCATGGACTAATATATAATCACCAGTTACTAGTCATAGGTAGATGCAATCTGAGTCCTTCAATGACTACCACGCTAAAATGCATCAACAATAGGAGAATACTTTAGTTTTACACAACCAATCCTGGTTCAGCAGGAAACCTCTCTACGCTTCATCTCAAACACCAACCTGTAACATTCAGGATTCATAATTTTATAGTGTGAGTCGGATTCGAACTTTGTGTTTTTTTAAGAGAATCCAATCTCTACCTTAGTTTGAGGGGATTGGATTATATAGGAACCAATCACGATGTCGATGTTCCTCTGCAGAGGGGTACATAACCACTATTATAAATAGATAATCGAAAAGCATATATAATCTCATACATGTATCTAGTGCATGCACATTCAATCAAAGTTTCACGTACTGGCACCAACGCCACTTCAGGTGCATTATCATCTCCTTATCTTTAATAAGGAGGTATCAACTTAGGGAATGTGGATCATATTCCGATAGTGAAAAAGAGAGGGTACCAAGTACACCACCAACTTTTTCGTTCGGAAACTTGTATGGAAAAAACCCAATACAATTGCAAGTAGGTCTAAAAGTAAAAGAGCCTTGAACAAATTTTATGTAGAGTTTTTCTCTTTTCTCTTCCACAATCAATATGTATAGACCAAAGGTACGTGTACCTGATTGTGTAGAAAAGTTCTTGGACGATCTCTAAAATCAATATCCAGGATCAATCTAGTCGTATCTGAATTCTAACAAGTATGCAACTTGTTATCTATCTTTCAAGATATGAATTCAACAAGAATAAGTCTTGTTTTTAATCTCAATTAATAAGGACTTAAACTACCCAGTTTGATTACGTACTATTTGTGTTATTCCTATTATAAAGATAAAACAATATAACGTGGAAAAGGAAAATCACAAGACACTAGAAGTTTTGTTAACGAGGAAAATTGTACTGCAGAAAAACCTCGGGACCTCGTCCATATTTGAACACTATGCTGTATTAACCCTCCAAGGAACTCAGTTGTAGTCGTGTTTCTTATGTCTCTTGAACCTCATAAGGTTCTACACACTTGATTCCCTTAGATGGCGTCCTTTAAAGCCTAAGAGTTGCTTCAAACTCAGTGAAGAATTTTGATACCTATCTGCCTCTAATAGACACACCTATTTTATTTCCCTTTTGATTTTACAATCTAGTTTGGAAATCTGTTTGCAATAGACAAAGTCCAGCAAACCTCACAAATTCGGTAAACTACACTTAGTTAGCTGAGAAGCCTGGATTCTTAACCACCTCTTAAGAACAATCTAAATCGATCAAATAAGAGTCTAGATATCTATCTTTAGGAACCACAAAGTCTGAGACGAAGAGAACTTTGTGATTTGTATTTATCTCATTCCTGGTCTGAAATTATTAAGACCTCAAAGATCAATACGAACAAAATCTGGATACAAGAACTATCAGGTAAAGGATAGTCTGACCGGTCTTCATGAACCCCTAAGTGAAGTTTTCAAGTCGTAGCATAATTATGTTTCTCAGAGGAAACTTAAGTTATAGAGGACGACTCTAGCTTTGCAACTAGGACACAAGAGTGTCAGGGATTAAGATATTAAGTTGCAAGGGTCTCTCTATTTATAGATTTTCAAGGCTCTAGGTAGCTCTGAATTCAAGCTAGAGTTGCTTGGAATTCAGGAAACACTTAGATGAAATTCTTATTAGGAATCTGATAGATATATTTTTATGTCTCATTTGTCTCAATTCTTTATAGTGATAGTGCTTGATTTTGTATTAATAATGTTATTTCATTATATTTGTAGGTATTTTCTAAGAATAAACAATTGTGAAAAAATGGGTTTAAAAATTTATAAAGGCACCCCTAGAATCGATAAAGGTACCCATGCAAGTGATAAAGGCACCCACTCCTTCTTATTCAAATAAGACTATTGGCAGGAGAATTTCTTGGTCGATCTGTGAAAATTTGTAGCAAATAATTTGGGAGTTGAGACAAGAATATTTTCTTGCCTTGTTATGAGGATTCATACACAAGTTTTAAATTTGAAAATTAGATAAAATCTTGATACACATATTTGTTCCTCAAGTCAGAGAATTATCCCGAGAAAAACTTGGAGTCTGTCTTGATATCGTTAGAGATCATGTGAGATAAAAGAGCAAACAATATGCAATAATAAGAAGGTTTCCGTCAAGATTAGAAAAGTTTGATGATCACAGAATCACCAAGAATATCTCAACTAAAGAAGAAAAAGATTTATCTCGATCTTCCGAGATTAATTTCATTGAATAAAAAGATTTAACGAGTGGGGGAGGTCCGAGTATATAAAAAAGTCGATAGAAAAGATTGGGGGGGGGGGGGAGGAGGGGGTTGGCCAGAAGCCAAAAAGTCGAGAAATCAAACTAGAAAAATTCTGCATCTTTTAGGGTTCATCAGCGAAGTGGGGAAGAAGAAGAACAAACCACGTATCGGAACTGTCGCAGAAACCATGGTTGTTTCATTTGAATACAGCTGCTTTCACGACGGTTCTTATTCAACAATCCTGCGATAGTTTCAGTTCTAATAGTTTTAGACTCTGTCATAAATTCAATAGAGAAATTTAACGTTTTTGCGACGCTGTGAGTCAGATCTTCTTTGTAAACTCTATTAAATTAATGAAGTTAATGGGTTCTTCTCTACTTTCTTGTGCCTCAATTGCTATGATGTGCTAAACCCCATCAGTGGGACACTGGAGGAAGCCATATTTCACAATTGTTTGGTAACTATAATTGATTTTTTATGACTTTTTGTAATTGATTTTAATTGAAATTATGATTTTTCTTTATTGGTTATCATTTAATTTGATGGATCATGCTTAGCTTAAGTGTTTTAATGGTCCATGCTTAGGATTTACATTCAATGTTTTAAGAATCTACCTAAGGCAAAGAATCAGAGTCAATAATATGGGTTAAAATTGTTAAGAATCAATAGTTATCACTTGATATGATTAATGGTGGAATCCTGAGTTCTAGTTCTCGTAAGTTTTATACCATCTTTTGTATATATTTGCTAGATTAAAATTAGAATTAATTCATTCTATTTCTCTATCCAATTGCTTATATATTCATATATTTCGAAATTATCGCAGATATATTAAATTCTGTTTTATCCAAAGTAAGCCGTGATTCTCGCGAATCACCAATCAATAAGAGCTGGGTTTTTTCTCGTTATTAACCGAACAAAATAAAAGAAGATATTCTCCTTTAGATTAAAACGGAATCTTAGTAATCGGTAATAGTTATTTAAATTTAAAACCAAATTTTCACAAGTCTTAAACGAATCTTTCTTACCACTGTCTACAACCATATCAATTTTTGAGGAACGAGTTTATCCCGAGAATGGTGTTTTAGAGTCCAACGATTCAGGAACAATAGCCTCAAACGAAGAAAATAGACTCGTAGAGATTTTAAATATGAGTGAGGATGCAACTCCTGCTTATAACTTAGAAGAAGTAATTGACCATTTTCAGGAATCTGATGATCTAGAAATTAGGGAAATTGTGACTAGTCTATCTAGAGACACCCAAAATTCTAAGTTTGGGGGTGATTATCATTCTCCTTATGCTTTACCTTACTCTTAGAAAGATCCCTCACTTAGGACTTGACATATGTGCCTCTACTATTTTAAAAGATTATCTTCAGGAACTGTTTCCCGAACCGAATGATGTCCAGAAAGAAATTTAGTTGTTAGAGACCCATCCTATGATTGATGTGGTCTACCCAGGCGATAATACCAAGATTGAATTTGTTTTCCCACCAAAAAATTTTCTTCCAATTGTGGGAACGTTTGAATTTAAAATGTGTCAGTCATCAAGTTTTGAGACTAAGTCTAATTACTTTAGGATATTAGAATCGACACATTTGGTTAAGAATGACCAACACCCTCATCATGGTCAACTGTTGAGTCCAATCTGATTAACTTTGAGGGTCCATATTTATTCAGGTTACTTTTATGTGCTCTACAACCTGACCCTTCTGATCCTGCCTATACGGAAACCCATCCCATGAAAATATTTTATCTAGACCCTTTTCTAAAACCTGAACCTGAACCACAACTAAATGTAGTTGTCTGATGGATTTGTAAATAGTGGTAAATAAAGTTATCGTTCGCTCGAACTTGTGAAGAATGATTTTAGATTTTAATAAACTAATTTTTAAACTAAAAATATGCACAAAAGATAAAAATATTATTCACAAATACTGAGGTTATGAATTTCACCATTAACCAATTAAAGTGATTCAATCTAATTAATATTCATGCAATTCTTACGTTTAATTTGATTCAAAAATGTTGCAACAAGTAGATTTTCAAAATAAAAATTGTATTACAAAAGCATGGAACATCTAAAACCTAGGCCAAAGCATGTACCATCTAACGAAATCACAACTGCTTAACAAAAATCATTAAATCAAATTTCAACCAAGGAAAATAATCATAAAAGAAATTGCAAAATTAATTAAAATAGAAATATACCACTTTTATTGAAACAATGGCTTCCTCCGTCACCTCAGCATATGGGGTTTAGCTCATCTTGCACAAAACACCCTCAAAAGTTTGGTACATAGCTCAAAGTGTCTGAAAATAATAAAAAAGAGTGAAAATTATGAAAACATCGAGTTTGCAACGTTTATAAACGTTACAGACTCACTGTTACAGAGGGATAATTGTTTTCTGAAGATAAACGTTGCAAAATAAGATATCAGTTGCAAAGTTAAAAGCTTTAGCAACATAATCTTCAACCTTTTCGCCACAGAATCTTCAACCTTATCGCAACGTTTTCTTCATCTTCTTCATCATGATCACGAGCAGATTTTCTTGAATTCTTGATTTGCGATTCTGGACTCTCCAGACTCCCCCTCTAAACTCTTTGGTAAGGTTCTTACTTATAGTAGAACAACACCTGACTCATTAATCTCACAAAAACTTCTCCATTAATGATAAAAATATTGGCAGATTGAGAAAACTTCCTTTCTCTTCGAACAACCCTTGATGATTGGTGATCTTCTTTTCATTCTATTTCCTTAGCACAACTCGAAAATATATCCTGCCTTTGCTCTTGGTCACGAGAAAATATATCCAGTTTTATCTTCTTTATTACCCGATAATTTCTTTCCTGATGCTACTCACTTAATCACGAGATTTGGATATTCTCGAGTTTCCAAACCTGTTAAGACTGTTATTTGTGAAGACCGAACAAAATATTGCTAAAATATATTCAAACTCTCGCAACAGATTCTCACAGATTGAGAAGAAAAAATTTCCCGCTATAATTTCATTTGAATTCAAAAAATTGTGTACCTTTATAACTTCTTATGGGTGCCTTTATCAATTTAGTGGGTGCCTTTATAACTTTTCGAGTCAATTTTTCCATAATTATTTATTTCCCAAATATACCTATAAATATATAAAATAACACAATTAGTACACAATCGAGCACTATCAATATAAAGAATTGAGACAAATCAGACACAAAAATGTGTCTATCATTGTCTTGAGTAAAAAACTAGATAAGGGGTGTCCTTGGTTTGTTCATTTTCTTGGCATGTTGCAGTTTCCTTTTATTTGTGTCATCTCTATTTGATTCAGATGATCCACAGTTGTTCCGGCTATTGATATATGATTTTATGAGGTGACTAGTCCTTTTTTAGTCTGGATGAAGGCTTTAAATTTAGCACTTCTTAGGAGGTAACCCATGCTCATGCAACACGGTAATATCCTTCCTTATTTCCTTTCTTTAAATTGGTAACAGTTTCTCCTTGTTCATGCTTTTAATTTCATCTTTACACCATTGGGACAATGTTAGATTTAAGCTTGGGGGTAAGGGAGAAAATTTTAGTCCAATAATAAAACTCCAAGATTTGGAAACTTGTGAACAAATCATGATGATACTAATCATTTTAAGTAAATGGAAACAAACCTCTTGGATGTAGGAGTTGAGGGACCCAACTAAATGGTCTATTCATAAAAGGACAAAGCTCAGGTGTTAGAAATAACATCATAGTCGTCACCATATCACGTTTTGTTTTTATTTTTACAACTTTATGTGTTTCTCTAAGTGATTTTGTGGGGCACTAGTATCGCCTGTTGTCGCCGCTAGGATGAAGTAAAATGATTGAGATCAAGCCCCATTATTTTAATTGAACTTGAACACACACAAAAAAAAAAGTATAGACACTTAGATAGCAATATGCGTGTGTTCTCCCTGTCTCCGTCGCCTAAGCAAGCGTGGAATACAGGATCCATGGGAACTATCATGTAATCTGCTGAAAAGGAGCATGCACTTGGATTTAAATGATCCAATCCTGTTGTCGAAACATTTAATAATATAAATAATAATAATATTTGAAAAAATGTACATATTCAATAAATCGAACATTGGGGCCCTTGTATATACCAGCTGAGGTGGTACTAGAATTAGGATTCAGACCAGTGGGTGTGTATCTCAATCCATTAGGGTTCATTTTGGCAGGATGTTCATAAAGATATTCTGGGAAACACCGTTCACCTTAGTTAACATGTGCTCACTTCTATCTCCATATCCATCTTCTTAATGTATTTATGTGATTGTGGTTTGCTAAATTCCGACTATTGTGGTCCATTATATGACTTTCTGAGTAGTGCTTTGTTTTCTTATATATAAATTTTAGTACGCTTGAGTGTATACTCGTGCAAAGAAATTGGATCCAAACAGGGTAATTCCTCCTATACCAAAAAATTTAGTAGCCAACTAAATAACATGTTTAGTTCCTACCCTCAATCGCTCACAAGTAGATAGAGTTTGGAGTAAAGGTTTTGTAGGTATATCTCTTGTAAACCCTCACGAGATAAAACTCGTCCACTAGGGACACCTAGCGGTTTAAAGTCTTGTTGCACACACTAAGTGCAATCGCGATGCCTGCGACAGTGAGTTAGGATTTTTATTTTCTAGATTAGATTTGCTCGAGGACTAGCAAATAAGAATCCATGTAAGCATGTGAGATGTCTGCCTTAGAATTACACAGAAGAATATGCACTATGGTCCAGGGTTTTGGAACCGTGCACAATGATGGTTCATGCTGGAAAGTATGCCTTTTAAACTTACAAGAACAAGTGTTCTTCATGGTTCCTTGAATTTTTGGTTTGAGTAAGGTGAAGAAGATAATCTTGATGTTGTTGAAATCGGTAATGGAAGGAGAGTATTGACAGCTTGGTGAGGATTTAAATGGAGGTAGCTGGTGTTGGTAATTAGAATTTGTGGTGTTGTTTAGAAGGAGAAGAAAGTTGGTGTTGTTGTAGAAGATGGATTTGATTCTGAGTTTGGAAACAAGATGCAGGTGATGGCAGTGTTCATGAAATGGTGATGTACTGGTGGTTCTGTGGGTTGTGGCTGCAGATTTATGGCTCAATTTAGAAGCTGCAAATAAGCAATGGATAACAATCAAGTGCTTGATTGATTGGAAGATGGTTACAATGATATAAGTACAAGTTGTGGCAAGATGAGTTATTTGGGAATTGATGGCTTGGTATGTGTAGCTGCAAGTAGATGAGAAATAGCTGGAGTTGAAGCAGTTGTTTGGAGATAGGTTGATGATGTGAAAGGGAAGGCTGATTGAATTGTTTGAGAAGAAATTGCAGGTCTGAATGGCAGAAGTGGGAGTTAGAGAATGTTAAAATGTAATTTGCAGGGAAGGACCAAAAATAGAATGTCCTGATATGGGCCGGAAAATAGACAGAAACAGAGTAAACTCTGCATGAATTTCATTCAGGCGAGTTAACTCGGTAACTCGTCCAAACTCAGTGACTCAGACCCAATCAGCCGAGTCAGACCAGCTGACTCGTTGACCTCCCTTTACCCCTTGACCGTTAGTGGACTCAGGTGACCGACACTGATGTATTCCGTCGCCGATGGCCGGGCCCGACCAACTTCCGACGACCAATTTTGTACAAAAAATCCAAAGAAGATATTTTTACTCATGGGCTTGGTGGACAAGTAGATGGACATGGATTTTGGAAGATTGTGAAGACTTGACCAAATTTGAGGGTTTTGAGAAGAATAAGGAAAGTATCTTTTTGGGAGAAACATACAAAAGAGAAAAGTTCTCTCTTTTTCCAGGGACCTAGACACACCTTTAGGGAGAAACACATAGTTTTTTCACATGATATTCTTCTTTCGTCTTGTTATGAACTCCAAAACTATGATTAGCTAGTTTATTTCTATTGGTTAAAGATTAATTAGTTTGATTTCACAAAACATGATTTTTGGATTGATGAATTAGTTTTTGTCATATTTATCGTTCACGTTTCATTAGAAATATCGCCATGTATGATTTGATTATTTGTTTTGTCAAGTTGTAAATTGGTTGAACTCGTAATCATATATAAAGCTAAATTAGGGTTTGTTAAGTGATAAATTCTTGATTACAAGTAGCTGATATAAATGCATATTTTACATGTTTTGAATATCATTTTCTTACGCTTATTTGCTAGAGTTCATGTGAATTACCTTGTATTATTATTACTTTTGTATATTATATCTTTTGTAGGTTATATTTCTAAAAGAAGTGAAAGTGGAGTGCTTTAAAGGGAGAATTACCAAAGACCCAATGGGATTCAGTTAAATCCAGAAATTCTTGTCATCATGCTGAATAGAACGAGAAAACAAAGCCAACGGCGAAAGAACGAAGTCATTTCGACTTTGTACGAGAGAGTTATGAGCATTTGAAGGAGTCAAAGTTGTGAAATTTCTAAACGCACAGGACTGCTAAAAAGCACCAGTGAAATTACTAAGGGGCATCATCATTTTCTTCTTACATCGAAATTAGGTCAACCTCTTTCTGGTTAATCTGCGTGACGTTGTTAATATAGAATGGGAGATTCAAGAGATCTGTTCTAGTGTATTAGGGTCAGACAGAGTAAAGCAAGGAATGATTACAGAGTTTGGGCCAAGAAGAAAAGTATGTTCTGCTGTGGATGATCATGGCGGTTGAGAGTGTGTTGATGGTGATGATCGTGATGTGCTGCTGGTGATGAGATTGATTGATGCTGATTAAGGATGTTGACGTGAGAATAATTAGTGGTTGTTGCTGTTCTTGGTGAACATTTATTGTGACTGCTATATTGATCGAGGTGGAGATGAGTTTGAATCTGTGATGGTGAAACTCGAGCTGTGGTGGAACAGAGATTGATGGATTTTTGATTGTTCTATACATGGCAGCGACAAGAAGATCAATGATGGCTCGAGTTAAGGGCAGATGAAGGATAGATTTCTCGAGGGAAGTAATGGTGAATGATTATCATGGCTGTTAATGGTGGTAGAGGTTGTTGTTGATCTCACATATGATGAGAAGGTGATGGCAGTTGAGCGTGATTAGAGAATCTGTGATGGAAAGATGGTTTATTGCTGGGCTCGAGTATAATGGCGTGTGAGAGTCTATAGTGGAGTTCTTCTTGGTCTGAGTTGCTGTGAAGTGTGACAGAAACAATGGTGATGGAATTCGAAAGAGAGAAAAAGTTGGAGGCAATGATGGCGTTCGATGATGACGGATTTTAGGGAATGAATGGCGAGAACGATTGTTGCTGTTGGAAAAGGGTTTTAGCGAGAAACAAGGAATGACGGGAGTTTGAAATAATTTAGGAACTGAGTTTCACAAACTCCGATAAAATAGTTTTTTGCGGCAAGGATGGTCATCGACAACAACTGCAGGAAAAGTCAGAAGAAAGATTTTTTCTCGATGGGTCATGGCCATCGAGTAAACCTGGACGGAAAAAGTGAAAATCCAGAAAGAAAAAGATTTCTCGATGGCTAAGCCATCGAGAAAAGAGGCGATCAAATCACCGAGGAAGAAAAAAAAAGAAAAAAGATTCAGATCACCGAGGAGAAGGGAAAGTGATTTGGGCTGAGCTTATTCATGAGTTATACGTGGCCCACTGGCTAAGTATGTTTAATTAAGGAAGTTGGTTCACGATTTTGGCTAGTTTTAGAGCAAGTTTTGGCGAGTCTCCTTGATCTATTTGGACCGGGATTTGAGCACATGCATTTTTATTTTTGGGATACCTGTTTAGGGGACAATTCACTTTTTTTGAGAGTTTTTTTACCTTTTATCTATTATACTTTTGGAGAGAAAAAAATGAGTTTTGGGTTTTGGAGATTTTTCTATAACCTAAAGTTTGTTTTATTTTTCTACTTATTATTTTTCCATGGATTTTAAGAAATCCATGAGTAGCTAAACCTCTCGTATTTGTTAAGGATGTAGTCGGATATCATGAACATGTCAATAAATTAATGTATTAGTTTTATCATCCTAATCAAATCATTATTGTCTTGTTCTACTAATTATTTTCGCCATGTATGATTCTGTGAATGCTTGTTTAGGAGTGCTACTAGATAAGCATGAAAGCATATTTATTGCTAGACTAGGGTTTTTGAGATATAGAATTGTTGATGAACCTTGTCATAAGTAGCATATTGTGATTACCAATTGTATTCAAAACTTTTGTGTAGTTGCATGTAGAAGTTTATGTTAAATAGATTACTCGTAGTATATCTATTGCATTGATTAGTCTAATTCATAAAACTTAATGTTATTGGAGAATTAAACCTAGTAGTACGTTACATTAGGTTGTTCTGTGAGTAGTAATCGCATATTCATCTTTATGGCATGTGATGACATAAGGAATTTACCGGAGTATGCTCTCGATGGAGTAATCTAGGACTCTTGATAATGAATGATTAAGTGACAACTCTAGTTATTAGTAAAGTGCATATCTTATGATTGAAGATGAACCCTTAACCAGTACTCTCAACCTATTGATTCTCATTACTCATTCTTTGTTACCTTAATTAATATAATTACTTTAGTTTTAAAACACAAAATCCCCCCCAGTTTACATAAGTTTTCAAATACGAATAACAACCGTGGATCGAATCTGTTTTTATAACTATACTCTTATTTATAATTATGAAGTGAAAGAACTTAAAATAATATTTGCTTGGCTGACAACCGACCAGTAGCACAAATATGGTTATAGCTTTTAGTGATATATCCTTGTAATCATATGTGAACCATGACTTTTGTTAAATTGAATTAGTACATTTTCCACGTTTAATTGCATTGATTAGCCTGATTTCATAAATCTTAATGCGTTTGGGGAATTAAACCTGATTAATGTGCTTTCCATGTTAGGTTGTTCTTTAGAATATAATTCATACTTGTGTCGTTTTATGTAAGTGTAGTGATTTGAGAAAATTTATGGGATATTCTTACGATCAAGGTATTCTAGGGCTTTTGATAAAAAGAGATTAAATATCAATTCTAGTTATTAAGACAAAAGCACATTTGTAAATGAAAACAAATTCCTTGACCAATATTTACACATCTTTAATTACTTGTGTGATTTGCTTGGTTACTTTTAATCTAGTTTAGTTTAGTTTATGTAGAAATCAGAAACCCCCGTTTTATATAAAATATCGAACACAAATAATAACTTAGACCTCCCTACGGGAACAATATTTTGTAAGAGCAGCAACAACAACAACTGCTGCTATATGCAAATAAATTTGGACATCCAAAAGATAAGACACAAAGACAAGAAAACACAAGAAAAATTCGAGACGTGTCTGTCTATTTACAAGACGAGATCATAATAATAAGACAAAGCAACCTATCTGACCCATAATAAAAGCTCCACAAGACTACTCTGAACATTTTACATTTCAATGCAAAGCCAAATATATATACTCGGATAGTATTCCAACTATTTACATTTCTTTGAGCATAACAATAAGTGTACATCAATGATGTGAATATATGGTTAAGTTTCATAAATAAAGAGTCAAAATCTTCAAGTTTAAGAATAACATGTCGTACCTAGTAAACAGCAAAACTGAAAAGTTGCAAACCACAACAATCACATGTGTTCCGATTTACAAGTTACAACATTTGAAATTGAAATAGTGACACTATATAACTAGGAGACATAAAACACTTATTGACTTGGAAGTCCATTAATTTTTACAAGCTTTTTCATCACTCTCTCGTTATTTTTTGTCCGTATAAACATTAATAAATCTTTCATAATGACTTTATATACACCACTATTGTACAGTCTTTAACCATACGTGGAATCAATAGAATTTTTTTACTCAGTTACGAAGCAATAGTTAAATTTAACAGGATAACATGTATGTTTTTTATAAATTTTATTAAGTTAACAGAAAAGCAGCAACCAACAGTAAATCAGACTAATTAAATTTAGTTTCAGAACACCTAATAACTAGGTGAAATGAAAGTAAAATGTTAGAATTCAAGCATTTTAATAACTACAACTTAATGAAGATAACAGCATTACCTCATCAAATAGTAGTCATCCTATTTGGTATTATCATACTCTACAACACATAAATATCATCTCTTGGAAGCAATAAAAAAAAACCTAGTTTTATATCTTCATTAACACCACTTACAGAGCTAACAGTTCATGAGCAACAGATAATTATACAATTGTGTAAGAAATGGGTACATGCCTTATTAGCATTATAACATACTTACAATTACAATTTCATCTACATTTTTTTCAAAAATCAACCCAAAAGCACTGTTCAAATTACTGTACAAGTACAATCCACAAATATAAAAATGTACAACCAATACGCATCAGATAAATTAAAATTAATATTAATTAGTTCCTCAATGTTATTCCAAATTAGTTTGACCCATATACATTGTCTGTAAGTTCGAATTGACACATTTTGATCATAAACGAACCAGACATATTTCAAATTTTAATTTTGAAATCCCAATTTATCGTTCAATCATGCATGCAAATATTTGAAAAATTACTAAAATTGGTAAAACTTATTGCAAGATTGTTGTTATACCTTCCACGATCCGGAACCAACAGTTCTAATCAGCCAATTATCTTCATCTACTTCGGATCGTGCATGATTAGGGGTTTTAGGTTCTGGAAGATTAGGGTGTTTAGAAGAGGCGGCAATACCTATGCGGGGATCATCTGCATCTGGACATCTCGCTACATTTTCATTGCATCAAGGTTTTTTTGAATCAATGAATATTTGAATTTCGATTGAGTTTATGTTCGGAAGCAGTGAGAGATGAAAATGAAGTGATAGTAAAGATAGATGGCATAAAAGGAAAGTGAATAAGTTTTTTAACCTAAGGATAAACATGTAATATTTTTTGTAAGGTTAAATCCGGAGTTTGGCTTTTCCATTGAAACATCCCTCAGCAGAAAACACGGTTGTGGATATATGGTTTAAGCGCAAACCATTTGTCATATTTTTTATGTTTGACTCCACCTAATGTTCAGATTTAACCCATCCAAATCCTGGTATTTCATATTCGTATCACAGTACTAAGGGCAACCACAGTGTTGCGAGTAAACCCATCGATCAAATGACTAAAAATTTGATCGATGGTCAGGAGAAAAAACAGCGGTGGATAGTCAGGCGATATCCTAGGGCTGGGCTTAAGAAGGAGCGAAAAGCTAGAAGGTCGCCCACCAAAACGGGCGAAATAGCAAACTTCCGCCCCTTACCAGCGAAACTGTAGAACGTCGCCCGGGGAAAAAAATTTCAGGCGAAATCCCAGTCTCGCGCTCGTGCCTTAAGCGGTGTCCCATGAGCTCGCCCAGTGGGGCGAGATCCAGGCGTGGCGTTTTGAGTTAGGATTACGGGCGAGGGTGTAGAACCTCGCCCGTTAAAGACAGGCGAGCTTCTAGCCTCTCGCCTGTCATTGTAATAAGAAGAAAAACCTAGTCTTCTCCAGCCCATCTTCCGCGTAAGAGGCAGCAAAGACCCTGGTGTCCGTCCAGTTTTTTTTTTTCTGAGCGAGTTTCTGGAATTTCGCTCATGGATGGGCGAGGAACTGTAACTACGTTTAAAGGAGCGGCATGCTGAAACTTCGCTTGCGTAGGCGAAATGGTAACACTACGCCCGTAAATTTGAGCGGTATACTGAAACTTCGCTTGTCATCAGGCGATGGTCTAGGATACCGCCCGACTATATTTTCCGTCGTCGACCTTTCGATCAGATTTCATCTGCTACAGGAAAAACCGTCGATTAAATTCCTAAATATAATCGACGGTTGGGGAACCATTTGGGCGACCATCGATCAAAATTAGTCGATGATCGACGATTTGATCGCCCATTGTGGATGCCCTAATTGACCATCTAATGTTTAACACTAGAAACGAAGTATTTTCCTGCAGGAAATCATGTATTGGAGGATACTGCATGGAGCTCTAGAAATGCCTCCTATCTTCACCTAATTTCTTACTTTAGCCAGAAATGCTTAAAATACTCTAAAGGATATACAAAAATCTAAAAGAAAAAGACAATTAATGACATCTCATCAAGGAAAATCGACATATATGAAAGAGACCCATGATGAGCCATATTTATCCAAGTTTATTTACTCAGTATTCCTACAAACAGATGTTCGTAACCTCATCACTTGAATATCTTTGGGATTTTTCCGTTATTTCTGTCTTTATCTCAAATGTTGTTATATTTATATGCATAAATATACATGAGCCAGCCGGACAAAATATGTATTGTTTAGCACTACCAAACAATTTTACCAAAAATAAATAAACATAGAACCTGAAAAAGCTATAATTATTGACACAATATTCCAAATGTTCCAAAAATGTAACAAATATTATAATCCCCCTCCATATCAGAACCAAGTAGTAAAAAAAACCAGAACCAAAAAAATCTCAGATCTCTCTCACCCTAGAACCAAGAACCCAAACAGAACACAAGAAATAACCCCCCCAATACCCATGATCCTCCCACCTTCTCCACCGTTAAAAAATTTCTCAGTTTGAGGACTAGGATTACTGCTATCAGATGGAGTAGCTGACTGATCAGACGGTGGTGAATCAACAAAAGGAGGTGGCGGTGGTTGATTAAGACTTGGCGGTAACCCAACACCATGTTTCACATCAATTTTAAATGCCATACCTTTTTGACATTGTGCACCATCATCAGCACTAGAAAAGAAATAATTTTCACCTTCAATTATCAATGCAACCGGCAAAACCACTTGTTTCCCGATCTCAGGTCCTCCACTGTAAACAGATGCATCCGTATCGACCGTATCATCTGCATTACATATGCTGTATGCCGTTTCGTTGTATGTTTTAATTACCGTTTGATTCGTATTCGTATTGAAAACTACAAACAAAATTAATATACCAACAGATCAAAAATTAAAGCTCTGAGAACCGGAACTGAGATTTATTTAGTGATGACTTACTGAGATAGTCGCCGAGGTTGAATGTTTTGCCGGAAGCCCATTCGGAGTAATCGGTAATAGAAGAGTTGGAAGACCGATTGAAGTACCAGCCGGAAGCATCACCAACTGTGTGATTAGTGTAAGATTCTGATGATGGGATTGCTGTGAGTAGTAGAAGAGTGATGATGGTTAGATATGAAGAGATGTTGATGATCTTCATGATCTAAAATGAGAGAATAGAAGCAGAAAAAACGTCGACTTAGACTAGATGAGAGTCGTGGTGGTGGGAAATGGTTTTATAAGTAAATGACAAGTCAAGAGTAAAGAAAAATAAAGTTTCTATTTTCCGAGCACATGGAGCTAAGATGCTTTAAGTGGTCCTACACGGTGTGTTCAATGATTTTTCTTACTCTTTTTTGTACTTTCTATTTTCATCTGGTACGGTATTTAGATTTTTCAAACTATTTTCGGGTTGATGAATTTGGTTTTAATGGTGTGATTTTTTTGTTTTATTTTTAAGGCAACGGTGTGGTTTATGTGTCTTATTTAATGTTGTTCCTTATTTTATTTTATTTTATTTTATTTTATTTTATTTTATTTTTGATCGATAAAAAATCTCTTGATGTTATATCTCATATTCTCAGTATAAATTTATAAAAACCAACGTTTCTGTATTGGTCGTATTTGTTAATGTCTTGATGTTATATCTCATATTCTCAGTATAAATTTATAAAAACCAACGTTTCTGTATTGGTCGTATTTGTTAATCAACGTTACTAGGATACGTGCTATTTGCACCGTATTTACTTGCAGTGGTCATATTTGTATACTAAATTTAGGAAATGGTAATATTTTTTGGATGAATGTGTTAGAATGCATTGCTACGTGATCATGCTCGAGCAGCTAAACTTATATAATTTTCACAAAGAAAAGTTAGATAGAGAGGGAGTATATTAGGAATAGAAGAATATACAAAAGCTACAAAAAGTAGTAACGGGAATAAAAAAAATCATATCAAGTGAATATTGAGTCCCAAACTCTAGATTAAAAGAAGTACAACTTAAATTTAAGTGTATTTGATGATCAAAAGTTGCAGCTTAAGAAAGTACTAAAGATTTTGCTTCAATACCAACATCAATATCAGTTTTAAAAGAATGCTTCTCTTCAAAAGTTCTAGCATTTCCCTCCTTCATAACACCCACACAACATCAGCTGGGATAAAGTTCCGTAAAACCTTTCTGCAAGAATGATGACTACTTTCAGCAATTTGCTGAATCCCATAAAATCACGGGAAATGACCACGCCCACTTAGATGGAGTCACCATAGACCATACCTTATTGTCCACCTTACAATGCAAAAGGAGGTGATTAGTTATATCTTTATCATTATCGTGCATTATACAAGAATCATCTAGAATGATATCTTTATGCCTGAGTCTGTCAACGGCGTTAATTTTGCGTGGCACACCACATAAGGAAAATAACCTGGGGTGGTATGATGGGATTCCAAATAAACTGATAAGGGAAATTGTTCATAAGTTTCCATGAGTTTTAACCGAGAATACCCTATTATTGCCAATAGCTATTTTCTAGTGTCGGAGTTACTATCCATGCCTACCGAGAGGAGAAGCACCAATGCATAGCGATAAAAGTGCAAACTGGTCCACCTCAATATCCAACAATCTTCTTTTAAATTCAAAATTCCAATTACCATATGAAAAACGACTATCCACATAGGAAAGCTTATCTTTAGTTAATCTGAAAAAGGCATGAAAAAACAATGAAAAGGAATCTTCACAAGTCCATTTGTCATGCTAAAATAAGACTTTAGCACCAGAATAAATTATGATTAAAGAGTGAGCATTAACCAAGTTGCCTAGCTTCGGAGATTGACTTCCAATAAAAAAACCACTAGAATAAGTCACTTTATCATGAGTCCAATGAGAAGTAACATCACCATTTTTCCCTATGAAGATTTTATACGAAAGTGTTTTTTCTACTCCAAACCAATGTAGTTAATTTCGTCGGTCTCATCACGGCCGGGACCTTGACACTTTGATAACGATATCTCGGGGAGATTATCGATGAAATCTCGGAATAACTTCCACATCTTATATCCAAATTCTATATACATGTAAATGTTAGAGCTATTGTAAATATAATACATAAACATAAATTTTAAGAAAGGAAAACAAACATACTTTAAAAAGAGATCATATTAGTGTATTACAATTCTAAAAGTTCAAAAACAAAAACAAACACCGCTTTTAAAGTTCCAAAAATCCAAATTAAACAACAAACATATTACATCTCTAATTTTATTCATAATCAATATCAAGAGAAATCATTATAGATGTCATTATCTAGAATTCCACAATTCTCATCAACACCAAGTATTCCTTCGTCAGTATCACACATCAACTGATCAGTATCATATCCAAAAATGGGTGCGTATAACTCCATCTTCTCACAGACAATTCACTGAACAGTTAGAGGGCATGTCTAATGGTGAACTTGGCTACAACAGCTGGGGTTTCGAACCATTCACACCTATTCCCTGCAAGTTTAATCACAATCAACACGCACCCATTTATTCTATCACATTGCAGACCAAATCAAAATCAAAATCAATTCAGCCAACATAACTACGACCCCTAACTTCACTGCTGCCGTTACATTCCATGCCAGAAATCCCTAAATTCAGACCAATGCTAAACCATTTTCACATCTTCTCTGAGTTCTTGATTTCGAACCCATCTCATCAGCAGAAATCCATCAATCAAATTCACAGCAACTTGTCTGAGTTCTAGCCTGAATCCATTCGAGCAACAAACTTAACTTTCTAGCCATCTTCTAGATTATTTGAACTGAGTCTTCAAATCCCATCGAATAATACCATCATTCTTTCTCTACCAACATTCAATTCGAGCTCCACCCATTTCCCATTTCCTCATTGTCTTGACTGACACAGAACCACCAGCGTCACCATCTTTACCTTAAACCAACTCTCAGTTTTTCATCTCTTTCTCTTTTAAGTCTCGCCCCCAGCACCAACAGTTCCCTTGTTCTCTAATGAACACTCACATCAAAACCACCATCTTCTTTAAACAGCGAACCTCAATCTTCTTTACTGTTTCCATCTTCTTATGTTGTTTCTCTCATTACTCAGTCAAAACCTTTTTCTCTTGATAAGAACATAAACCGTTAGATTAGAATGAAAAATACCCATTTTACCCTAGATACGGTATCTCGTCTCGGCCGAGATACGGGCAAATCAGCCGATATTCGCGTTCAAATATCGTTTGAAAAAATCTTAGAAATCGTCAAGGTCTTGAGGTGATACCGCAAAAAGCGCTGTTATCTCGGCTTTAACGGCCGAGATTGACCACATTGCTCCAAACCTCCAACACCACTTAGCCAGAAGAGCAGCATTCATCAACTTGAGATCTAAAACACCAAGACCACCTATAGATTTTAAAGCACATACCATTTTCCAGTATATCAAGTGAGAAGACTTGACACCGGGTTTAATTTCCCATAAAAAGTTCCCATTCTTTTTTCCAACTGATATATAATAGAGAATGGAGCTCTAAACAAAGAAACGTAATACATGGGAAGAGAAGAAATGATACATTTCAACATTGTTAACTTACCACCTTTTGACAAAGAAAATTGGTTTTATTGAGATAATTTCTTCTCAAACTTCACCAAAATGAGATCTCAAATGGCCTTAGCAGTATCCTTAGAACCTAGAGGCATACCAAGATACATAAAAGGTGTAACATCAGTCATACAACCAAGTTTAATATCCCAAAAAATAATTCTAAACAAGTGCCAGTTGGATTTAATCTAGTTTTAGAGGTATTAATCTTTAGACTTGCCACAAACTTAAGACCTTTAAAAGCGGAAAATAAGTTATGCAATCTTTATTTATTGTGAGTCCAAATTTGTGCACCCCTAATAAACTAGGGTGCACATTCCGACTTTTTTTATTGGTTGAAAAAATCTTAATACCCGTTTTCTTTACACTTTATTTTTATAGTTATTTTATTTATTTTTTATTTTTTATCTTTTTTCCTGAAATTATGTTACAAACAAAAATAAAACAAAAATAAAGACTACTTATAAATACTATATTTTCTCTATAGCATATCTTTCAACTTCATCGACAATTCTAAGTTCTGCCATTTTTTTGTATTTTAGAAACTGTCTTTTTCCATAAATTCTAGCTTAGTTTTTTTTTGCTTTTGATACTCCACAAGCACCGGAAAATGTTCTTAGACCTCCACCTATACAAGTAGTTGATATTCTTAGTAGATTTGTTGAGATTTTGTTATATGAAAGTCGTAAAAATTCATTTGATTTGGACGTGTTGTTCACTACAGAGTTTTTTTTTGTCACTACTTCAAAATAATATGAAACCCTAAGATTCTGAATGTTTATAGAATTGATGATGGTACGAAGAAGTTTAGTAGAAGTCAATAAATATCAGAAAACAATCGAGATGTTTTTGATTTTATACTTCAGATCTTAAATCACTTTTGTGATTGATTTTTTATTTATTGGTTGTTGAAAAATCAATTAACACTAGCGTATAGCCAGGTATTTTGAATTTTATAGATGGAATTTTTAGTTGTTCATGGAAGAAATATTAAGAATGGTGAGTTTGATTTAATCAAACATATGGATTAAGGGAGCTGGGGAATCAACCAAGCTTTTTGAGAGAGACGATAGAAAAGCTAATGGCCTAGAGAGTCGTACCATATTGTATTTTCTAATTTCCAAGTAAAAAATTAAGAAAAAAATAAAGTAAAGTTGAAAAAAAGAGTGGTTTGTGAGAATTTTTCAACCAATAAACAAAGCCGGACTGTGCACCCCGGTTTAGTAGCGGTGCACAAATTTGGACTCCTTTATTGTTGTCTAAAAAAAGATGGTATCATTGGCATAGTGAAAATGATTGACAGTAAAACCATTTTGCACATTTGAGAATCTACTAAAAAGACCTAAACTTGCATCTCCATCTAAATATCTAGAAAATCCTTCCATATCAATGTTGAAAAGGATAAAATTACCATGTATAATTCCTCTAAAGCTTTTGAAGTACTCAAAAGAAGACCTATTGATTAAAACTGAAAAAAAAACAATTAAATAACAATATCCGACCCAACTGCACAAGTTGGAACTAAAACCTATTTTCAAAAGAAAATAAAATCACGTGATTTTAGATATTTTACTTAGAGATAGCTTTTGCCCCATTCTTCGGATTCAGGATTTCTAGGGGATGCAACTGCCCTTGTTTTCTCATGTAAGAACAAACCCCATTTCATGAATTTATCTTGTTTTTGTTGATTGTGACTTCAATTTTGTTAGGTGTTTAATGTGGATCTAATTAAGGTCCACGAGCTGATTATGGAATGGCTAGAGCGGTGTTGATGTAATTTCCATGGGTATAATGATACCAAAATTAGTTATGAGATCAATTGTTCCAGTTGTTACGGCTGGAGTGTTGGGTATTTATGGTTTGGTTATTGATGTTATCATCAATACTGTAATTAACCTTAGGGCTGAATCTTATTATCCATATTTAGTCAAGTTAATTATCTAAGTTCAGATGCAGTTTAAGACAATGTAGGAAATAGTTACTGTACCCTGTAGGTAAGTTTAGATGCAATTTAAGATAACATAGGAGATAGTTATCGTATTCCGTAGGTAATGCGCGTTTGTGAGAAGTCCGTACATACTGGGGCAAGGGCAGACTTCATCCGGATAGTCTTCTAAGAGCACCCACAGTCATTGGAGTAAAAGATGGATCAAACCTAAATTTGGTGTTTGGTCCGTCCAAATCCAATCACAATGGGGCGATCAAATTTGGGTTTAGGACCGGATTTTTTATTTTTTGGGATCAAATTACTGGACCAAACCCAAATATAGTGGAGCGTTAGCCGTGCGTCTCGTGTCAGGCGTGACGCTGACGTCTAGTGTCAGGCGTTTAACTAGACGTGTGTTTCATCATACGGGCGTGAACCAGAACTCCGCCCCATCAGGCGTTCACCCAAGAGGACGTCCAATCAAGCGTAATGCCAGAAGCACGCCTGGTAATCAGGCGTTCTCCTAGATTAACGCCTGTGTTGGGCGTCTGGCTAAGACAACGCTTTTTGTAGGCGTTCGCGTAAGAGAGCGCCTGTGTGGGGCGTGCGGCTTGATTAACGCTTGGTGAGGAACAAAATAACGCAGACCCCGTAGTGGATAAAATTCAGTTTTAAAAGTTGTTTTTACTGATTCTTTAATACATACAATACTTAGTAATTCTTTCATCTTTTGTTGGGCATTCTAAACATCAGGCGTTCACTTATTTGAATGGGGCGTTAACTGATTTGTTACTAATTCTTTCATATTTTGTTGGGTATTATAAACATCAGGCTTTAACTGATTTAAATGGGGCGTTAACTGATTTGTTACTAATTCTTTCATATTTTGTGGGTATTCTAAACATCAGGCGTTAACTGATTTAAATGGGGCGTTAACTGATTTGAATTCTACATCAGGCGTTCACCCAGACAAACGCCTGGTGAGACACGCGTATGGCTAGGAAAGCGCCTGATCAGTCAAGCGTAACCTTAAGTGAACGTTCGTCTTCTTTGAAACACGTACCAGTTGCACGGGTAGAAAAGTGACCGGACGTGTTGCTAGGATAACGCCCCATCAGGCGTTCGGCTAAACACACGCCTGTCGTTGGGGCGTGCTGGTAAGCATGCGTCTATCATCAGACGTTCTTTTGGGTTGCGCCTCCCACCAAACGTTCATCCAGCGTCCGCCCCAACCAAGCGTTTTCACGGGCATATGCCCGTAAAACAAAATTGCATCAGACGTATACTTCTACATGCGCCCAACACCAGACGCTCGCTTAGACAACCGCCCGATCAAATTTTACTCCCTGACCGTTATGTTTCAGGCGGAGTAAAGATTAAGAATTTTACCCTTTGGTCTTTTGGTCTAGTCGTATGACTGTAAATGCTCTAAGTCCACGTACCTTAAAAAGAATTTAACTAAATATTGGGCTTGACCAAAACTATTAGCCACACTTGATTTTTTTGTTTTCAACCCTCTGGTTCCGTCCCTGGAATAAGGCAGCCTCAACCTTTTTCCACAGTGTTACAATTTACAATAGGTGCAATCAACATCGTGTTACAGTGACTGTAACTAAATTTCTTTTGCAGACTGGTATTTCTCACATAGCGGTAGGACCCAAAACTACCCCTTCGAATACCAGGAAGTGGGGGCCACCCATATAAGAGGCGGTTTTGTCTCTGGGTTTTCTCATGCGGTCCGTGAAGAATCGCCCAACTGTATACACCCCCAATCCGTGATTTTGCCTCGCCAAGTAGTCACTCAACTTGAACTTTAAAACTCCATTCTGTTAAGCTGAATGCTACATAACTAGAGGGCACTGCACAGTCACACGTCGGTTTTTGTTTTTCCGAGGAAAGTTGGTGTCGACATAAAAATAAAATACTATTCTGACATCATGTATGTTGCACCGACACAAAGCAAATTGTATTTGCAAGATTGTTTAGAAAGAGTCCCTGGCTTCAGTGCTGTGTCCTTTCAGGTGAGTTCATTCTTAAAGTTAATATATAACACTTTATGCAATTCTAATACGAGCACAAAATCTTCTTTGAAACCAAGTTGGGCTACATTAAGTGCTTTAGGATTAGCCCCATTGTGGTTTCAACCTCAAATGATTTCGGGATCCAGCTAGCGAAATTCCGAGGGACAAGTGCTTAAGATAATGCGTCAATAGTCATAAAATAGTTCCAACTATGAAGCATTATATGTGGTTGCTCTCAAGTACAAATTCAGTCACGCACACATCATAGTCCCTACAATAAATTATCGCAAAGACATTTGAGACGAGAAAAGAAATCAGAAACAGTTGCATACTACTGTGTTTCTGGAGATGCTAGCTGCTGGGTTATTCCGTTTCATCATACAAACACCGCTGATATTGGACTCCTAACCAAGTGTTTAGCCGATACCCATTGAATAAATCCTTCACTAATGGAGGCATTAGTTGCATATCGGTTCCGGCTAAACATCACTGAGTACGTCAACTTTTGGTTCACCTCTGTGAAGTATAACATTGTAGGCTTAACGCTGACACTTACCCCGTCAGGTTCAACGATCTCGACTCCATAAGTTGAATTAGCTTCGCCTACATTAGTTACTGTCCTGGTAAACATAGTTGTGCCTATCATTGGAACTGTGAAAGATGGATAGTTTAGCTCGTATTCACTGATGGTTAAATACTCTGAGCACTTGATCACTCGATGAGCTATAATTCCAACTTGGTCATCTGAGTATCCTAACCCACATAAGTATGGGACGTAATCATCTGGTTGAATGTCGTATATTAGTCCAGGCTCATTTGCTTTCGATGGATTGACATGACCGGATCCTGTAGCAAAAAGGTTCGCCAATTTGAGATTTTGATCAACAATTGGTTGTCCTTTGAGGTTCATAAGGTCAGCAGTTGTCATGATAGCCGACTTAATTGCTGCTGGTGACCAATCTGGGTGCGAGCCTTTGAGCAGTGCCGCGATGCCACTAAGATGAGGACAGGACATGGATGTACCAGAAATAATGTTATATGTTACATCCGAGTTAGTATTATTGTCAAGAGAGAAAGGCCAGGCAGCAAGAATGCTCACGCCAGGGCCTATAATGTCAGGCTTTAGAATGCCAGGGCTAGCTAGACTAGGCCCTCTTGATGAGAAGGATGTGACTGCTGGTGCTGATGAATCGCCGATGAACGTCCCTTTAAATAAAATTGTTGCGACAGGGGAAGAGGATGAGTTTATATAATCTTTAATCTTCAACCCACCTGCGAAACTCAAATGCGTTGCAGGAAGTACATGAGCATCAGCTTCTGTACTAAAACCATCAGTTTCTTGGTTCATAAGGATCATACCAGCACCACCGGCGTCTTTTACCTCCTCACCTTTAGCTATTCGTCCTACTCCATTGCCACGTTCGCATAATACTATTTTCCCTTTAACATTGGTCTTATTAAATGCTCCCTCGCCACAAAATTTTGAGTTTGGCTCTCCATCCGCACCAGCATATATGAGAGGCAAAAATGTAGAAGAAAAACCACTAGGTTGAAATAAAGACTCTCCACCATATTCAATCCCATTTCCAAGCTTTGCAGTAGCTTTAATGTTTCTGTCAATCGTGCTTGCACCTACGGTTAGAATCCATGGAGCTTCGTTAGAGAGAGTAGCATTCAATGGACCTAAATTCCCTGCAGAGCAACTGACAAAAATTCCCTTTTGGATGGGCACCAAAAGATCCTATTGCAATGCTGTCCATATAAAAGGGTACTGATGGCGATCCAAGGGACAACGAAAGAACATCAACTCCATCCTCAACAGCCGTATCAAGTGCAGCTAATATATCAGAATCGAAGCAATCCTCTCCAAAACATACTTTATAGATTGCTAGATGAGCATAAGGTGCCATCCCAACTGCCGTTCCGTTAGCATTTCCAAGTACATTAACACTTTTCACAAACCTTCCTGCAGCCGTGCTAGCTGTATGCGTTCCATGGCCTTCATCATCGAGTGGTGCAATAGCCTTAGCTCCCTTATTAAACGATTTTGCACCTATCAATTTGTTGTTACATTCAGAGACATTAAAGTCACACCGTCCTTTCCATTTAGCCGGTGGAGGAGGCATTCCTTCGTCGTCAAATGAAGGATGAGTTGGAAGTATACCAGTGTCCAGCACTCCAATAATGACTCCCTTAACAAAATTTGACTCCTTCCAAAACCCAAAGTTTTGATTTAGACCCAAGAAATTAGGCGTATGAGTTGTATGTAATTTAAGAACTCGATCCGTGTTGATATTAAGAAAGAGACAGGGGAAGTAGATTCGAAAGAAGAGAGTACACTTATTGATCATCATTCATCAGCTTATATAAGCTTACATCTCAACGGAAAAAAAATAAACTCTACCTATTCCTTGGCTGATCAAGCGCAACTACTCTATGATCCTATTTGACTGCTAGAGTATAACCTTCTAGCCTTATTTGCGCAACAGAAACAAAGACTCAACTGAAAGGAAATAGTGACTAACATTGTAAAGATTAACCAACAACAATCCCTCCCTTAAACTGAAAAATGTCAATTTTCAGTTTATATCCGACGCACTAACCATTCCAAGCAAGTTTCGCAGCTTCTCGAATTGCTCTAGCTTGAGTGGCTTCGTCATTACATCTGCAATTTGCTCTTGAGAACTGCAAAATTGTATTTCCACCACTCCATCTTTCACCAAGTCTCTTAGAAAGTGAAATCTCACGTCTATATGCTTACTCTTCCCATGAAACACTGGATTCTTTGCTAACTGAATAGCCGAGCTGCTATCACATTGAATTGCAGTGCTTCCATGATCTTCTTCTTCAAGTTGCTTCAAAATTCTCTTGATCCATATATATTGACACGCACAAAATGCTGCGGCAATATATTCAGCCTCAGTTATGGACAAAGCCACCACTGGTTGCTTCTTTGAAGACCATGCCACGGCTCCTGACCCTATTAAGAAAACATATCCTGAGGTACTTCTTCTGTCATCAAGATCACCCGCATATCCACTATCCGTAAATGCAAAGAGCTGGAGTTCTTTGTTGCCTCTTTTGTAATGAATTCCTAGCTCGATTGTCCCCTTTACATACCTCAAAATCCTCTTTGCTGCCAGCCAATGTGTCATTGTTGGCTTTGACATGTATCTACTGATAAGACTCACAGCAAACATGAGGTCTGGACGTGTTACGGTCAGGTACATTAAGCTTCCAACAACTTGATGAAACAAAGTTGTGTCAACTCTTCTTCCTCCTTCATCCTTTGCTAGATGTGTGCCAGGAACCATTGGATTCTTTACTGCATTGCTGTTGGCCATCTCAAACCTTGCCAATACCTCTTGCGCATACTTCCTCTGACAGATGAAAATGCCACTAGAGTTTTGAAGCACTTCAACTCCAAGAAAATATCTCATTCTTCCTAGATCAGTCATATCAAAGTGCTGCATCATTGCCCTTTTGAACTCATTACATAAGTTTGCATCATTCCCTGTGAAGATTAAATCATCTACATAGAGACTTACTATCAATATCTTACCTCCTCCTGACTTTGTGAACAATGTGTGTTCACTAGAGCATTTTTCAAGACCTTCCTTTTGGAAATACGCTTCAATGTTGCTGTACCAAGCTCTTGGAGATTGCTTGAGACCATATAATGTTTTCTTTAGCTTGTAAGCTCTTCCTTCTTCTCCCTTTTTGATGAAGCCCTCAGGTTGATGGACAAAGACTTCCTCCTTGAGCTCACCATGAAGAAATGCACTTTTGACATCTAGTTGGAAGACTTCCCATCCATAATGTGCTGCAACTGCAAGAATTATCCTAATGGTGTCAAGCCTTGCTACTGGCGCAAACACCTCAGTGTAATCTACTCCATAGCGCTGCGCATAGCCTTTTGCTACCAGCCTTGCCTTGTGTTTTTCAACCTCCCCATTCTCATTAAGCTTTGTCTTGTAAACCCATTTCACTCCAATGGGTTTGACATCTTTTGGCAACTCCATCAGCTCCCAAGTATCATTCTTCTCTATGGCTTTTATCTCTGCAGCCATGGCATCTCTCCATTTCTTGCTCTTAATTGCTTCTTCAAACTGGACTGGATCATCCAATGTTGCTTTTATCATTGCACACATATCTTCTTCTTCTGCAAACACCACTTCATTTGCTTCATAATCGACCATCCAAGATGGTCTTCTTCTCACTCTTCCACTCCTTCCTGTAGCTTCTTCATAGCTTGTTTCGTGTAAGGGCACATCCCTCCCTACAACTGCAGCTTCTCTTGTTGCTTGTAGGGGCACATCCCTCCCTACAACTGCAGCTTCTTCATCTCTAGTGGGCATCTCTTCCACTTCATTGCTGCCTCTTGGATCATTCTCAATGATCTCTTCTTCAACACTTTCTGTATCATCCTCCATCTTAAATTCTTCTTTGGTTGGTTCCCATTCCCAACACTCTTCTTCTTCAAATTTCACATCTCTGCTGATAACTATCTTCTTGGAAATTGGTTCATATAGCCGGTACGCTTTGGACTCATCACTGACTCCCAAGAATATGCACTTCTTACTCTTGGAGTCTAGCTTGATCCTCTTCTGATCTGGAACATGCGCATGAGCTACGCATCCAAAGATCCGGAAATAGCTCACCGTAGGTTTCACACCACTCCATGCCTCCTATGGTGTTCTCTCTTTGACAGCTGAAGTCGGGCTCCTATTTTGGACATGCACGCACCACTTCACAGCTTCCGGCCAAAAGATTTTAGGAACTTTCTTCTCAGCTAACATTGCGCGCACTGAGTTCATGATGGTTCTATTCTTTCTTTCAGCAACTCCATTCTGTTGTGGGGTGTATGCAGCCGTCAGTTGCCTTCTTATGCCATGAGTTTTGCAAAACTCCACAAACTCATTTGAAGTGAACTCTCCTCCTCTATCTGTCCTTAGGCACACAATGTATGCGCCCACTTCCTTTTCCAGCAGAGCTTTAAAGTTTTTGAATGTGATAAACGCTTCTGACTTCTCATGCAAAAAATACATCCAAGTCTTTCGAGAGAAGTCATCAATAAAGCTCATAATGTACCTTTTGTTGCTGTTGGAGGCCGGCTTGATAGGTCCACATAGATCGGAATGTATGAGTTGGAGTGGTCTTGCTGCTCTCCAAGAAGTATGCCTTGGTATGAAGTCTTTGTGTTGTTTTCCAATCAAGCAATCTTCACATAACTTCTCTGGAACTGTTATTGAAGGCACGCCACCTACCATCTTCTTGTGTGCGAGCATCTGCAGTCCTGCATAGTTTAAATGGCCAAACCGACGATGCCATAGATATGATTCTTTGTCAGGTGCATCTTGAGTTTGGTGACACATTGAATCACTCTTAAGGCATGGTGAAACAAAGATGCAAAACATTCTATTCCCACTCATATGAGTTTGAATAATCAAGCCTCTTGTTGGATGGAACACTCTACACTTCCCTTGCTTGATCTGCACCTCCAAGCCTTTCTCCTGAAGTTGTCCGATACTCAACAAGTTATTCTTCAATTCTGGTATGTAGAAAACATTTGTTATTACCTGAATGGTACCGTTAACTTGAAGACGTACGCTTCCTTTTCCTACCACTGCCATCTTGGTGTCATTTCCTAGCTTCACGGTATGTTTGAAGTCTTCTTCCAACTCTGAGAACCACCCTTTGTTGCCAGTCATGTGATTTGAGCATCCCGAATCAAGGAACCAACTTTCATCTCTTTTTATTTGAGATGAATCGACGTACGACATCAACAATATTTCTTCTTCCTCCATATGCTCAGCATAGTTTGTGCGTCTCTCTCATTCAGGACAATCAACTTGAAAGTGTCCTGTTTTATGGCATTTGAAGCATTCTGCAGAAGCTCTACCTTGATATGGTCTTCCTCTTCCTCTAAATCTTCCTCCTCTGAATGGGCTTCTTCCTCTTCCTCTTCCTGGTCTGTCATCATAGAAGACCTTTAGAGCTTGTTCTTCTTCTTGAGACCCCTGCATCCTTTGTTCTTGTACAAGTAAACTCCCATGAAGTTCATCAATAGACATTGTGTCTAGATCATTTGATTCCTCAATTGCACAGACTACATAGTTAAATTTAGGAGTTAGAGATCTCAAAACCTTACTTACCACTGTGCTTGACAACACAGTTTCACCATTGATCTTCATTTTGTTTACCACTGTCAGGATTCGTGCCATGAAGCAGTCTATCTTTTCTCCTTCCTTCATCTGCAGCATTTCAAACTCCTTTCGCAAGGCTTGTAATTGTGCTCTTTTCACTTTGGAGGATCCCTGGTATTTTTGCTTCATGGAATCCCAGATTGTTTTTGAGGTGCTTTTATCAAGGATGGTTTCCAAGATTTCTCTATCAATTGCTTGAAAGAGGTAGTTCTTAACTTTTAGATCCATGATTCTAACTTCATCAGCGTTCCTTCCTTGTAGTTCATTTGTTGGTGCTGGAGTCTCATTACTCACCAAGCTCCACATCTATTTGCTTCGCAGGAAATTCTCCATCAGCATAGACCAATGGCTATAATGACCATCAAACTTAGGCGTCACAAATTTCTCTGATGGAGACATGATTATTTTCACAGATTAACCCTGCTCTGATACCAATTGTTGATATTAAGAAAGAGACAGGGGAAGTAGATTCGAAAGAAGAGAGTACACTTATTGATCATCATTCATCAGCTTATATAAGCTTACATCTCAACGGAAAAAAAAATAAACTCTACCTATTCCTTGGCTGATCAAGCGCAACTACTCTATGATCCTATTTGACTGCTAGACTATAACCTTCTAGCCTTATTTGCGCAACAGAAACAAAGACTCAACTGAAAGGAAATAGTGACTAACATTGTAAAGATTAACCAACAACAATCCGGTTGTGCTGATACAAATCCTTCTTTCTCTTTCATTGCCGTCACTTCATCTTTAGTAAGTCTAGCTGCAAATCCACTTACAACATTTCGGTATGAATAAACAAGTCGTGACTTCTCTCCCAACGAATTTAAACTTTCGGGAGTTATATTTGGCAAGAATGACTTATACCATTCTTCAAGATGTTCAGTCGACTGAGCCATAACTTCCGGCTTTCTTACATGAATAATATAAGTTTTTAAACCGGTTTGATCTGCAACTACAAGAGAAACTAAACCAAAAATGAAAATGGCATTCAACATGAAGAAAGTAGCCATGTTTGGTGACATTCTACACCTTTTGTATTGTGAGGACTATTGAGATAAAGATTGGTAGTTTACTTTCTGTCTGAACTACTTCTTTATAGTGAAACAATGTTCATGCAAAGAGTGACATTTGTTAGTTCGAACATAAATTCTAACGAATTGGCCAGCGCCGGCCACCAGACTTCATTTTGTTTGGAGATATTTGTTCGTTACAAGAAGATGATTTGGGAATTGTGAAAATATTAAGGCGGAGATATCGACGGCCAGGGGCAGAGGCCTCTATTAAAAACCGGCTTATGGGATTAGGATTGACTGACTCAATTGTATGGTTAGGGTTGCCTCCATTGTGGATTCTCAACCAGCAGTTGACGGTAAAAATGTTCAAGGCTGACCAACATATTGACCGTGTTAAGACACCGTTCCCATTAATAGCTCGTCCGAGTCAGCTCAGTTAGTAACTTGAACTCTTGAAGTCTTCAACAGAATCACCTGAAGCTTCTTCATTTTCTTCATTTCTCCTCTTCTCTCAATTTTCATTCTCTGTTTGGGTTTTGCAAATCAGATTCATGGAGACTCCGTATCCACAACCTATAAACCCAAATCAAACAAGAATTGGATGGATAGGAATTGGAGTAATGGGTCAAGCTATGGCTACTCGTTTAATCTCAGCTGGATATTCACTCACAGTATATGCTAGAACACCGGAAAAAGCTTCATCTTTGCAACAAAAAGGTGCCACAATTGTTAATTCACCTTCTGATGTTGCTAATAAGAGTGATATAGTGTTTACAATGGTTGGTCATCCATCAGATGTTAGATCAGTAGTATTAGGTGATGATGGGGTTTTATCAGGTTTAAATAAAGGTGGAGTTTTTATTGATACAACTAGTAGTGATCCAGTTCTTGCTAAAGAAATCGCTTCAAAGGCCCAATCAAAGGGTTGTTTTGCAATTGATTCACCTGTATCTGGTGGAGATATTGGTGCTAGAGATGGGAAATTAGCTATACTTGCTGGTGGGGATTCTGATGTTGTGAAATGGTTAGCACCAGTTTATGAGGTTTTAGGGAGAGTCACTTATGTTGGAGGATCTGGGTGTGGACAGAGTTGTAAGATTGCTAATCAGATTACAGTTGGTGCCAATTTGCTTGGATTGAGTGAAGGATTAGTATTTGCAGAGAAAGCAGGTCTTGATATGAACAAGTTTGTGGAATCAATTAGAGGCGGAGCTGCTGGGTCAATGGTGATGGAACTATTTGGGAAGAGAATGATTGAAAGAGATTTTAGAGCAGGTGGGTTTGCAACATATATGGTTAAAGATTTAGGTATGGGTGTGAATGGTGGAGAAGGGAAAGATGCAGTGGTTTTACCTGGTGCTGCGTTGTCAAAACAATTGTTTTCAAGTATGGTTTCTAATGGTGATGGTAATATGGGAACTCAAGGTCTTATTACTGCTATTGAGAGGATTAATGGTAAATCAACTTAATCTCATCTAGTCTTACTTTTGATGATTCTATGTAAAACTGAACAAATTTATTTATTCATTTTAATTATGTTATTCGTATCTTCCAAGTAGAAATGTTGATTCCACTAGTGTATATTTTCATCATGAAAACCACCAACACCCCATCAGTCCATTACCACCACTGCAATTTCTCCACCAACTCTCACTTTGTTTTCCCTATTAGTACCCTTCTATGCCTGGACGTACCACGATATACTTTATTCGGCATTGATACTCATATGCTTACAGTAGGACTAGATTTTCCTCTAGGTTCACATTTTGTTTATTGTAGTTCTAGTAACAAAGACGGGAATGCTTTTTCCGCTTTTGTTAGCTTCTTTGTGATTGCTAGTCCGGCGGTGGTATTTGTTTGTAAATGGGTTCAACAAGAACAGCTGTTAGTTAGATTATCAAGATGGAGAAGTGGCAGGGAGATTGTATAGGGGTAAAAAATACGGAGTTTGATTGATATCTTGGTCCTTATGATTTGAAAAAAAATCTAAAGAGTGGAAGAGGATTTCGGGTTACATTACAAAGAAAGAAGAGCCAAGAACAGAAGACAGATACTATTGAGCGAATTCAGCCTATTGGGGAGATGTTATGGTTTCAAGTGAATCTGGTCCGTTGGTGCTCCTAGGATTACTATGGAAATGGCTTCGGCTGAGCAATTGAGGAATTGTAAGTTCTCTGAGGCTTCTGGGATGAGTGTTTTAAGTGGATGTTCTTACACGTCTATTCCCGAATCCCCGTGTTGTCAAACAAAAAAAGTGTTGTTGTGGTAGATCTTACTTTGCTGAACCTTGAAAAAATGCTATTACTGGAAACCTTATTGTTGAAATAGTATGGAGAGTCAGAAGACTTGCTTCTGTGGGAGTTGCAATTTTTTTTCTTCATATATTGCTTTTCTCATCAGTCACCATTCTACATAAAAAGTCAGCTTTTTACCAAGTTTATTGAAGTTTCGGTTTCAAAAGATGATACAAGTGTAAGTGGAGGCGAAAAAGGTGCTTCCCTCTTCTTGGATGACTCGTGGCCATTGAAGGGCAGTTTCCTGCACCATCTCTGCAAGAATTTCTTTTCTTTGGTCCAACTGCATCAGACCACAAGGATGGGATTTCACACACAGGGGCTCTGGATGACTTGTCTGACGAAGATGATGAGTTCGCTCCTGTTATTGAGATTTTGGAAAAGACTACTTTCTGTGGAGCCTTGACAGCCTAATTAGATCATACCTTGCATGGTCTCAAAAATTTGAAGTAAAATAAACATAGTCGGTAGTTTCTGATTGACAACTGAAGTTGGTTGGGGTGGTGGTGGTGGTGGTGGTGGTGGTGGTGGTGTGGTGGGGGGGGGTGTGGTGGTGGTGGGGGGGGGGGGGTACGGAGAGGCCTTTTTTGGTTGCTTATCGTAGATAGAATATGTATCTCTTACTTTCTCGGTACTTACGTACTCTTTCAGATGATCTTCAAATGGATTTTTTGATTGTCCCTGTGGTTAGGGATACTTCTGCTTAGCTCATGTCTGGAATTTGGGAATGATATTAGGCTTCTACTTACATATTCATATGTCTCCTATCATAAGCGACTGAACTTCGTTGAAGATGTTATTAAGATTTCTGAACTGAAGCTTGTGTTGTCAGGATAAGGCAGTACAACCTGCTGAATTTGTCAAAAAATTAATGGGTCTTTTAGATATTAAACTACATAGAAATGGTTCTTTTATTCTTGTCGGATCAAAGACAACTCCCTGATAAATTTTTTTTGCTAAGTCAATATATTTATAAAAAGCAAAAGAGAATACAAAATTCAGCCAGAGAAAGAAAGAAAGCTCACATGCTTCCAAAAACTCTCAAAGGCTATTTAAAACGATAATAAAGTTGGCACCGCCATTCCACAGACGGAATAGAAACCGGCCTATCATCAAAGCGCTCAAAAACACCCTCAGCCAGCAAACAAGCTTGCTTGGCCAAGTGTTCTGCAGCAAAATTAACTTCCCTATAGGCATGTTCATAGTGAATATCCTCATATAATGCACAAGCAGCATTTCATTTTTGCATCAAGTTCCACGATACAGAACACCTTGTTGTAGAGCCTGAATCGCACTTGCAGACTCTAATCTGACACAGATTCTACCCGAACTCCAACTGCTAGCCCATTCAAGACCAAAAATAATGGCACAAATTTCAGCAACATAATTAGTTTGCCAACCCAGGCCAACACTCAACGTACCCAAAGTTGCACAAGAAGGCGTCTCTCGTAATAACATCAGCTCCAGCTTGGCCTGGATTACCCCTAGCAGCACCATCACAACAAATCATAATCTCTCCTAAACTAGGAGGACACTAAGAGCACTCCACAGGAGAAGAGTTCTTAACTGCACGGTGACGCACCCTAAAATAATTCAGAATGCGTAAATCATCCATAGTGTTAAACATGTTACCTTTCATATCGGCAGAGTTATCACGTATAGCTTGATACACTCTTCCTCTAAGAATCGTCCACTTTACCTCAGCATCCTCAAAATAAATCTTGTTGCGCAATTTCCAAAGTTATGAGCGAACAGACAAATTTGCAACAAGCCAAAGGTCTTTTATCATTCTACTTCGAACCTTTGCAGCTTTATATATAAGAAATAACCACGTCAATATCAGGTTGGAGACCAAAGATCCGAGCAATCCAAGCCCACGGACGTCTGGACAATCTGCAACTCCAAGTTATATGATCAATTGTCTCACAATCCTTTTTACGAAGGCAACAACGATTAGGCATTTCAATTCCCAGCTTTTTCTGTTGGAGAAAATGAACTATTATTAATACTTGTTTTTTGGTCTTAGTATGAATGGATTTTAGGACCAAGGGGTCACTAAGGAACTAGGCTAACTAGTTTATTTTTACTTTTGTGAATGAACCTTTAGTCCCACATCGGAGAAACTAAAGATGATTCCTCTCCTTATTACCTAGAAAGTTGCTTCTAAGGGAGGGCCCTTAGGGGTTTAGGCACTTTTGTGGTTGGGGGAGGACTAAGACAATGGGCTAGTTGGAGCAAACATACTTTTCACACTCGCACCGAAGCACGCACGCTCGTGCTCGGGTGCGCTTGCGGCTTGCGATTCGTGGGTGTGAGTGTGGCTACTGCTGCGGGAATGAGTATGCTTGTGGGTACGGGTCAACCAAGACTTAACTTTTTGACCGTTTTAATTATTTATGTCCGTGCTTCATGCACGGAATTGATTTTCAATCAATATTCATTAACGTTCTTCTCTTCTTTTGGCTATAAAAGAGATTTCATCATTTCAACTCACTCCAGAAGCAGCTACTATCCTGCCTTCTTTTCTCCTCTTCCTGCTTTGTTTTGCGCACTGCTTGTTTACTTCCCTTCGGTAACTATCTTGTTGTTAAGTTTTTTTGAGGGTGATTTGTATTGTGCTTATACAAGTCATAACGGGCAGTTCTATCATGGACACATCTCCTCTGTTGGGGTATAGCATCTCTCGTTATTGAGAAGTACCCGAGGACTATTGTATTAAGGACAATTTGTTATTGTGTGTATCAATCAAAGATTTCTTAACCTTAACAATTTCTTCTGTTTAGTGTTTTCTATTGTTGCAGACCCAACATTTTCCTCATCAAGTCCTGAGTAGCACAACATTTGACCTTCCAAATCTTCCAGAACTGAGCTGAAAGAGTTGGGTACACCACATACCTCCAAATAAGTTTTGCAGTTGAGTTTTTCTCATACGTATTCCTCAAAGCAGCCTTAGCTGACTTAACCAAGAACACACCCTTCTGATCAAGATCCCAAATCTTGTAATCTTCTCCCCTAACCAGAATTGGCAAATTATTAAGATCCATACCAGAAACAATCATTAGAGCATAGACCTTATTTGGAATTTGCCAAGCTCTGTTAACTATAATATCACTGACTTTAGAGACAAAGTCATTCCCCGCCACCAGAATTGACAAAGTCATTCTCAGAGCAATTGAAAAATCCCCATACCAGTTATCAAAGTACAAGGAAGTATTTTCTCTATTCCCAATTATACATTTTGTGTGTCTTTCAACATAATTATGAATCCAGTGAATACCCGGAAACACCGTACACATAAGCTTATAATCAATCATATTGCCATTCGCTTTAAATACTTTGCCTTCAAAAAATTTACCTAGGTCTTATTCGAATCTCTGATGCTCCACCAGAGTTTCATGAGGATGGCAAACATTCGTACTTTTTGGACGATTTTAAAACCGCCCATCCATAAAATGTGGCCTCGCCTCCCGGAATCTGCGGGGTTAGTATATGGGAACCATTTTTTTGTGAGTGGATGACTTATGGATCATCAAAGTATGTGTCAATTTTCAAAAGATTTTAATCTTTTTTAACATACCATCCTTTTGGACGATTTCAAAACCGTCCAATCACACAAAATAATTTTCTACAAATTTATAAAATTGTCCACTCACACAAAATGAGCACAACCTCCTAGGAATTCGCACGGGATTGATTTAAGTGATCAACTCTTTGTGAAGGGGCGGTTTTTCAATCGTCCCAAAGAATGTTATGTTTAGAATTTTTGAAACATTTCAATTGTTCTATGCATAACGTCTTTTTAGACGATTTTAATCGGTTTTTCTACTGTCCCAAAGAATAGTATGTTTAGAATTTTTGAAACATTTCAATTGTTTCTATACATAACGTTCTTTTAGACGATTTTAAAACCGCCCATTCACAAAGAATGGCCCCTGAATTTGTAAAAGATGTTTTTTGAGACTCATTCTTTATGAGTAGGCAGGTTTTGGGTTGTTTAAAAAGACAGTATGACAGGTTTTGGATTATTCAAAAAAAAAAACGATATGTTTAGAATTTTTGAAACGTTCATTCATTCTAAACACACAGTCTTTTTTAATGATTTTAAAACCGTCGACTCACAAATTATAGCTTTAAATCTAACTCCATGTGAATGATATATATATACTCAAACATAAAACATTTTTAAACTTCATGATATTAACATTCTGATTTCAGACTCAATATACCACAACTTCACCTTTGGGTAAAATTGTGATATACCAAAGTCTAAACAAAAAACAAGACTACTCAGGCTATACATAGTATTCAACATAATATTTAAACCTTTGGGTCGAAAAGACCTATCATTTACTATGTATAAATTGATTATCTTGCTCCATTACAGATGTCACAAGTATGATTAGCCTTTGGGTATCGTCATACGAACAACATCTGAAACGCAACTTTATGTAGTCCTTTCATAACAAAATATTTAGTTTTATCTGCTCCCAAAGCATTACCTTGGCGACACATAGAAAGGATACATCAAGACTACTACAAGGCTTCAAGTAATTCTTTAGACCATCCTTGTAACTTGATGCCAACAAAACACATATATTATATAATTTGAATCTAAGGCGTACATATCTAAATTAATATGTGAATTGCTGAAATTTCATAACAGCCACAACAACCACTAAACCAAGTTCTGTAGAATATATTATACCTAAGGCTATGATACCAATATAAGCATATCAGCCTCTAAACATGTTTATTGATCTTTATTAACTATAATCATACTTTAAATAATCATGGTTTAATTCTTTTGCTTATAGACAATACAATATATGCTATATGATCATATATTCTGACATCTAGGAATCATTACTTGATAACAAATATGAAGCATAAGTTACATACCTTTTGATATTTCAGAATAGTAGAGAATTGTTTGTAAAACTTTGTTATTTTTCCTTGTAGGCTAACTTCGACTACTATCTATTCTTATTCTTGAATGACGGATTAAGTTTTTCTTTTAAACAAGATTTAGAGTGGAGTTCACCTCATGCTAAGTATGACATGTGTCATTCAACCTGCCATCATAAGTTGAAAAACAACTCTATAATGCAAGATATCAACTATTATGCCATTTCTTATCTTAGAACCAAGATAAACAATTCATAACTTATACCATAATCTCACTAATTAGGTTCAATATGCTAATCCAGATTAATTAAACTGAAAACATGTTTTGTTGCTAAACCAACACAAAGTCTAACAAAGTTAACATACTTCGCACAATTTACCGACACTATTATGCGTACTTTAGCAGGGAAATAAGTGATTCCAAATCTTTTGTCATACAACATAAAGTTATTGCGCCAAATAAAAAGTAACATTCCTGCTAGATAACCATATAGAAAACGTAGAAGTATCAAGCAAGACATTAATGACAAAGATAAATTGAAACCCAAGTCAGATACACTCGACTTGCATCCAATATTGTCATAGTCGTATATGTCAACAAAAGTTTTTGTATACTGGAAAGCAATTCCTGTTGTTACCCCTTTAAGAAAAAGCAGTAGTGGTCATAATTTCTAAAACATGTCAAATAATGCTACAAAAGAAGAGAAATAGATAAGCTATCTAGCATAGTGCTTTCCCAAGATCAGTTGATTACGATTTCAGTAGTATTAGCAAAATGCAGGGAATGCCCGCAAACTTGTAAAACATAGTAAATGGAGCAAGACAAACCACCCCATTTAGCAGACCCTAATTGATAATTGAGCAGGCCAATGACAGTCCCATAAATGTAAATCATCATGTAAAAATACAAACAACAGATCTCTAATTGATAATTTAGCAACTCTACATTACAGCAGAAACAACACAAGCAATTGTATCCATGAAAGACAGAGAACAACAAAGACACAGATGTCTATCCAATCATTCATTCAATGTGGAATACTTATGAAATTTAAGTCATATTTTTTACGGTTTATATGATCTTAAATTAGTGTGAGCAAATAATCTTCTTGTAAGTGCAAGATACAACGCCCAAAGGACATTTGTACAGAAATATATTCTAACAGCACCTAAGAAATTTGCATGCCTCATCGAACATATATTTCTAAACATGATAAGTCATGCTTCAAAATAAAAAAAAAAGAAATGTGGTAAGTCTAAACTAAGCAAAAGATGTATTAAAAGTTACATACATGAAAATGTTGATTTCCCTCCTCTTCCTGCCGGGTCCAAATACGATATGTTCCCTCAAGGATCAAGATCAACTCCAAGCATGTCCTCTTTGTCTACACCAACACCATGTAGTACTTGATCTTCCACTATATAGTTCACATCTTGAACTACAACCGCTGCTGGTATGGGGACATATTCAGTAAGTCGGTAGTCCACCGAGTGAAATTTCATTGTGTATATCACTCGAGTAAAAATGCGGTTTTCGGTACGTCTATATTGTGAATCTAGTAAAAATATTGGACCTAGCTTATATTGATCCAGTGGTTTAACTATAAATCTTTTCCTCGAATCTTTGACACGAAGACCCGGATAAGTATGATAAACAAGATTATCATATCTTCTTGGTTTAAAGGTTGTGGTAGAACTCAAATATCGAGAATATTGAAGAGGAGTATGATTTCGAGTGCTACAGGTTTGAAAAAAAGTTGGATTCATCAATATACACTACATAACGTAAGAGTTTCTCTTGTTGTTCAAAAGTATTATAACGCCGAATCTCTGCAAACAATTTCTTTTATAAATATAAGCAAAATAAAAAAAGATTGTCTAATTAACAAGAAAAATAACTAATATAAACATCAAACTAACAAATAACAATATGAAAGACAAAGAAGTTAATGATGAAAACTATCAAATTACCTTGAATATCAATAAAAGGATGATGTTGCTAGTGTTGCAAAGGGGTTCCATTAGTGATGAGAGTACCATCTGAAAGTTGTGCTAAAATCCTAAGACGATCAGGATCTGCATTTGCCATCTCTATTCCGATTCATGGTGAAATGAAGTTTCAGTCAAAACCTAGTTTTATGTTGGGAATGATGAGTTATACTTATTTATACAACAAGAGGAAAGAGAAGCAGCGCAAATCGGGTGAAAAATCGCCCAAACCGAGTCAAAATTTTCAGTACCGATTTCTTAATTTCCACCATGATTTCAAGTTATATCAAGCTCCTGTAATAGCTGTCTGGGGGGAAAGTAATCATCTACAACAACAAATATCGTGGGGAATGAAATAATCTCGGATTAATTGTATTCGTTGGGTTTTAATTGCTTCAATTCCCAAAATTAGTGAAATTTGTCAAAATCATCTGCTGCTCAAATTCAATGGAATGGTCCTGCTCATCTGCAATTAAGATAGTTTGCTTCCTGTTCGGAGTGGGTGAAAGTCAAAATCAGGAGACATTAAATTCAATCTCCCCCAATTTCAATTGAATGCCCTAATTCTTCCTCCCTATTTCTTTGCCCTGTTTCCACCTAACCATTTAACAATATCTCTCTCAATATTATGTGAACTAACTTAATCTATCTGCATTGTTTTGTTGCAGGATGAATCAAGAAGGTAGCTTTTGCTACATGTATTTTTCAAAATGTATGAATTTTTCTTCGTGTGAAGGCTTTACCCAACAGTTCTTTCAAGCACCTAATCTCTCCAACCCAAAAACTGCAACAAGATGTCCGAGTACCTACCTCTCTGGCAACGGCTTCATTTACCCAAAAGTTGACCTTGCGTAGCCGGGAAGAAAACCCATTTCCCACTCTGATACCTACTCAAATGTAGACCATACTCTATGGTCTGTTTCTGTCTCAACAACTCACAAAGGCAATCCTACCCATACCATCCAATCACCAACTTCTAATCATCTTAAATCTCCATGTTCAATCAATTTCAAAAACCCATCATCTCAATCACATACCCTCTTTACCCAATGGAAATCTCATTACACAAAATACTATTTATATCACAAGAACAGGACTAGAAGAAAATATGCCTATATCACTTCCAACAGATCTAATTACATTACAAGGGGATTAGAAGGAAGTAAAAACAATGACGTTATTAGTAAGGAAAACAAGAGGGGGAGGACCTATCAGTGATCAAAAATCAAGCCCTGTTGAACCAAGAAGAGGATACTAATGGGAGTACAGGAAAAAGCAAAAACATAGCAACTACTCATGGGCAAAAAGATTTGAGCAAAACTCACTGGAATCTGTTTCCAATGCTCAGAAAACATAAGAGGCCAAGAAATCCTACAAATTCCGCAAGCTCCAGCATCTCTGACCCCAAGCTTCCGGAGATCAATGTTGAAAAGAAATTCATACAGATAAATTCTGCAGCAGCTACCTTACTGATTCATCCAAGCAACAATTCAGTGCAGGTAATTCCCTTTCAATCCCAAAAGTCTTACAATTATTCTCTTATCAAAAATTTCAGCATCATTATTGTAGCAATCTCTATTAGAAATTCTAAAAATTCACTCTAAACTCAATAGACAACATAGGCTCAGAAATAGTCTCAAACACCTCAGACAGTTTTTCCCAGCCAGAAGATCAAAATTTCGCTTTAGATATCAGGAGATTCTTAGTAGTAAACTCCTCCTTTATCATAGTCAATCCAAGAATAAAGTTAATCATTACAAGTTGGAAGTTATCAAAATCACAATTTTGGGTCCCTCTCGGATCTCTATTAGAAGCATCAGTTTCAAAATTTTAAACTCAGAGACATCTCAGGCAACATCTGCCCCACAACCGGGATCCTGGCCAGAAATTTTTGGAGGAGTTGAAGACCAACTCTACTGTAGTCTTCTCCCAAGTACCGGAAGCGGCCCAAACCCAACAAGAGAGCCCCATCAACCATCATAAGAGAAGTTTCATTATCCAAAAGTTCATAGCCCAAAACAACAATGAAGTCTATAAGGGCCCAGTTCCTAAGCATCTCACAAAAGATCTGAACATCTTCACCTGGACCATTATCAAGGAAACCAAGTACATCCCATTAATCCCAACCCAGATTCAAAACCAACCCATTCTAACTTGGACCTACACCCAAAAATCAAGTTCCCCCTCCCATCCCTTTATCCACTGTGGTTTTCCCCATAGGCAACGATACCTAGAGGGGTATAGTTTTTGGGCCTTATTAGGGCAATCGAAAAAATTTCCCAAGAAAGTGCATGTGCATGATCGCATTCATCCCCATTTTAGTGTAAATAAAAAAAAAATTGCATCAAATTAAAAATCTGTAGTAACTACAATGGGCCTATAAAGTGCTGGCCCGTTAAAAATTCTCAACAAGAAAATCAAAATAGGAATAATCTTCTTAAGTTTGACCTACAGTTTCTAGTTAGTCAAAGGTCTACCAAAAAAACAAAAGCAGGCCAATCTCTCTCTCCTAAAACTCTTCAAATGAAAATTCTCTCTTGGAACTGTCAAGGTCTATGAGGAATTAAAACAAAACAACACCTAAAAAACACTATCAGGCAAGTTAACCCGGATATCATCTTTTTATCCGAGACCAAAACTAATGAGGAGAAAATTCTAAACCATTTAAGACCCTGTAGTTATCCTAATATGTGGGCTCAGTCCTCTCTGGGTCTCTCCGACGGTCTGGCCCTTATGTGGAAAGATAACCTTGAGGTCACGATAACTTATAAAGTCAGAAATTTGGTAAACCTTAAAATAAAAACTTGTCCCAATGAAGAGGATACTTACATAACCTGTCTGTATGGTGAAATCAATTATGGTGCTAAAAAAACTCAGTGGGAACATATCCTGGAAATGAACAGAGACATTGAGTATCCCTGGATCATCCTGGGAGATCCCAACATAACTCTTTCTTCGGAAGATGCTAGCAATCGAGTAGAAGAATCGGATTATTCCTATGATCCCATCCCGGCCTTTATCCAAGCTGCTGGGCTCATTGAATTTAAAACACATAGGCCCAAATTTTACCTGGTCTAACAAAAGAGACAAAGAGAACTTAATTCTCAAAAGATTAGACAGAGGTCTTGTTAACCAGGAATGGGAATCCCAGTTCCCTACTTCCTTCATTCAAAGCCTGCCTTGTATAGGATCTGACCATAATCCTATAGTGTTAGAAACCGAGGTAACTCAAAAGAAATTAAAATCTAATTTTAAGTTCTATGAGTGTTGGTAAAAAGATGATTCGTGTAAGGCCAAAATAGATGAGAGCTGGCATTCGAATGCGCAAGGCTCCGAGACGTATATCTTTATCCAAAATCTAAAAAATACCAAATATGCCCTCCAGAAATGGAAAAAAACCTCTTTCGGCATAATAGAAGAAAAAATTGAAAATATAGGGAAAAAACTCTTACCTTTAAGGGACAACACTAAAGAATGTGACAGAGAAACTCAAAAAACTTTGGAAAAAGAACTTGAATACTGGTATGACATCCAATAAAGCTTTTGGATCCAAAAATCGAGAGAATACTTCATCAAAGATGTTGACAGAAACACCAAGCTCTTTCATGCTATAACAAATCATAGGAAAAAAACAAACAACATCGTGAGTCTAAAAAATAAGAATGATCAGTAGATCAAAAAAAGGGAAGATCTCGAATCGCTCCTAACCTCGCACTTTGAAGAAATCAGCTCCACCAGCCATAACATAATAGATCCAAATATTTTGCACCTTTTCAAACCAATCATCACCCATCAGGAAAATGCTTCCCTCATAGAAGTGCCTACCTCAGATGAAATCAAAAGAGTGGTTAGTAGATGAAACCTTGGAAAGCCCCAGGTCCGGATGGCTTCCAAGCGGGCTTTTATCAGCACAATTGGGAAGTTGTAGGTAAGGATGTTATTAAAGCTATCAAAGCCTTTTTCAAATACGGTTTCATCCTAAAAGAGTTCAATAACACCTATATCTCCCTCATCCCCAAGACCAAAATTCCCCAAACACCAGCTGATTTCAGGCCCATTAGTCTTTGTAACACCATTTATAAAGTCATCTCAAAGATTCTAGCTAACAGATTAAAACATATCCTTAACAGAATCATTTCCCCGGCCCAATCGGCTTTTACCCCTACCAGAAACATCCATGACAATGTTATCATCGGTCAAGAAGTGGTGGAGGCAATGAAAAGAAAAAAAGGAACCTCTGGCAGACTAGGGATAAAAGTGGATATGAGCAAAGCTTTTGATAGGATAGAATGGTCTTTCATATTAGTTGTTATGCGTAAAATGGGTTTTTCGGAAAGTTGGTGTAGCCTCATAAATCAATGCATATTAACTTCCACCTACTCCATTATTCTTAATGGAGTGTCTTGCAAGTTTTTTAAGACTTCCAGAGGTATAAGACAAGGGGACCCCCTTTCCCCATATCTTTTCATAATATGCATGGAGGCCTTATCCAAAATGATTGAAAGCGCCAATGACATGTGCTTCCTGAGTGGAACGAAAATCTCTATATCGGGGCCCCCGGTTTCTCATCTTCTCTTCGCTGATGATTGCCTTATCTTTATCGAGGCAAATCAGGTAGAAGTAAAAAACCTGCTTTCCATTCTAAAGGAATTTTGCCAAACAAGTGGCCAGTGCATCAATTTCAAAAAATCGGGAATTTTCTGTAGTAAGAATATTGAAGATGGGTTTCAGGAAGCGATGGGGGTCTGGCTGGATATGCCTAGAATGACGGAAGAGGAGAAATATCTAGGTTTCCTCCTCTTCCGCAAAAGAGCTAGAACCTTAACCTTTGAATCCATTCTGAAAAGTATGGAAAATAGACTCCAAGGTTGGCAATCCAAAATGCTCTCTCAAGCTGGAAGAACTACTATGATTCAATCGGTCATAAATACTCTTCCCAATTACCAAATGCGTTGCCTCGATATACCAAAAAAATCTATAAACTCCATGGACAAAATCCAAAGGAATTCCTGGAATACTGGAAAAAACAACAGTAGGGGTCACTCTATTGAAGCTTGGGAGTCCCTTTGTCAGCCAAAGAGTATAGGAGGCCTAGGTTTCAAGAATCTGACCTGGTTTAATGAAGCCATGCTTACTAAACTAGCCTGGAGATTAATTCACAATGAATTCGATCTCTGGGCAAGGGTCTTGAAAGCTCGGTATTTTTCAAATTCCATCCCCCTGATAGTCCAAAAACACTCTAGGGACTCCTGGATTTGGAGAGGTATCCTAAAAGGCATAAGTAACATCCGGGATCACCATTTCTGGTCCATTGGCGATGGTACCCAAGTCAGGATATGGGATTACAACTAGCTTAAAAGTATGAACTCGGACGACGTAACTGAGAGCCAAAGAAACTCGGGGTTTACTTGGGTTAGTGAGATCATTGATCAAACAACCCATTCTTGAAATTTCCTAATCATTAGGAACCTTTTTTCTAGAATCCAAATTGATGAAATTTCGACCATTCTTATCCTTCCGGGTGGAAGGGATGAAATAGGCTGGAATCCCACCACCAAGGGTCATTTTATGTAGCCTCAACATACAAAAAGTTAGTCCAAAAAAATATGCCATCCACAAGATCTAGTTCTGTGGAACCTGGTGTATGAAAAAATATTTGGCTAATCAAAACCCCTCACAGAATAAATCTCCTTATCTGGAAATTGGTAAAACAAACCTTGAAAGTCAGAAGTAAAATTTTCAAACACATGGATGTTTCGGAACAATTGTTCCCAATCTGTAACAAGCATGTAGAAACAAGTACCCATCTCTTTATGCATTGTGACTTGGCTAAGAAAATCTGGCAGACCCTCTGGCCCAACTTGTACATCAATATGTTGCCCTATAATTGCATTTTAGAATGGATAAAATCTTGGCATAAACATAACATCATGATTTCTTTCAAAAATAAAGTTTCGATTGCCTATATAACCCAAATCCTATGGAGAATCTGGAAACACAGGTGTGACATTATTTTTGAAAAGGAAAAACCCAATCCCAATACAGTCCTGCACATCATAGCCAAAACTGTTATCCCCCCCCCCACACACACACACCCAACCCAACAATATCAACAACATAATTTCCAATAATCAAAGCAATCACCCCATCCCCATTTACAATCAATCCCAAAGCATCCTCAGACACCTTTCATCCGGTAATGGCACTCGCCAAGTCCCTTATGCCCATCATCACAACCCAATCGACCCTGGTATCCATGAACCAATAACATCAGTTACCGAAACAATTAGGGAACCTAACCAAGTTTGTCAGCTAGATTCCCATTACCCAACCCAACCAAGTGGTTCAACTCATACCAGCACCAACACCATTCAGGTCCCAACTACAACCATAACCGATCCATCGTTTCCAACCCAGCCGAAACATAAGCAGCACAATATGAAGGCCATTAGTTCTGAACAGGGTCTTGTGTCAAATTGGGTCTCTACAGATACTGAATATGTTATTATGAATTTTGATGGTTCTTTTTCTATATCTGATTATGCAGCAGGATATGGAGCAATAACCCGTACCCCAAAGGGCACTTTCATAGCAGGCTTCTCGGGTGTGGCTAGGGTAGGGTCTAGTCATCAGGCGGAAGCTATGGCAATGAGAGAAACCTTCATTTGGGCTACAGAGCAACGCTGGAGTAACATTTTGTTTCGGGGGGATGCAAAGACGCTCATCGACGATGTCAATGGCATCACGACAGTCCTTGGTCCTTCCATGCTTTATTAGTAGATTGTGAACGACTATTAAAGTTAATTCGGTTTTGTAAACTTACCTTTATTGCAAGGGAGGAAAACAAGATAGCAAACTCTATCGCAAATTATGCTCGTCTTGATGGGGTGGGAAAGAAATGGGGCGATCCTTCTCCTTTCCTTACCCAATCAAATATAGACCTTTGTAGCCCTCTTTTCAAGTAATGAAATTTTATTTTTAGTCAAAAAACAAAACCCAATGTAAAACCCAGCCCATCATCAGTACCTTGGATTACTACTAGTCTAATTCCATTTTGACTAATTAACGACTGTGTTAATAGAAAATTTTGCATATTCATCATCATCTTCAATAGCAAATTTTTGGACGAGCTTTGGAAGAAAAAAAAAATAGAGACACTATTATTTGTGCTGGGATTTTGATAAAGATCGGAAGCGTGTAAAGATGATAATAATCGCAGCGGAATAAAATTATTGAAAAGTAACCGGTAGAATGGATAGAAATCGATAGAAATTAGTTGATCTTCAAAAAGATATCCTAAAATCTACGGGGTTATCTAGACTTCGTTAATTCACTACGAATAACGACTATAGATATGAGATTAGTATTCAGACTTCGGGGTAAACCCAACTATGAATAAAAATCAAAATCAATAAACTCAACAAGTTTAATAAAAATAAAATAATTTTAATTAATCAAAAACTCCCCTAATTTTTGTTTTTGGAGCTCCTTATATAGATACCTCCTACTAAACAAACCCTAAACTTACCAAAAACCCTATAAACATGTTTCCCAAGGTATCTATTATCTTTAGGAAACTTTCCCAACTTATTAAAACTCTTAAAATAAACTTCTAGACTTTTATAAAATTACCCTAAATAATAAACCCAAAAATTAGTTATTTTTCTACTAAATAATAATAATAATAATAATAATATAAATAATAATATAAATAATAATAATAAAATAATAGTTTTATTTTTCATAAATCTCCTTCCATCAGATTTTGTGGATATCTATCATTCATGGAGAAATTGAAAATCTGACCCGACCTTGGGGAAGTAATTATAGTTGCATTATTGAATACGATGGACACTGATTGGCTACCACGTACCCCATTAACGCCCACGTGTTCTTGATTAACGTAAACTAGTTCAAATTCATTGTTACGTGCCTATGTGATCATATTATCTAAGGTCCAAAAAAAAATTAGATAAATGAAAATGCGGATCTTCTTCTTCCTACTGGAGCCAACAACTGAAAATAAAATAATAAACTTTTAAAATATTATATTTTTAACCCACGAGACACGATTTTAAAATTAAGTTAGTGCTGATATATAAAATAAATTTATTAAGAAAATTTATTAAGATATTATGAATGCATTATTATCAGATTCTATAATTATTTTTTAAAATTATTTTCTAATATTTTAAAATATTATATATGAGTTGCTTGGTAAATCATTAAAATAATAGATTATGGGGTCATAATCTATAATTCTAGCACATAGTCCATTATGATGTTCGGTAAAAATCTATTAGCATCAGTTATATTACTGAGTTGAAAATGAAATAAATGATTAATTTTCGAAATTGCAAAAATAATTGTTTATATGATCGGATGGTATCATGTAAGATTATGAGTAGATGCAAAAGATACACTTGCCAAGTAACAAACAAAACTATTTTCGACATCAATTTTTGTATAGACAAAGAAGTTAAGATTTACATACTTTAGTTCTGTCTGGGGACATCTAACTTTTGTGTATCACATTGAACACCAAATAAATTTTTCTAAGCCTCATATAGAAATATTGAAGCAACAGATTCTAAGTGTGAAAAAATAAAAATTGTATATGAAAATAATGGAGATTTACTCTCAGAGACATGATACTATTAACCTTCTTCAATTATCAAAAGACTGCAAGCTCAAAGATATTTCTTTATACCGGATTACCAACATCTTCCGTGGCTTCTTGTCCCTCTTCTGCTAAAGGGATGTCCTGTTGCGCCAATGGTGTTAGTTGTTTATGTCAAAATTCTCATTGACATGAACAACCAATAATTTAATAAAATACAATAAATAGAAAGATTTTAACTAATATTTTGGTACACAGAATCCTCTTTAAAATCAACTAATTAGAAAGGTTTTAATTAACCATTTATTTACTTATCAAACATTTGATCAGATTACAGTCTCTAATTCATAATCTTTATAAGTACAGAAGATGAATCATGATAGTGAAACTTTTAAATAGTATCTTACTCAATAAATAATATTTTCTTTCTTCCCTGATTACTCTTCCTTAGCCTATTCTTCTTTCAATTTTCCGACCGACTCTCTGCTGAATGATCTCTTCTATTTATAGATTATCTAATGGGTCCCTCTTGTCCCGATACCTTCTTTCGTTCTCCTTATTATCTTTAGATCGGGATGATTGTATGGTTGACAGGTCATGCTCTTCTTTTTTGGTCTGTTACCTTGTATGATTAACACGTACTCTTCGTTCTTTGAGAATCATCTTTGTCTTGATCATAGGTGTCAATCATGTGGTTAAAGTAATAAAAGTAATTATTGCCTTTACTTTCCCGTTCCATGTTCATTTATTACTCTTACTTTCCCGTTTAATAAGCATTTAATGCTATCTGTTTCGATCAGTGTGATACTACTTTCCCGATCTTATGTGTCAATCATGCAGGGATTTATTCAGTCTTTCACATCTGTCATTTACTTGATCTTTTCATACGGTTTTGATTGTGTGCTTCTCGTTCTTCTTAGAACCACTGCTTCTTTTCTTAATCATCTTACACGTGTCGTCCTCCTTTTATTTCCTAACACTAGTACTGTTGGAAAGTATTCTATCAGACTAAAATCCAAGGAGTGGATTCTCATAGTGTACACACAGTGGGCGATAACCCACGATTAACCTAACGTCTTGATCGACTGTCTATCAAGAACAGTGGTCCTGGTCTATGTTGATGAAGTAGGTGATGTATTATCCTCTTCTTCAGATCCTTCGTACTGCGATGTAGCCCAGGATGATAAACCATATCATCAAACTTTTGAGGTTTAATACTTGTGATAGAACTCAAAAATCGAGTATATACAATAGGAAACTGTAATAAGTGTTAAAAAATATAAAATTCGTCAATATAAGCAACACTTCGTGATCTAAGAGTTTCAATGTAAGAGGATCATTATCATTTAAAAAATTATCATTAGCCTAAAGTACTGTAAACAAACAAACTTATCAATATACTCAAAAATACATATTAAAGAATCTTATCTAAAAATTATCATTATACTAGAAAATATTGTCTAATTAAAAAGTAAAAATATTATCAGAATACATATTAAGACGCATAAAAAAAACGAGAGAATAAAAATGAAGAAGTTAAGAAAATTGATTAAATTAGTATCACAAAATAAAATTACCTTCTATGTGAGGATAAAAATGATGGTGCTGGTATCAAAGGGGAGTGTCATCCGATAATTCTGTCATGCTTATTAAAATCTGCCATAATTCAAAATCTCCTCAAGCGAACCCTAAATTGAGATGATAAATTTGTTTTACCAGAAGAGCTCCTCTAAAACCCTAGATTGTGAGAGGATACTGAATTGTTTTTATACTTAATAGTAGAACCATCATGCTAGAGAATTGCTCAGTTTGAACCCACCAAATGTTGGTATGTCAAGTTTGATTGTCATATTTTAGTTCCAAAACTTGAGGCTGTTTGATTTGATTGCTAGAGTGAACTTTGTTAGGTTAGACTAGGAACAATAGAAATGATAAGACTCGCTCGTGTTACTCTAAAGAACTCGAAGATGTATCGGCATCAACGAACACATCATACTTCCGTTCGATGTTAGTAAGACAGAATTGACTTGTTCCATTTCTATCTCCGTTTTTTTTTGTCAGTTTATATTTAAAACATAACACACAAAGTATAGTTTGTTTATTGTCTCTAGTTATTGTTGACTTGGTCATTCTATGATCAAAGTGTCAAGGAAGCATATACTAGTTGTTTAACACAACTTGGGTATATTAGATTACAAAGTATAGTTTAGCTATTTAGACTTTGTAGATTCGACATAACATTAATTGGTAACTTGTTATTGTTTTGCGTGTTGAACTTTCGGGTTGATTCCATACCTCGGTAACTTTGTTTGATTATATTGTTTAAGGAGGTAGACTTGCGGAACTTGTTTCGTAGTTGAAAAGGAGTAAAAAGATCTATTCTATGAACGATCCCTTAAACAAGGGTCTTTACTATGACTGATCCTAAGGATCTATAGCAGGACCGATCCCTTACCAAGGATCCCTACTAAAACCGGTCCCAAGGATCACTGCTAGGACCGATCCCATGATATTTAGTATGACCGATCCTTAGTTAACCAAAACAGGCATTTTCGATTTGGTTATTATCTTAGGGTTTGCATAGTTATCGGAAATGTAGTTTGGTTAATATGGAAAGTTCATAAGATTTCGACATAGTATTTGAACATGTGTTAAACTCTGATTACTTAATGTTCCAGTATTTTCCTTGATATTCAGGGCGAAATCCCGAAACCAAAATATTCTAAATATCTTTTTGATATTAGGAACTATATGATTTTCATATCCCATTGGATAAGCATATCTCTTGTTTCTATATTAGTAAAGTATATGTTATATGCTAGCTAATATTAGTTGTCATCCAAAAGTGATTTCGGTGCATGAGTTGAATTACAGTTAGAATTTTAACAAAACCGAAAATAAACATTTATTGAATATCTTGAGTATTTTCGGATTTGGTAATTCCTTGTTGTCCAAACTACCTTGGTCGTTATAAATAGTGAAGTTTGTATTCTTATAAAAATATCCGTTGAAAACATTGAACTAACCGTTTGTGTGGGAATCCCACTAGTAGTATTCTCGTAATACCCATCGGAGAGGAGAGTATCCTAATTAGGTGAAATCTCTTACTTTGCACTTCGTTTAAATACTTTTGTGGGATCATAAGTATTGTTATTTTAGTTTTTTATTATTGATTTGATTGAGTAACGGTGAAGTTGAACCTTGATCGATAGATCTAGTTTATTTACTCCATGATCCTTCTCTTCAGATATAAGGTCACTCGAACTAGTTCAAGAATTGGCGATTTCAGATCTACTTTATTAAGTCAAGATTTGAAGATATGACTTTTGATCATCCATTGTTAATAACTTCGTTATGTGTGCGATGGATCATTAGTGGAATTAAGTTATTTGTACAGATACTTTGAAGACTAAAGATTTAAGACTATAAGATTTTCTTTTTGGTATTCTGATCTTTGTGATATACTTCGTGCAAACTTGATTGACTGGGATCCGATAGGAAGATTTTCTTAATTGACATCAGGCTTCTTGTATAGATCGACAATCTATCTAGGTGTTTTTCTTTGAGACTTACTCCGATAGTTTGTAAACTAGGATTGATTCGATAATCATTATCTTAGTTAATCTGTGACCAAAAATGAGTTTATACTATTTAAATGGAAGAACTTTTGTACTTAACTATATCTCCGACCAACTTGTTTGATCTATGAGATTGAATAGAGATGTTATTGAAACAGATTAGTCCTTTACTGTTTCATATTACTATCAAAGGAGTTGAGTTGCTGAAGTCTTCACAGCAGGTGAAGCAACTTGAGATAGTGGACTCTATCTTGGGATTCACGTGCGTAGACCAGATTGGTTGTAGACACAGGGATACTGAAGGAACTAAGTAATGAAGGAGTGTTTACTTGGTCTAAACTATACGAAGTTGTTGTAGTTAATTTGTATAACAACTTAATTATGAGAGTATTCGAAACTGGACTAGGTCTCGGGGTTTTTCTGCCTTGCATTTTTCCTCGTTAACAAAATCTTGTGTGTCGTGTGATTTACTTTTACTTCTGTATTATATTTTTTTGTCTTTATAATTAAAGTAAATACACTTGTAAGTTAATCAACACTTGGTTTGATCCTATAGTTTAGTTTGGATTTGAACTTACCCTATATACCAAGTTTACATCTTGTTTAAGTTATCTCCTTGAAAGTTCGTGTCTGTATTGGATTGCACAAGGTGTGTCTTGCATAGGGTGATATCAAAAAGATTATGGTGTACTTGGTACCCTCGTCATTTCACACCATAATCGTTGGATTAAAACTCAAATTAAAAGTCTTTTAAGCAGAAGTCTAATTTTGGATTAGCAACACAGATTAACGATTTAATTAACAACCACCATGTTAGCACGAAGGTGCTCAGAATCATAAACTTGTTACCGTAAAAATTTACTTTGCATATTCGTAATGATCATCAATCCAAAATTTTGACGAGCAGAAGAAGAATTGATTCGGAGGAAACAAAAAAAGGAGAAATTGGACTTGTGCTGGCTGGCGTTCCTTAATTGACATAAATTAGTTAACAAATTCATTATTTACGTGGTCATTTAATTATCAATGTATTAATATTGTAAGGAAAAAGATTTTATAATCTGACGGTCAATTTTACTGACATTTTTTCAGTTAACCAATGATATTCCGCCACACGTTATATTAGATTACACAGTTACCTCTTTTCACGGGGTTAATAAAAATCAGATTTAATATTTCTTAATCCAATGGTCTGATTTCAAAATGTTCCTTCACTTATTTTTAATACAAGCTTTAGCTTTGGAAATATCATTTCGGACGGAAAAAACTACACTGGCTATAGAAAAAAATTATATATAGTCAAACGTGGTTTAAGAACGAGGTTCACCGAGTCACCCTCATATGCACATGTATATATAGTACGAGAATGTGTATCATGAAGTCAATTTTACGGATGACAACGTAACTAAGAGGGGTTACTCTTTGCAACAAGATGAAACGATAAGCTACAATGGCAGGCCTGATTTTATTATGAACCTAGAAACGTATGCATGCTCTCAATTTATATTTAAATAGTTTCTAAGTTTTTAGAGATGCTTTGGCCTCTTTTAGAAGGCTGATATAGGGGCTCCAACATCAATAGAGGGGCTCCAATAATAAGACGAAATAGGGATACTATGAAGTAAAACTTAAAAACCCCTTATCCATAATTCTTATTAAATACCCAAACTATCCCTGATTATTAATGTTAATTACATTAATTAGTTAATTAGATTAAGCTAATCATGATTAATTAAACATAAAATATTTCTTAATCAAATTTTTTAGGATCAATTTTTTTTTTTGAATTTGTGTTTGGTGGGAAGAAAAACTTGATGAAATTTAAGAAAATTTTATGGATTTTTTTTTTTAAACCCTAGATTTTGATTCAATAAACCATAGTGGCATTTAGATACCTCTAGATTAAACTCTTGATCTTTGTATGGCTCAAATTAGATGAAATCACGATTTGAAAGTTTGATTTTTTGTGATTCAGAGAAAGTTACGGTTGGGTTTCATGTCGAACCCAACCGTAACACCAAGAACATCCAGACTTACGGTTGGGTCTTGTTGAAAACCCAACCGTAACTGGAAGAAAATGAAGAACACCATCTTTTTCCCATGTTACGGTTGGGTTTTAAACCAGACCCAACCATAACTTAAAGAACAATGATGAACCCAATTTTTCTCCTAGTTACAGTTGGGTTTTAAACCAGACCCAACCGTAAGTTGAAGAAATTGATGAACCACATTTTTCCCATAGTTACGGTTGGGTTTTAAAGGAAAAACCAACCGTAACTTATCATTAGGAGAATTGATTTTTTTGGTTAATTTTGAGTTTTAAAAAGTAAAATTTTGAAATAATTCAATCATTTTTTCTAGATTGAAGGTAAATTGGGTGTTTGAAACAAAGAAAAAACGAAAAAAACACAAATTAGATAATCTAAATTTGTGTTATCCAGTAGAATTTACGGTTGGGTTTTGGCTTATAACCCAACCGTAACAGTTCTGATAATTTATATTCCATTTTCAACACATATTTACGGTTGGGTTTTGCCTTAAAACCCAACCGTATCCAGTTGAATTTACGGTTGGGTTTGGCTTATAACCCAACCGTAACATATTCTGTTAATTTTTGTTTCAAGTTCAACACAGAATTACGGTTGGGTTTTGCCTTAAAACCCAACCGTAGACAAGTTGTGGTGTTTGTACAAAATGTATTACGGTTGGGTTTAGTTATCGGACCCAACCGTAAATTGTCCTGTTAACTGTTTTTTGATTTTCAATATACTCCAAATTGGGTTTAAAACACAACTTTGTAACTTATTCCTTGTATTGTAATAGATTTAAAGTAGTACATTAAAGGAAATAAACGATTGGAAACGAAATACAATAGAACATTGGATGATTACACTTAAGCACTTAAAGATAATGGCGAAAATCAAACACCCGACTTGTTTCCATAATACGATAGCAATCTGTATGCTTGAACTCCTCCCCATATTTGATTCTATATTGCTCCATAGCCAACACATTCTGAAAAAAGACAAATCAATTATAAGTTTGAATTTTAGAAATCTCTTTTTAATTAACGATTTATTAATCGACAAACTTACTCTTTCCACACTGTTCTCATAGGGATTTGCTTCGAATCTAGCTTTCATTTCTAGTTTTAAGTTGTTCATGCATCGATACAACGTCTCAAACCGTCTCTTGATGGCTCTCCACGTAACCCAAGGGTTTACATTCCCATGTAATGCCGCAAACATTCGAAATACACGATTCCACCATTCATCGGTATCAAAACCCTCATTCCAATTTTGTTGTGAAACAACGTTGTTATTGTTGTTATAGAAGGCTCTATCATAAGCATGCTCTACCATCGTATGCCATGCTCGAACAATTGCAACATCTTCATCATTCGTGTATGTATTTACCATTTTTAGTGGTTGAAAGGGTATGGTGAGAATAATGAGAAAGTGTATAATTATAATGAGAATGAAAGGGATAGAGAATAATGAGAAAGTGACAAGTAAAGGTTTCTTTTTATAGGGAAAAAGTCACCAACGGGTAGATTTTTGAAAAAAAAACCCGTTGGAATTGTGTATTTTGAGAGGACGTAAATTCAGAAATTTTGAGATTCCCGTAGAATTTACGGTTGGGTTTGTGGTCCAAACCCAACCGTAACATATGATGAGGTGTTTTTACAATTTATTTACGGTTGGGTTTAGTAATCGAACCCAACCGTAAAATGATATTTTGAAATGTAGTTACGGTATGGTTGAGTAACCTAACCCAACCGTAACTTCTAGTGTTACTGTTAGTGTATATTTTACGATATTGTTACGGTTGGATTTTTCCTTGAGACCCAACCGTAAGAAAGTTTGGTGTTTGTTCAATTTTTTGTTACGGTTGGTTTAGTAATCGAACCCAACCGTAAATATGAATTTTTAGTATGGATTCTAGTTACGGTTGGGTTGAGTCATGGAAGCCAACCATAAGAGAAGTTTTTAAGACAAAATTAGTTATGCTTGGGTTTAGTTCATTTTCTTATGAAATACCATAGTTGTAAAAAACCTTATTTTTAACATTAAAGGAAGAACTAAATGAAACGAAATACAGTAGATCATTAGATGATTAAACTTAAACACTTAAACACTTAATCATAACGGCGAAACTCAAGATATAAACTATGTTCCAAGATACGATAGAAATCTGTATGCTTGAACTCCTTCCCATATTTGATTTTATACTGCGCCCTAGCCATGACATGCTGAAAAAAATAAATCAATTATAAGTTTCATTATTTTAAAAAAAAATTGGGAAGAAAGAACCATTTATTAATTGACACACTTACTCTTTCCACATTGGTTTCGTCGGGAAATGCTTCAACTCTCATTTTAATTTCCAGTTTTAGGTTTTCCATTTCTTCATACAACGCCTGAAAGCGTCCCTTGATGTTACTGATCGTCCTCCGATATCTATTCCCGTGTAATGCCACAAACATTTCAAACACACCCTCCCACCAAGAATCGTCCTCCTGACAGTCCATCCAATTTTCAGCTATATCAACGTTTCTATTGTTGTTATAGAAGGCTCTCTCGTAAGCGTGGTCTATCATCGTAACCCACCCTCGAATAATTGCAACATCTTCATCATTCGTGTATCGAACCATTTTAAATGGTTGAAAGGGTATGGCGAGAATGAGTTGGAAAGTCTAGAATTATAATGAGAATGAAAGGGATAGAGAATAATGAGAATTATAAAAGGAAATGTTACCTTTTATAGGGAAAAAATTCCCAACGGCTAGATTTTGAAAAAAAATAACCGTTGGAATTGTAATTTTTTTGTGACTATTGAGTGATAATTTACGGTTGGGTTTTGGCTTAGAACCCAACCGTAATATCTTATTGATTTTTGTGCAAATTATATTACGGTTGGGTTTTGGCTTAGAACCCAACCGTCATTTTTAGTGTTAGTTTTAGTGCGATGATCATTTACGGTTGGGTTATCTAATGTAACCCAACCGTAAAAAATATGTTATTTTATTGCAAATTATGTTACGGTTGGGTTTAATTATGTTACCCAACCGTAAACATAAGTTTTTAATTGGAATTTTATTTACGGTTGGGTTGTTTATTGAAACCCAACCGTAAATGATCATCTTCGTTTCATATATTCTTCATTTTTTATGGTTAAATCAATCTTGTATTTGTTTTGTGTTGGTGGGAAAAGTGGAAGAGAGATAAGAGAGTTTTAACCCAAAATTTTGAAAACACCAAAATGAGTGATTCTAGTGGCAAATTTGTGGAATGTGAATCCTTGTATGATTGCCAAACTAAATTCTACATACCCATTGAGGGAGACCCAACATTGTATGATTATTTGGATGGTAGAGAGGTTTTAAGTGTAAGTTGTGATGGTGAAACTAAAGCAAATGGAGATATTAGTCGTCAAAGTGAAGATACAACTGCTGAGAATAGTCAGGTATGATTCTAACTTATTCTCTTTTTCATTTTTTGGAGATATTTAAGGAACTGAAGTGCATAAATTTTTTTTTTTGTTACAACAGTATAGTTACGGTTGGGTTTCCTCAACAAACCCAACCGTAAGTATCCATTTGTGTTTCTGGAAAGTACAGTTTTACAGTTTTTCGGTTGGGTGTTTACCACAAACCCAACCGTAACTTATTACGTGCATGGGTATTTACTGCACTTGTTACGGTTGGGTTTTGGCTGAAAACCCAACCGTAACATTGGGTTGATTTCTTTCCTTATATTACGGTTGGGTATGGCGATATTACGGTTGGGTATGACGATATTACGGTTGGGTATGACGCTATTACGGTTGGTTCTGATGCTTTTAACCCAACCGTAAACTTATTGGTTTTAGTGTTTTTTCTGACGCTTGGACTTGATCTTTTTTGTTCAGGTCTCGGTTGTACCTCAACCAATGTATGATCAGCCTCCTCCAAATGATATTGAAACTATAGATACTACGGATCACTATTTGAACGACCTGGTAGGTTATAGATAAGTTGTTAATCCCTATCGACAATTGTCAAAATGCCATTTTTTTTAACCTAACTTTATGTTTTTGGACCATGTAGACATGGGATAAAAAAGAAGATGCAAAGAAGTGGGCTACAGAACATGGGGAACTCATCATGTGTGTGCTTGTTTGTAACAACCAACAAAAACACAACCGCTTTCAAATGGTTTGTGAGTGTAGTGGACAATACACAAGACATGCAAATAAGGGTACTGAGTATGTACCAAAGACGAAGATCAAACGAAAAACTTACACTAAGAAGACGGGATGTCCTTTCAAACTTCAATTTCATAAGAACAACGAGAATAAGTGGTTCTTGTCTACAGTTGTATGCGGTCGTCACAACCACCTACCACCAGAGACTTTGTTAACCCATCCTTCTATGGCCCGGCTTACCAAGGAAGAAAAGCTCATCGTAAACGATATGACGGATAAGCGTTTGAAACCCAGTGATATACTCGTGCACTTGAAGAATATAAACTCAAATAATGTGTCTACGTTGGAGACAATCTACAACGCCAAAGCCAAGTTGAAGCGTGAGAAATGGGAAGAAAGGGACCCGATCCAACAACTTTTGTACTTGGGGGAGACAAAAAACTACACCATGTTTCACGAAGAAGATGAAAATAAACAAATTAAGCATATTATATTGGCTCATCCCGAGTTTATAAAGTTAGCACGGTGCTCCCATCAAGTGCTTATGATGGATTGCACGTACAAAACTAACAAGTATGAGCTCCCGGTTTTGAATGTTGTAGGGCAAACTTCTACCAAGTCCCCGTTTAGTGTTGCCTTTTGCTTCTTGAGAAACGAGCTCGAAGAAAGCTATGTGTGGGCATTGGAACAAATTAAATTATTCTACGTTGAAGGTTATACCCCTAAGGTAATTATCACCGACAAAGAACAAGGCTTGATGAATGCCATTGCAAGGGTATTCTCAGATGCTCATCATCTTCTTTGCACGTTCCACTTGTGGAATAATATTCAAACCAAGTGCAAAACGATTATTCGGCCAACAAAGAGAAGCGAGATGGAGAGAATTAATAAATTGCCGGTATCAGAACAAGAAGCGGCCAAAGAAAAATTCAAGGAGGATGACAAGTTGGCGGAACTAAAATGGGCTAGTTTCCAGACTGAATGGGATTCTTTGACATGGTCTATCACCAAGGAAGACTATGAAGAAAATGTTCGTATGTTATGCTTGCATTGGAGTAATTATCCAAAAGTTGTGAACTATTTGATGGACAATTGGTTGAATCCCCACAAAGAGAAGTTTGTAGCGGCGTTCACAAACCAATATAGGCACTTTGACAACCAAGCTACAAGTACCGTGGAGTCATCTCACAACAGAATGAAGAAGAAGCTTCATAATTGTGATGGTGGGTTTGTTACGGTCTTCGAAGCGATGCACGATTATTTTGTCCGTGACCTTGACAGAGTTAAGGAATTTTGAAAAAAGCCTTTCTAGAAAACACGTCAGCTATAAAGACGAACCATTGCTCCAAAGTATTTTTTATAAGGTGTCGCATTGTGCTATTGAGAAGATAATGTACGAAATAAAGCACTATAGATTGGGCAACTTACACGGAGAAGAAGAGTGTGTTTGTCCTAACATGTCAAGTTTGGGACTTCCCTGCCGGCATATGATGCCCAAGTACGAAGAAGACGGTGTGATCCCAATTCAAGATATTGATCCGTTTTGGCAACAATTGTCTTTCGATGAACCCATCGTCGAGCAAGATTTTGGTGCATCGTTTGCCGACACCCACGTTGGAAAGGCTATAGCTAAGAAATACGATACATTAAATAAGGCGCAAAGGCAAATTTGGTTGACAAACTTGAGTTACTTCGTGTTTCCGCACACAAGGTACTCTGTCAAGGAACCAATTAGAGGGAAGAGAAAAGGTAGGCCTTCTACCAAAGAATCGAGGGCCGTGGGACGGAAAAAAGCTAGGGAATTGCATGAAGAATCAAAGAAAAGAAACCCTTGTGCATTTGAGCATTTGCAAAATGAATATGAAGCAGAGGATGAGAAGGAGGACGATGCTCAACGAAAAATAAGTCGAACGGAACAAGGGGGACCAAGTGTAGTAGATATTAAAGGAAAGGGTCCCGCGGTTCCCACTCAAGATAGTTCAACAATTGAACTTGGTGCCAAGGGAAAAGTACCTCCACACCCAAACTCAATAAGAGTAAGTATGAAAGAATTAGCAAGAAGAAAAAAAAAAGTTAGTATGAAAGAATTAGCAAGAAGAAAAGAAAAACTTAAAAGCAATACATTAGTAGTTGAAGAGCCATATACGATCCGGATTGCAAGAGGATTGATGCAATTTCCATTTAACTATTCAAGAAATGAGAATGGCAAAATCGTCCGAACCGAGCAAATTATTTATGAAAATTATATGTCATCGTTCCCAGCTTTTTTTCGTCCCTACATAAAGGCCACCGACGATGTTGCCGGTGATGGTAATTGTGGATACCATGTATTCATCGAACAAGTTGGACCATTTAGCGGAGCAGCAGGGTTGGGTATGGACGAAGTAACTTTTGTAAGGCATAAGTCAGCGGTTGAACTACGCTCTTACCCGGATATATACAAGCCAATGATGTGTGCATATAGAGACGAAGAGTCGTTGTTAAACGAGGAGTTCATTGCTCTCGAAAGGCGTTTAATAGGCAATAAGAATTGCACTAGTGAGTATTGGATGAGCATGCCAATATGTGGCCAAATCCTTGCCAACGCTTTTAATTGCGTCATCCATTATATCTCAAATGGATATTGTTTAACATTTGCACCAACAAGATCAACATTTGTCGAACAATTGGCAAATAAAAGATGTGTGATTGGGCTGGTGCAGAACTGCCATTTTGTTGGTCTAAAGTTGAAAGAAGGAAGTCCATTACCCCCTTTACAGGATGGGTACGACGGTGATATCGCCAAGTCTTGGTGTCACAGATTCAAGCACAATTTCGAACTCTGGAAGGCATTAAAACCCTCACCGATATTTCAATTCATATCATTTGTTTCTGAGTCGGAGTCAGAATGTTAATATGTATGTTGGAGGAATCATAATATGAATATAGTTTTTTGGAATATAAAAATTTGAACTATCATATGTGTTACTACAAAATGTTTCCAGGTTTACGGTTGGGTTTTTAGTAAAAACCCAATCGTAAACTTGTTACTGAACAATTATAATAATATTACGGTTGGGTTTTGAGTGAAAACCCAACCGTAAACCCTCCAGTTTAAATTCACTCAGGTTTACGGTTGGGTTTATACTCAAAACCCAACCGTAAACCTGTCACTTTTACGGTTGGTTTGTGAGTACAAACCCAACCGTAAACCTGGATGAATTTAAACTGGAAGGTTTACGGTTGGGTTTTCACTCAAAACCCAACCGTAATATTATTATAATTAACCTTTTTTTGGAATTTCAATTCACTCAAAACTGGGTTCAAAACACAAAATTTATGTAAACATCAAATTTTTGACCACATTACAACCCATGAAATCATTAAAGTAACCTGGGATACAATTGAAATTAACACTAAAAAACCCAAATGGCATTACAAAAGAACTAATAAATAGGTTTGCGAGTGAGCAAAAAGTCTTTTAGGATGTGATAATGAGGTAGGTATAAAAATGGCCATATTTTCCATCTCCTCCATTCCGCAAGAGATCTCTGTAACACCTCATCATCGGTTTCACCCCTAAGTCGTAGTTGACCAATAATACGAACTAATGCCATAAATTCTTCTACGTATCGGTGTATAGTGTTATATCGACAAATCAACTTGACGTGATCACGGTTATAAGGGTTGCCGGTTTCAGAACAAAAGTTTTCATGGATTGTTTGCCGATAACTCGGACTCGTTATACCACTTTGCCTTCTTTCTTCTCCTCTTTTTGGAAAACATAATACATAGTTGCGGCAAATACTTAAATCTTCTTCCAAAGAAAAATCTGGATTTTTAATGCCAGGTTGACCCATGTTCCACTATGTTGGAGATGATTGTTGTAACATAAAGGTTTATTTTTGAAAAAAATGGATGGAAAGGATATGTACTCAACTATTCCACTTATAAACAAGAAGTATAACGGTTATATTTTGAAAAAATAGGTCGTACAAGGTTTGAACGGCTGTATTTGAAAACCCAAAAAAAATATAATTCAAAAACGACCCAAAACTTTCCACAAATAGAATTTACGGTTGGGTTTTGAAAATAACCCAACCGTAATATCATAGGGGAATTATGTTTTAAGGTCTTAAACCTTACGGTTGGGTTTTCAGCAAAAACCCAACCGTAACCTATGTTTTTACCTTTGAGTTTTAAGGTCAAATTTGGGTTTCAAAATCATAAATTTGAACTTATTCAATCTTTTTAACTAGATAAAAGGTAAATTGGGTCATTCAAACAAAGAAAAAACGAAAAACAAACAAATTAGAGAATCAAAATTAAAGTTATCCAGTAGAATTTACGGTTGGATTATGGCTGAAAACCCAACCGTAATATCCTAGGGAATTTACCAAGTT
>JAJJMC010010218.1:426653-474462 GCA_023531435.1 Papaver californicum
GAGAATCAAAATTAAAGTTATCCAGTAGAATTTACGGTTGGGTTATGGCTGAAAACCCAACCGTAATACACTAGGGAATTTATGTGTTAAGGTCATAAACCTTACGGTTGGGTTTCCAGCCAATACCCAACCGTAACATTATTCTTTCATATAAACGGTTGGGTTTTCATCAAAAACCCAACCGTAAAACTGTAGTATAAAAATGTCACATTTTTACGGTTGGGTTTTGGCTAGAGACCCAACCGTAATAATAATGTGACTGGGTATTTTTAGCGGAAAAATATAAGTTTTTTGATTTCCAACTTCAAATAACTGGTAACTAAATTTTGGCGACTGATTTTTCATTTCACGTCCATGTTAAATTCAAATTTCAAATCTAACTTCACAACTAATTCACACATACGTTAAACTTTGTTGTCCATAGACATAGAGTTAGGGAGAATGAGGAGGGGTAGGTCGATGACTTTGACGAGCTCTTTTTTTGCTCCTAACATTACGATGAGCAGCACCGCCACGAGTACGAGCTCCAACACGACCGCCTGGAGTACGAGCACCACGTTGAGCATCCCCGGCTTCATCATGTGTCTCTTCATCCGATGCTTGGGGCTCTCTCCTAGTAGTACTCGCATCTGTAGTCGCGCCTCTTGTACTGGGTCTACTCCTCTTTAAAGTCCGCTGCACATCCTCAACTTCATGATGAACCTCCCTAATCAAAGCTTGGACTTGGTCACGCGTCCTCACATCAATTGTGCTTAGGCATGGATTAATAGAGTCCGCCAGTGCAACGGATTTCTTTTTCTATTCACATATGGAAATTAAAGTAGGATCAGTGTTTAATAATAAATCTTAAAAACATTAATAACAAAAATAATGTACGTACCAAATTGAAATATGCCTTCTTCCAGAAACCATCTCCTGTGTTGATTGCCAGAGTCTCCGGATCATTGTTGATGATAGTTGGATGACCAAAATGGCGATACCAATCCAAGTAATCTCCTGCAGCCTCTTTTGTGCCCGGAGAGGGAGTTAACTCATTCCTTTGGACTTGGTATTTCGGATCATTGCGGTTATTCCAAACCGCGACTGAAGGCGTTGGCTCATAGTTTAACACGATGTTTGGCCCTTCGATCATCGACCCATTCACACACAATTTAAACATTTCCAGTGTAACGGTTGTTTGGACGTATCCATATTGGCGGAGAGTTCGCCGGGGGTTGGACATCACGTACCCAAACGGATGATACAAAGGGCCGTTGTAGCCTGCCACGTCCGACAATCGTCGTAAATCTTCAACATGTCCATCACCCTCTATGCTAATCTTCACATAAGGATCGAAAACAACATCTTCGACCGTGAAAGCATCAATTTCTTTTCTCATCTTTGCTATGAGCATTTCTTTATATTTTGCCTGCGTCCCGGTGAAGACGAATTTCTTTCCCGTAGGTCCATTAACATCAACGCTTGTTTGAGGAGCCAGTCTGGGAAAGTGATCGTATACCCATGCCTATAAAGATAATTAATATTAATATAAGAAAATGAAAAAAAAATAAATTAAAATTGAACATTCAAATTCAAACAATAAATTACCTGAAGCAGACCGGTATTACCGGCAATCTCAGTTCCCCTGACCCTCGAAGCTTTTCGAAGGTTAGCAAGTAGGTAGGCCAGGGTGGCAGTTCCCCACGAGTACTGATGGGTCATCCCGAGATCACCCTGAAGCCATTGTAGATACTGGACGTTCACCCTGTTGCCCGAGTTGTCACCAAAGAAGATGGTGCCGAGCATATATAGCAGATAAGCTCTGGCTGTTCGAATGGCTCTGGTGTCATCTATGACGACCCCAGCCATTTCCAACTTCGCGGTCCCTCCAAACTTCTGCCGTAGTGACCGCAGCAATATTTTCTTGCTCATGTATTGAACTTTCTTCTTTGGCATCCCCGGTTTATCTCCAGTCACCAATTTAAATTCCGATTCAGCTTCGGTCTTCTCCCATCCAAGTGTTTCTTTGACAAGTGCATAAATATCACTCCAGGACATGTTGTTGTCAAAACCCTCAAACACAGATTTACCTTCCACCTCCAGCCCTAGAATTGAGTGGACATCATCCGGCGTTATAGTCATTTCGCCGAATGGGAGATGAAACGCATCGGTCTCAGGCCAATAACGTTCCCTGAAGGCTGCGCAGACGACGCTGTCATACTCCCACATTGAATTTGTAATTCCGGGAGCTAACCCGGTACCATTTACAAGAATTTGTACAGCCGTACATTCTTCAGTTAAGGGCCAATGTTGTGCCCTTTGACGAACCAATTTCTTGATCGCCTGTGTATGATCCTACAAAGAATAAAAAAAAATTTGTTTTACTTACACAAGTTAACAAACCAAAATTTAACAGAATAAGAGAAGTGATTAGAATAATACCTTGGTCGCTGCAACTTTGGCAGCCCATGAATGGGGATAACCAAATAATATTGCTGATTTGTCTCGGGCCTCACCCCATAGTCCTCCATTCCTCCTCTTAGGCCACAGTTGAGGTTCGGCCTTTTCTTTGGGAATTTCTTTGGCAACCACCCTTTTCTTTGCCTTTTCTTTTCTAATTTCTTTACCTTTGCCTTGAGGGACATGTTGTTCTCTGTCCCCCTCTTCTTCTTCTACTTGTTGCTCTTGTGGTGGTTCTCTAATCACAAGAGAACCTTTGGGTGTTGGTAGATCACCCAAGCCTTGGAACACATTATATTCCTCTTCTGCAATTTGAGGATCACTACCACCACCTACCTCAAAAGAGGGATTATGGGTCTTGCTCACGCCTCTCTTCTCAACCCCTAAATGCTTTCCGTGGCGAGGGGTTGGAGTGTGAGAAATAGGTGTTAAATTATTACCCCTTTTATTCTTCCTACAACACACAACCAATACAAGTTAGATAATTTCCAAGCAATTCAACTTCAAGTAAAAAAAATTGACTACAAAGGAAAATTTACGGTTGGGTTTTTGAGAAAAACCCAGCCGTAAATTTTCTTCCATATGTTACGGTTAGGTTTTAACAAAAACCCAACCGTAACATACATGTAACTGACTTGCATATCATTTTTACGGTTGGGTTTTTCTTAAAACCCAACCGTAATACAAAAACATAAATTTTAATGTGCGCAAATATTACGGTTGGGTTTATTCTCAAAACCCAACCGTAAACTATATAAAAAAAATTATCCATATGTTACGGTTAGGTTTTAAGAAAAACCCAACCGTAATTTCTTATAAAAATTTTATGCAAACTAGTGTTACGGTTGGGATTTTCTCAAAACCCAACCGTAGAATGGTTTTCAAAAAATGGCGCAAATTACTTACGGTTGGGTTTTCTATTGAAACCCAACCGTAAAATCCTAAACTATTCATCTTCTTCCATTTAATTTACGGTTGGGTTTTGAAAATAACCCAACCGTAATACTCAAGAACACCAAATGTTACGGTTGGGTTTTAAAAATAACCCAACCGTAATACTCAAGAACACCAAATGTTACGGTTGGGTTTTGACACGGACCCAACCGTAATATCAACTGTGTCCAACATTTTTTCCCCAAAAACATGATCAAACATGCGAATAAATCAATTACAAGTTCTAAGAATAACATGGGTTTGATTCAATACCTTAGATACACCATTGTTGGATATTTCTCTGCTTGATTTTGCGAACGGTTATCGATTTCTTGTTGAATCTCTTGATTAGGTTGCCCTGAAAAGTGTTCATTGCCATCACTACTACCTTGAATTCCTTTAGTATGGTTCTTCATCTCGAATTGTTTTGTTGATTTTAATCGACGATGAATTTGCGAATCGGCGATGAATTTAGATGGGTTACGGTTGGCTTTTTCTTTGGTTTTGTTTTTGAAAGTTTTGAAAATTTTGATAAGAAATTAAAAGAGTTTAGGTTTTAATTAGTAGAAGGGTAAAATGGACATTTAACTTTACCCCCTAGGACATCCCTTATCGTAAAATTGGGTCACCTTGGCTCAACTAGGAGCCCCTCTATTGATGTGGGAGCCCCTATATCAGGCTTCCTATTTTATTGCTTCTTACTTTCTATTCGTGTAACTTTTTATAAATATGGTTTTTTAATATAACTTGATTATATATATATATATAAAGTATGTGTAGTACGAGCAGAGCCTACAACTAAACAAATATAATGGCGTAGTTTAAGAATAAGTCTTTGTCTGTTTGTTTTTTTCTACTAGGAAATAAGTATTTTCATTAAAAGAGAGAAATGATACACTGTGATTTAGGAAGGGTCGTTGTAAGTCCATCCATTCCCCAACTACCATGTGTCTCCTGCAATATTTAGCTGCAATATGAGTTGAGATTGAAAAATAAAATTCCTAGACATAAAAGATTTTGAAAATTTCAAGGCCGTTAACCATAATGATACAATTATCTAAAATAGAATTAAAAAACCAACAACTAAATTACTGCTTTTGTTCAAATAAAAAATTATATTTTTTAGCATCACTGCAGATGCGGATCTTCTCCAGTTCAGATCTTTCGTCCTGGTCCAATTGATAGTTTTTAATATATCCTTGTTTAGCCATAGATCGTTTTGCACTATTTATATGTACTTGTCAAGTCAGTTATAAATAGACCAATCCCATCCCGTAAGTATTTTTATCATATCAGGAGTCATAAAATATTTTCAGAGTTTAAGATTTGATTGATTGTTCCGTGAACAGGAAGGACATCGATGATCAAAGCTTGATTAGTTTCAAGAGCGAGTCTATAATTAAGCAAATTTAGCAGTGCTAGAATAGTAACTGTTTCTATCTTGGAAAATTTTAGAGCATCTATCCATCCATAAACACCAAGTAGTGGAAAAGAAAGAACAAACCATATCTTTATTAGGATTAGATATCCATTTTAGGATCTAATTCTGGATAGTTATATTAGTGTTTGAATCGGCTAGGATTAGATGGCCATTAGGGACAGAATCCCAGACAACTTTAGAGAAGGAATAATAAAGAATAATGTGTTCATTTGTTTTAGGAGCACTATCATTACATAAGCAACAATTAATATCCTGACTGGCATGGTAGTGAGAAAGTTTAGTCTTAGCGAGTAAGATGTTTTCATAGTATTTCCAAGAAAATAATTGCACTTTTGGTAAAATAAGACAAATTTTTGTAGAATGGTTGGGGTTTTGAGGCTTAGTGTTTGAATGATATGATCATTAATGACTTTATATACAGATTTGAAGAAATCTGCCAATGGAAGTATATAGCCATATTAATCTTCCAATCCAAGACATTGGAATTCTGGTATTAAAGATTTTTTGGCTATTATTAAGAGTGAAAAGTAGCTATCAAGGTTCATTTTTCAATGTCTGGTATAATGATAAATGAAATCGAAAACAAGTAAGTTGGGGTTCGACCATGAAAAGACGAAAACACACACCAATTCTTTTTCAATAACCAATATCAGAAAAACCTTGCATAATATTTTTGATTCTTATAAAGGTTGTCTTGGATATAATCTATAAAACCACTTAAGGAATAGATGTGCCCTTTCCAGTTTTAAATACTCACATAATTAAGCCGCTACACAAAAAACCTACCACAACTTCGTGTAGTTGAGACCGAATAAACTACCCTTAGTGTTACTCAATCCCAATATCCCTCTGCCTATAACCATTCTGGTTTACGCACATGATACACCAAACAGAATCCACTTCCAAGTTTTCATTTACCCCCGTAAAGACTTCTGCACCTAATTCCTTAAGGAGGTCTTATAAACAAGAAAGAATTACAACTGTTTTCTAACCAATCACAATATAAAAGATATTAAATGATTAATTCAGAGTTAAGGATCTTTCGTTCAGGTCTAAGATACAAAGATAAAGAAGATACTTTAGATTCGAAACTCCATAATATGATCAATCAAGATTTATGAATACCGAAGTAACCTGCTTGATTAAACAAGATAAACGTTTTTGATAAAATCCTAAACGATCTTGTCGATCCAAAAGTTTTAAATTTATGAAAGATAAACTACTTGTTTTCTCAGAAAATCAAAAGTCTAGCATATAATCATGTCAAGATTAGAAACACAATTGAAATTCAAGTCTTCAATCTTCAATAGTAACAACCGGCACTTGATTCCACTAATGATTTGTCTCACTGAACGGAGTCTGTTAACGTTGGCAAATCAATAAGTCAATCCCACATATTTAAAATTACTTAGATATGCAATAATCAAATCTTCAAAGCCTTGAGTGGCTTTATAACGAATTACCAATTAGTGTTATGTTGATACTACGAAGTCCATAAATAAACTATACTTCGTAACTCCATACAGTTTAGTTGTATATAACAACTAGTATATTTTTCCTTGATACTTTGATCATAGTATAATGACCAAGTCTCCAATACTAAAGTCATTGTAAACAAACTTTACTTCGTATGTTATGTTACTGACTTGAAAGAACAAATGATAGAAATGGAACAAGTCCAGTCTGTTGTTACTAACCTCGAACTGAAGGATAATGTCTTCGTTGATTCTGATACTTCTTCAGGTTCTTCATGAGTAATAAGAGTAAGTCTAAACATTTCTATGTTCCTTGTCTAACCTAACGAAGTTAACTCTAGTAATCAAATCAAGCGACTTCGAATTTTAGAAATAAACTTCACATACCAACACTTGGTGGGTTCAACTAAGCAATGCTCTAACATCCCCTTTTTACCGCCTCTTATTCAAAATCCCTAGGTTTAGGTTAAAATGTTAACAAACAATGCTTGAGTTATGAATTCTCAAGTAATAAATGTTTGAGTAGTTCTATGGATCATATTAGAAATTTAGAAAGTTGACACCTTATAAAAATATGATCTTAAACTGAAGCAGTCACTGGCTCATCATATTACATAAAGAAAAGTAGAATATCAAACACATGTAATGCTAATAAAAATACAATTTCAAACTAATTATTTAGATTTTATAAAACCATCCAACATGATAAGTCTCAAACTAAACTAAATATAAACATCATGAACGAATAAATATGGGAACCTTTCATGTAAAAGTTGAATTAATAAAATAAAATTTTGTAAGACTTGTATATATGGTAAAAATGTTGATCTTTCTCTTCCTACCAGATTCAATGAATGAAGCTAAATAAAATACAATATGTTACATTTTTACTTTTAATCAATTAACATTTTACTATTACACACCTATAATTTATCTACAGTAAAACCTCTATAAATTAATACTCGATAAATTAATAACCTCGATAATATTAATAATTTGTCCAGTCCCAACTTGGGACCAGTATAAAATTGGACCCCAATCGATAAAATAATAAGATAATAACTTTTTTGAAATCCCAGTGTATATATATTGGTCCCAATGAAACTATAAATTAATAATTACTAAAAGATTCCAAATTCTAAGATTGTCTAGTACAAAATGAATCTATAGTCATTTGTTTTTTGTTGAACTTCAAATCTATATTGAGTTCATCTTTAAATCTCCTCATTGCACTTAAGAGTTGGGGCATTGTCTTCTCGTATTGCAACAAAAAGTTGTGAAGAGTTGTTGCCGCTTGCAATGCTTCTTTTCCGAGTGACCGGTTCCAAAGCTATTGAATCATCCTCAACTTCGTCATCGACCGGATTTTGAATGGTATCCGCCACAATTTCTTCAATGCTTTGAACCTCGTAACATTCATTATTTTCACCAGGATAATCTAGCAAGTGATTCACATCCATTTTGTGCCGATAATGCATACCTGTAATCAAGTTCTCAAGCTCACGAATGTCTTCCCCAAAATTTACATCGTTTAAATCACTTGAGCCGGTTGGATTCGCCGAACGAATTTTACAGTGTCGAAAGCAATTTGCCATAGTTGATGTGATTTTAAAAATTTTCAATGGACATTTTATAGTGATCAATTTCTAACCATGTTTAATGTACTGCGTTGGTACCATGGACCAACTTTTTGGTACCATGAACTAACTTTTTACTTATTCAAAAACAATGAACTTGACAAATTCAATTACTTTGTGAATGTACATTCATAAAATGTGCCTTGGAACTTGTTTTTGTAATTTATTTTTCATCTCTAACTAATATACATTGTAACTAGTACATTGAACTTGGAAAGTTAAAGGTAATACGTAAAACCTCTTTAAATTAATAAATTATTAATTTATCGATATAATAATATCTCGCTAAATTAATGAAATATCCCGGTCCCAACATTATTAATTTATAGAGGTTTTACTGTATATCTATTAAGTTTTTTTTTTCAAGACTTTTTGCTTAATTGGTTCTTTTTATTTAATGCTTGATGTTCCACTAATAAGTTTCATGTTAGTTTTTAGTTAACATGGAATTAGACTTCAATTAAGAGTATTATTCCGAGGGTACTGGGATGGGTTTCATTTTTTACGATGATTTTGTCGTGGAAACAACTCTTTACTTCAACCTAAAACCTAGGGTTTAAACATAAACAACTATTTATTTCACTTTGAATCATCATAGAGAGCTATTGAGGATAGAAAATCCGAATCCAAATCCAAATCCTGATTTCACATGGGTTTTAACTAATCGTCTTGATAGGATTGAAATGACTGATGAAACTCAATTGCTACACTAACAACATCAGGTTTATCCTAACACTAGAGGTAATTAAATTTGATTTTGATTTAGTCAGTTTTCTTTTATCTTTTTGTTAGTGTTAATTAGACACACTATCTAGTTTGCTTATTATTTATAAAAAATTTTGTTTACAGTACTTCGAGGGTTTAGTTTTGTTAATCCTTTTCTTTCTCAAGCGAAACTCAGACCTAGTGAAGTGTTGGCTGTATTGATGAATCCTTATTTTTTTTTAACTCATATGGAAGATAAATTCATAATCCGACTGCACACATGAGATTCTTGAATTCTAATGTGACCTTCAATCTTCATAGCTTCCATAATATTGTCTTTAATCCTAGGGAAGGTCATTGTACTATGGATTTTAATAGGAGAATAATTCAACACCTATTCCATAACGAAAATAAATATATAACACCTTACCTCAATCATCAAGGATCAATATCATTTGTTTTTTGGGTTTTGATTATCTTGTATTTTGGTGTTTTTGATAATCTTGTAAGCAATCGTATAATCACTATTTTGGTTTGAATGGATTGAAATATGATTTCCATCAAAAAAATAAATAAATCAAGGATCAAGATCATGATTAAGCTAGCCCAAGCAAATTTAGATTTTCTATACCAACATTCTAATAATGCTTATTTTTTTACCACAAGGATTTCGTTCTCGTCTTGGATTGATAGAGGTGGTTGTATGTGCAAATATTCTAAAAGTCGATAATTCACTCAGTGGATTTCTATAGTGTATTTATTGTGGCCTAAGCTACTATTTACAAAATGCCTATGTTTACAGTTTATTAAGAAAATAGGTCTTGTTGTAATGATTCCTATAGGTGAAGTATAATTTTCATCTTCATATATTTACTACAACGACCCAATCTAAAATCGTAAACAACACCTCTAGTGGTGGACCTCTACAATCTCATATATGTAACGAGGCGTCAAACTTATTTTTACATCTGTTAAAAAAAGTTGGATGTAAAAATATATTTAACCCATGAAGTGATGAGAGTTTTCACGGATCAAGAAAATCATAAAGCCGAATCCATATCAACAAACAAAATTATCAAGCAAAAGAATTAGAAAAAAATAACTAGAGAATTTGAATAGTTAACAAACATAAATAAGATCAGAATATAATAAACTCACAGGACAAACATAAGGCAGTGTAAAGGAAAAGATAAGAAAACTGATTAAACGAAAAATACAAAATCAAATTACCTTGAACATCAGAATAATGTTGATGTTGCGAATACCAAAATAGTATAATCAGTAATTATAATAGTGATATCCAGAAGTTGTGTCAATGTTTGTCATGATTCAAAAATACATATTGTAAAAATTCAAAGTGCCCTCTCTACTTTTTCATATATTCCAAAACCCTAGGTTGAGATGACGAGTTGTTTTCGACTTATTAACAACCAATTGTAGAAACCATTAAGACCCTTGGATTGAAACTCAAGGGAGTGACTAAATACAACCCTCACTCGGGTTAAATACAACCAAGATTCTAATATTTAAAGTTTTTCTTTTGTTATTTTGAAAATAACTAAATACAACCTAAAAACTTAAGTTAAAATTTAAATAGTATTGTCATAACCGGTAGGTTATCTATAAATACAACCCTAGAAAAGTCAGTCATGATTTATATCTAAATATTACTAAACATCAAGATGTTACTTAGATAAAACAACTATTAATCAGTTTCTCTCTTTAGTAAAACAACTATTAATCAATTTGTATTGACACACCAAAAGTCATTTGGTCTTGGTTGACTTATGGGGTCTAGGGTCTGCCTGAATATAACTATTGTTGGCCTCAAGAGTTGGTTATAAAAGAATAACCTTGTTATTTTAGATAACCTTGAGATAACCCCCATACCTTTAGGGTTGCGGGTTGCTAAAGTTATTTAAGCCTACTTGAGAGAGATGACTTTGAGATAGAATAGAAATACCACCGGTGTAAAACCAAATGGTAAAGTCTAATTAAAAAAGAAAAAAGAAAAAACAAAATAACCTTCTTGTTATAAACAGAAATTTATGTTTTTTGTTATGAAAGATAGATCTAGCTAATGACATAAAATGACAACAAAAAATTTGATATAAATTGCTGAGAGAGAGAAGCAACGTATTTGTAAGTGTAAGTCAGGGTACAAATTTGCTTCGACTGGATTTTTTCATGTATAGATTTTATATTTCTCTTCTTTTGTTTTTCCTTTGATTTTCAGTTTAGATACATGTACACTGTTTTATTTCTTCAAAACCGATCTAAGTTGTTTATTGAATTGAATCTAAAAGCTATGTTAGTTGAAATATATTAATAGGTTATCTCTATTGCTTTTTATGAGGACGTTAGTTTAGATTTTATTGAGATTTTTTGAGGATTTTTTCAGTGTATATAAGATGTACTGAATTTAACAACTTTTTTGACTTTTTTTATGAGTATTTCTATAAGTTTTTACAATGATTTAAGTTTCAACTTTTTTACAAGAATTGTGGGCGTTAAAGCAATAGTAGTTATTTTTTTTAATTTGGAATCTAAATTTTTCTCATATTGTTGCAACATCATCTAGAATTATATTGATAGGCTGAAAATGATAGCTAGTTGTCCTTGGACCGATCTTTGTAAATATTTTTACTTCTCTTGTATTTGTGAGCGCTGGATGACTTTTTACTACCTTGTTAAAAATGTTAATAATTTTGACCTGGTGATTGAGTTTGGCGGGGATTGTTCATCTTCGTTACCAGTATCAGCAGAGGATGATGGTGATATAGTAGATGATTTGGGTGAAAACGACTCTTATATTTATTAAATACGGTCCCCAAATATCTCGCCTAAGAAGGTTAAAGGATTGGGAAAATATTTTCGGTGATGTTTCCCAACAATTTTTGGGTGGAATAAATGCAGTTAGGACGGTTGTATCAATACACTTTTAATATACGATTGTGGACTTATGTCGAGGTAGCTTCTGTTTTTTGTTGTTTTTTCCTTCTTCGATTTTTTTGCTTACTGTTGCTTAATGTTTTTGTTGTTGTTGTTGGTCTACTCTTTACGAGTTTCTAACGGTTAGTTTTACCAGCTGGTTTACTATAAGTGAAATGCGAACTATGTATACCTCACAAACGAAATTGCAGAACTCAACTTCACGTCTTAGATGTAGAATATCACAAAACCTGGTTTATGTCCCAAATGGAGATTTCATGAAAATGTCTTTCACCAAGTGGTTTCATGAGATTTCTACGTGCTTTTTGGTGGAAGAATGTAGTCGAATCCCTTTATCGGTGCCAAAATGTATATGCTATTCTTTAAAAAACACACCTAAGCATAACAAAATATAGAAAGAAAATAAGAGTAAATATAAAAGATTTATAGAGATCGTGAGGGCAAATAAACCCCTCATGATCCAGAGTTACACGTGTGGTAAGATTGTTAAGTTTTATATGTATTCTAGGTTATTCAACTAATGAATGTGGGAATATCGTTTTAGTTGTAATGTTTGGGCCTTTAGATATTTAATTATCTAAAATCTAAGTATGGTTCGATGTCGTCTCCGTACGATTACTTTTTCATATTTAAGCCTCGAATGAGCTTGATGCTATGTTGATTATGCACTATAATCCTTATCAATTTTTTTTTTAATCTCGATAGCCCTCTTCTGCACTCTACACAAAAATTTATGCTTGAGTACCGATGATTAGCAATCAGCCTGCGTGTACGCACCTTATATTGACCGGCAAACATTGGAGTGTGAATTTCCTATTTTTTTTTTTTATTTTTTTTTTGATTTGTGGAATAGGCTCAGACCATCCCCTGATAGATCTGAAGCCACTGTGCCTGCTCCCCTGAGTTCATTACCTATTTTTTAATTGAAAACAGACCGTATCGATTCATATCGACCATTTCGGTCAACTCGTACCGGTCAATATCGACCGATATTGAGGACAAAAATCGTTACACCGATATAAGCTATTTCATATCGGGTGAGGCCCGATACCGATAAAACCGGCGGTATTTTGGCGCCGGTACGACTACATTGCTCGAAACCAAACCAAAAAGCACATTACCTAGTCCGAGTCAACTCAGTCATGGAACAATCCCGAAGCTAAAACCTCAAACCAAAAAAAGCACGTTAACTTCAACATCCACCATTCTTTTCATGATTTTAATAAAAATAAAAATGTCAAATCTTCTGAGAACATTAACTTCAGCATCTACATCCTCCTCCCTTGCCATTCTCCCTGTAGCTTTTGCTGTTGCTACTCTCTCTTCTTCTTCTTCTTCTTCAGATTCTGACAGTCTATATCTCTCTAAGACCTTGAAGTTCCCTTCCCTTTCTACATCCTTCCTTAAACCCAATCGTTTTGCCTTCCCAACAACTCATCCTCCTCTTTTCCTCCTGTTAAATCATCTCTTCAAATGGATACAGTTTCATCAACTTCCAAGGTTTTGCCGGAATTACTGGTGAGTTTGATCAATTGATGATTCTAATTTCACAATCTGAATACTGATTCTGAGGATTATTGGAAACTATGGTGATTTTTCGATTATCAAAATTGATTCTTTACTGAAGTGATGACTCTTTGCAGACAGAATTCATGGTGGATATGAAATGTGAGGGCTGTGTTAAGGCTGTTAAGAATAAGTTAGTTACAGTTGATGGTAAGTAAGTAAGGTTTGAGTTTATGATTATATGTTTATTGAGGGAGATGTATGTAATGATGATGGAATTTGTGGGTTTTGTTTGTCTCAGGAGTGAAAGGAGTTGAGGTTGATTTGAGTAATCAAGTTGTTAGAGTTGTTGGTTCTTCTCCTGTTAAGAAGATGGCTTTTGCGTTGGAAGAGACAGGAAAGAAAGCTAGATTAATTGGTCAAGGGAGCCCTGAAGGTTGGTGGTGGTTTTTTAATTTAGTCTTGTTGTGCACACAGTGTTGCAATTGCGAGAAAATACATGTTTCAATTTGTTTGAATTGCTTAGTTATAGTGTCATTTCGGTCGTGAAACACAATTGAAACAGTGATCTCAAGGTCTTGTGTAAACTGTGAACAGCTTATTAAGCATCTAGAAAACAAAAATTCTATGTTGAAGAGGTTTGCTCCGCAGTGTTTTTAAAAGCTTAATTGGATGAGGTCCATCAGGAGCATTGAAAATTTAGTGCATACTATATTATTGACAAATAAATAGGATTTGTTACGAAATTGATAAAAAATGCCACTAAGGAACATGGTAAAGCAAAGAAACCTCTTGATAGCTTACATTTGCATTTCATGTTAACCACATCGACTTCTGATAAAAATAGGATACTCATTGCACTCAATTTTCACGATGCTGATAAAGCAAGTCAAATACCTGTGCAAATTGTACCATTGTATTTGACTGTGTGTGGACTTAATTTATAAACTCATAGCAACTGTATTTAATTTAACATTGGTCTGCACTACTTGTCTCCAGCCTGAAGGTTTAACTTGTGAGAATCGATGGAGCATTATATTTAGAAGATAGTTGGTTATAAACTACTATATATTTGCATTACCCTGAAACATGAGAAAAGCACACTACATTTTTCTGTGAGGATATGTTGCAAATGCTTGTGGGATCTTCCCTGAGAATAGAAAGCAGGAGACAGGAGTTCAGGATATCACTTCTCATTTGCTTTTTCGTTTGCTATTGGTAGTAGTGCATGGTACTAGTAACACCTGAATATGCTGCTTCCTGACTTCTAATTCTAAAATTTTTAATAACTGAGCTAAGTGATTGTTGCCAACATGATGACATGCAAAACTTGCAATTTCATATCTCGCTGTGGACTCTGCATAAATGTGTTTCACTTTTGCATTTTAATTATAGCAGTTTTGTCGTACTCCAGTATAAATTGGTCTAGTGATCCCAATTTATGGTAGATATATGAACCAATATCATCCTGACGCTATCTCATTGGGTGCAATGCTGACATTGTTCTTTTTTTGCTCTGCTTGTAGATTTCTTAGTTTCAGCTGCTGTTGCTGAGTTTAAAGGTCCAGATATTTTTGGTGTGGTACGGGTTGCCCAAGTGAGTATGGAATTAGCAAGAATTGAAGCAAACTTCAGTGGATTGTCACCTGGAAAACATGGATGGACTATTAATGAGTTTGGGGATTTGACTAGAGGAGCGGCAAGTACTGGGAAAGTCTTCAATCCGATAAAATCTACTGGACAGGTTGGCCCCTAAATATTGTAATAGTAATGTACTAATATTTCCTAGTAAGATGAGATGTTCTCTAATCTTTTAGATCCTTGAGAGTATCCCCAGTGCAAAATGCAAAAAACCAAAAAAGCTAAATAAAAAGAAGCTAAATTTAGGTTTAGGTTTGGCATTGGAACTGAAACTGGCAGTGGTACTTGTAATATTAAACAAGGCGGCACTTGAAAAACACCCCAGGTGTAAACTGTGTTTACCAGGGTCAGTTTTGGTATCAGGTACAATTTTAAACTGTGCCTGGTATCAGGGTCACTTCAAAACCAAGCCTCTGATGCAACTAGGAGCAGTTTTAAAACACGCCAAATTCAGACTCTTAGCTTTAGCTATATTCAGCACTGGTTGAAACTTGTCACTGATCGTTATTTGAAAATTTGTAATATTCGAATTTTATCCAGATAAAATGATTGGGTAATTTTGGACTAGCCAGTGTTAATACATGAACTTTTACCCTTGTATTAAACCTATCTTCCATTATTATATTGCTTTCCATGTATTATAAATTTGTTTCTATACTGTCTTTGGTTTCTTTTGATTAGCCTTTGGGCGACCTGGGAACACTAGATGCTCTTGGAAACGGTGAAGCCTCCTTCACATCTGCTAAGCAGATGCTGAGAGTTGCTGATCTCATTGGCCGAGCCATTGTGGTGTATGAATCTGAAGATAAATCAGACTCGGGTGTTGCTGCTGCAGTGATTGCTAGAAGTGCAGGAGTTGGTCAGAACTATAAAAAGCTCTGCACATGCGATGGAACTACCATTTGGGAAGCCGACAACACTAGTTTTACTCCGAGTAAGGTCTGATATTTTATATGTAAACCAGTTCAACTCTTGAGTTTGCTTAGAATTTTTTTCTTAGATATGGATGTCTATGTGTTGTAACCTGTAGCACTATCTTTTTCTTTTCTTCAACATTGTAAGAGCAATATAAGAAACAGAAGAAGAATAAGCCTCTATAAAATAAAATGACTGCAAAAAGTCGTTCTGATACAATTGTTTATTGTGGTTGGAAAATTTCATGTTTAGTGCCTACAACATTTCATTCAAATTACTTATAAGCCAACGATACGACTTAAATTGGCACTAACCATGTGATTACTATTGGACTTCTAACTTTATGTACTCCATCACTCCAGACCAAACCTCCAAATTCTGGCAGCGGCTGTCTAGATTTCGTTGTAAAGGTGATCTTGTAGGATAGCTTCTGTATTTTGCTTGTGAATTGCAGGGTTCTCGGCTGAACTGTGACTGTAACACCTTTGAGTGGCGAAACCCTTGAAACATACTTTGAACTGGGAGGGCCAACATTGGTGACAGTTCTGTGCAGAGTCAATACATTGACAGATGGGTGTTCTGGGAATACAACAGATAATGCCGGGTAATTAAGATCCCCAGGGTTAGCAAGAGCATGTCGGCAGGAGTGATTTGAAGATTTGGAGAAAGCTTTCAACTGTGGTGGGGTAAGCATTTGTGTGCAGAGGAATTCAAAATAATCTTGTGGACCCAAGTCGTAAACAAGGCCAGGATCAAGAGCTCTTGAAGGATTAATGTGACCTGCTCCGTGATCGAAGGGGGTTGAAGGCGCGGCGTCTGAGTTATCTTTTAATGGGCTATGGGTGTTATCATGAACATAAGCTGTGGTCATGAGGGCCGATTTGATTGCGGCTGGACTCCATTCAGGGTGTCTAGCTTTAAGCAAAGCTGCAACTCCACTAACATGTGGGCACGACATAGAAGTCCCAGACAAGATGTTGAAGTTCACTCTCCTGTGATCAGTCGCCAAACCAGAAGGACCTGCTTTCCCTGTCCATGCAGCAAGAATGTTAACTCCAGGTGCAATCACGTCTGGTTTCAGAATTTCCAATGTAAGAAAGTTGGGTCCCCTGGATGAAAATGATGCCACAATAGGAGAAGGTCGGACACCTAACTTGGTTCCAAGGAAGGCTAGAGTAGCTGTTGGTTTTGAATTTTTGAGTGCATAGCTCTTTATTGCTTTCCCAGCCATTTCTCCAACTGAGAGTGCTGGAAGAAGATGACAGTCAGCAACAAGCTCCTCTCCACTTGATGCAGTGTTGGCTAATATCATCCCAACTCCACCTGCATCTTTCACCACCTGCCCTTTTTGCACTCTTGGGCTGATTCCACGGTCACAAATTACGATCTTCCCAGCTACACCTCGTGGATTTAGAGTTCCCTCAAGACACAAAGAGCTAGGGTCAGGGATACTTGAGTTACTGCCCATGTAAACTAGTGGGTACTGTTTTCTCACTGATAGATTCATTCTTCCTCTGTATAGGGACACTCCAGAAAGAGTCCGACGGTTTCCTAACTTAACTGTAGCTGGAAAATCCCTATCCATGGTACTAGCTCCAACTGTGGTAATCCATGGAGATACATTTGTAAGGCTCACCGGATCTGGTCCTCCATTTCCTGCTGAACAAGAAACAAAAACACCACTCTCCATAGCTCCAAAAGCAGCAATCGACAAACTATCACGATAATAAGAAGAAACCCCACCACCAAGTGAGATAGATAACACATTAACTCCATCAGCTACAGCTTGATCAACTGCAGATAAAATATCAGAACTGAAACATCCACCAGCCCAGCAAACCTTGTAAGCTGCAACTCTAGCTCCTGGAGCCATTCCCCGGGCAGTTCCGGAAGCATAACCCAGAAGATTTGCACCTCTTACAGGGAACCCAGCAACTGTAGCTGCTGTATGAGTTCCATGTCCATCTTGATCCCTTGGTGATTTAAATTCATCTTGCTCATTGATTTTACCAGTAGCAGCTTCATATCCACGGTAAAATACCCGAGCACCTACAATTTTTCTGTTACAATTCAGTTTAGTGAATCCTCTACCTGTTTCACATATACCCTTCCAGTGAGAAGGAACAGGAGTCAATCCAGTGTCATTGAAGCTTTGACTCTCTGGCCATATACCAGTATCCAGTACTCCAACAACAACATCATGATCGGAAAGACCCTCAGACCACACACTTGTGCTATCTTCAGGGTGAAGCCCTAAAAATTCAGGACTTCTTGTTGTATGAAGTTGATAAACAGCTTCTGGATGCACAGCAACTACACCATTTTTACCCTCAAGTTTCTTTGCTTCAGCTTCACTGAGTGTTGCTGCAAAACCATGGAGAGCAGTTTGGTAAGTATAGATTATCCTCTCTTCATCGTCTTCTTCTGCAGTTGCTTCATCTTTTGTTTTGAGTTTATCAGCTATTGAATTAACCATAGTTGAGTACCATTGGTGATGATCAGTGAAAGTTTCTGGTAGTTCAGCCTTGTCCATATGAACAATATATGTTTTCTTCATAGATGAAGTTGGTGTGGACATAGAAATGGTTGTAGAAGTTAGATAACATGTTAGACATAGTAATATCAGCCATTTCACTAGATTTCCTTTCATTCTTTGGAGATCAAAAGGAGATAGTGAGAAGAGGAAGAATAATAGAAACTAGTTTCTGGATTTTGCAATATAGCTGAGAGTGTGAATGAAGAAAGAAACTAGTAAGAGTTACACTGTTTTGTGTAGCTTTTATCTCATTTCTTGGGCAGAAGTAGTAATGGTAGTGGTGGTGGTGGTTGATTTTTATGAGTCAGGGCAGTGCATTTAAGACATGGTTATGTCTGTAGTTGGAGGAGTTATTGATCACGGACCGTGATTTATAATTACCCCTGTTTATGAATTTTGAATCTTGGTCTTAAACTTAGATATTGATATTCAATACGGAACCGACATTGACATCAAAACAGTTACGAGTCGGGTCTGAATTTCATTAAATTTGTCATGGAAACTTGTACTCATTGTCTATTCTTTTTTCTGGTAGAGCCGGTAAATCTTTTTTAAAGAAATCAACAAACTCAGCAAACAAAAGAAAATTGATGCCCGGTCTCAGTCGGGTCTCGGCTATCATCAACTAACATACTATCAACCGTTCTTGGTTGCACACTAGTGCAAATCGATGCCAAGCCACAGCCATCGTCAGCAACAATAGTGCTAAGTGTGCTTGCTTTGTACTGGAAGTACCAATTGATGGGATAATGACCAAGGCTATGGACATGAATGACAGCAGCAACCATGTTTATGACTTGTGTGTGATAGTTTTGTCTTCTTAATGGAGGTATAAAGTGTCTTCAATCTAGATTTAATGAACTATTTGTTAGATTCTCTTTAGATTATGAAACTTTTTATCTTCTATTTTCTAAGGGTTTTTCAATTTAGTTTACACCCTCAAATCTTCATGATGAACTCCTGTTATTCATTTTTTGACCCATTGGATTTTCAATCATTCATTTAGGTGGTTCTTCTATGTTCTCAGCAGGTATGATCTTGGAGACCTATACCAATGGTTCTAAAAAGGTTTGATATATTTCTTTGTTAAAACAAATAATTGATGTGATGTGAATACATGAAAAACAACTGGACCCAATTTGTTTGAAAACAGCAGCCATCAGTCTGTGACTCTGTGACCACCTACTCTCTTTAATATCCCAAACTGCACTACTTACATCTTTTATTATGAGATTATAAGCCCCTTTAATTTTATTTCAGAAAGGGAGCCCCTTTACTAGCAAATGTCTTTATATGATTTTGCAGGTAGATTTTGAAATTCAGTATCAATTATCACCAACTGGAAATAATTTGCATTTCTGTAAAGCCAACAAAACACTTTGTAATTGTGGATTATTTCCAAATAATCAACTGCCAAGAATTTTATTCTCTTTGTTTAAAAACATTTTCCTGCAAATTTATTGGCATGACTAGATGCTCCAATATAAATAAATTAGGTCATTTGATAAGAAGAGGTCCTATCAGATTTTTCAACAAGGCCGAAATGTGAAACACCACACCAGCATGGAAAAGTACTAAATGGATCCCACACTCACATGGTCATTTGATAGACCCATTTGATCAAAAATATGAAAAATACCCCATTAGCCCCTCTGTTTCCACAGAAAAAGGAATCAGCCAAATTCAACAGCAAACATTCAAAGCTATTCACCTCCCCTAACATTGAATTTGAATCCATGGGTTCTGTCTAAAAGAAAGCAATGGAGCTATTATTTTCTTTATCTGTCTAAACCTAAGTCAGTAGTACAGTATGGAGGTATCCATCTAAAGAGTAATGTCACTTTGGTGATCCCTTATTAAATTTTGTTGCAGGTTCACATTAGATTCTCCGTTTTTATCTTTAAAATTCTGACAGTATCCCAAACTACTTGTGTTTAATGCTGTCATTCTTGTTCTGCTTACGTTTACAAAATCTAAGTCTAACCCAATTTTGAGGCATTTGTTGGTTCCAAGTCATGGGTCTCTACTGTAATTTGGACTAGAGAGTGTCGATCCGCAAGCAGAAGAGTACATTATATGCCCATCAAATTGTCTACCATGTGTCACGGCCCACCAATTTCCCCATATATTGGGTTGGCCCATGATAAGAGTCTAGGTCCATTAGAAGAGCCTAGAAAATTAGAAAAGTCCATATATTCTAGAATATTCTTGGATAAGGAATATTCCCTTGTATATTCTTATAAAGTATAGAATACTCTAGAAGATGATGATTTTAGAACATGTTCTAGAATCCTCCATAGCATACTATATAAGGTGGAGAGCTCATTTACTCAAATCATCCACCAACAAGCTCTTAAGCAATTGTAACATTCTCTCTCTTATAATCAAATATTCTCTCTCACTTAAAATCTCTAAGTCTCTAATCCTCTTGTGTTCTTTTAGGCTTACTTGAAGAGTTCAAGTGCCGCACGGTCTAGTCCAAAATCTTAGCCCGTGACAGTTGGTATCAGAGCGAAGCTTAAGATTCAAGAATGACTGACGTTAATAGCAACAACACCATGGAGAAAGGTATCGATGGCTAGGCCAAGAAAAGGGGAAAGTCCAAGGATACGCAAACAAGTCTTGAGGCAAGAATGATAAGTATGGAAAAGCGAGTGAGCGATTTCCTTATACGCGCCGTGGAAGAGTTTTTAACGAAGGAAACTCTTGAAGGGTGGAAAGATACCTTCGAGGAGGCCATAAGCAAGACGGTGGACGGTATCAAGATGGACGCAGAAGCTCGAATCCAAGATGCGGTGGAGGATGCCGTGGAAGAGGTGAAGGCCAAATTGATGTCAGTTGAGCAAGAGCTAGAGGCGGTGAAAGGAGAATTGGTATTGTGCAAAAGGGCTGCCATAAACCAATCCATGCACGAGGGGCCAAGTAGACTCTCAAGAGAGGATGCTCCCAAGCCAACACCGTATAATGGGAAAAGAGACGCGAAGGAGATTGATACTTTCATATGGAGTTGCGAAAGGTATTTCGAACACCTGGAGATGGAGGATGATGCAAGGAAGATAAAAAGAACTACGATGTTTCTCACGGAGAACGCCTTAGCATGGTGGAGACTTCGAAGCCAAGAGATTCAGCAAGGTATGGCTACTATCACTACTTGGTCATATTTTAAAGCTGATCTTAAGAAATACTTCTACCCGGAGAATGCGGCTTATGAAGCAAGAGCGACGTTGAAGTATCTTCGGTACAACCAAAGAGTATACCGAGACGTATACAAACTTGTTGCTAGAAATACCCAACCTGTCTGAGGAAGAGAAGCTCTTTAACTTCTTTTGCGGAGCAAAGCCATGGGTAAAACAAGAGCTGGATCGCCGTCGTGTGCAAACGCTGACCGAGGCAATAGCTGTAGCCGAGACTTGATCGAGAATACAAGGCCAAGATTCGAAGAAAGAGGGAAGACTTCAAGAAGTCACCATGCCAAAGGTGGGAAAGCGAAGGAGTATAGAGACAAGCATACCTAAAAAAAGTATCTTTCGTGGAAAGACAAAACTTCCGAGTATAAAGATAAAAGTAAGCCCTCCTACTCTTGCTTCTTATGTGATGGAGATCATAAAGTCCGTGATTGCCCGATGAAGGGTAAACTTAGTGCGTTGATGGAGGAAAATGGATCCGACGAGGAATGAGATTCCATGATGAGTTCGCTCTAAGTGCTAAGCAGTGTCCAAGCTAAGACGGAGAAATCCAAGAGCAAGGATAAGACTCTCATGTTCGTAGACGTTAAGGTGAATGGGAAGACCACCCGCGCCTTAGTGGATACGGGAGCCATACACAACTTCGTGTCCAAGAAAGAAGCATTGCGGCTAGGTATGAAGTTTGCTAAAGGAGGAGGTACCGTGAAGGGCGGTGAACTCATATGCGAAGCCACTAGTAGGCGTGGCACGTGGTGTGGAGATGCATCTCGACAAGTGGGCGGGATCTGTCAATTTCTCGGTGATCCCTATGGATGACCTTGACATGGTGTTGGGGATGGAGTTCATGTGCGAACAACGTGCCATTCCAATGCCACCTTTTGACTCCTTGTGTATACTCGAAGAAAAATCAACACACCTTATCCCGGTTACTAGGGAGAAGAAGAAGACCACGGTGCTGTCGGCGCTACAACTTTCAGAAGGGTGAGGTAACCTTCATAGCAACAATGAAGGAGGAGGAACCGACTACCCAAGTTGAAGAAGTTCTGAAAGGCATGCAGAAGGTTCTCGAAGAGTTCGAGGACGCAATGCTGAAGGAGCTGCCCAAGAAGTTGCCGCTAAAAAGGGAGATCGATCATGCGATCGAGCTGGAGCCTGGCGCTAAGCCTCCCACAAAAGCACCTTATCAAAGGTCCCCACCGAAGGTGACTAAATTGAAGAAGAAACCACTTCTTATGCAGGTGCTTACCCCGGAGCATACAAGACCGCGAAGGATTAGCAGCAACAAAGAGAGTTAGCACATGCCCAATAGATGAAGGCGGCTAAGAAAATGAAGAAATGGGTCGAAACGAGGCGGCATGTGAAGTTCCAAGCTGGTGACATGGTGTTTGTCAAGCTTCTGCCCCAACAATTCAAGTACACCCGACCGCTACACAAAGACTTGTTACGCAAGTACGAAGGGCCGTTCAAAGTACTAGCCAAAGTGGGCAAAGCTTCTTACAAAGTGGAGCCCCCATCAAAGATAAAAATCCATCCCGTCTTCCACGCGAGTAATCTAAAGGCGTTCAACAAGGACGAGGAAGACGAGAGTCGGAGAGTATCAAGACGTGCACCTCCCATTACAACTTCTTTCGACAAAGCTGTAGACGAGATACTAGCTGACCGGATTGTTCGAAGGAAGGGAGTGCCGCCTTGCCAAGAATACTTAGTGAAGTGGAAAGATGCATCCATACAAGAAGGAACATGGGAGCCCGAAGCGTCTCTCTGGCAATTCAAGGATGCGATCAACCAGTTTCACAATCAAGCCGCGACGAGGACGGTCGCGAGAACAGGTGGGGGAGAATGTCACGGCCCACCCATTTCCCCACATATTGGGTTGACCCATGACAAGAGTCTAGGTCCATTAGAAGAGTCTAGAATATTAGAAAAGTCCACATATTCTAGAATATTCTTGGATAAGGAATATTCCATTGTATATTCTTGTAAAGTATAGAATACTCTAGAAGATGATGATTCTAGAACATGTTCTAGAATCCTCTATAGCATACTATATAAGGTGGAGAGCTCATTTGCTCAAATCATCCACCAACAAACTCTTAAGCAATTGTAACATTCTCTCTCTTATAATCAAATATTCTCTCCCACTTAAAATCTCTAAGTCTCTAATTCTCTTGTGTTCTTTTAGGCTTACTTGAAGAGTTCAAGTGCCACACGGTCTAGTCCAAAATCTTAGCCCGTGACACGTCTTGAAATGGTTAAGTCTATAGTGTCAGACAAGAACCTAATGAAAATGGTTTTACCGTACCAGTAGCTAATGTTTTAGGTACAAATGGGCTAAGTCACATTTAGTTTCACATTTCAGCACAAGTGGTTTTTACAGTAATGTAAGGAAACAGCTAAAACATTCCAACATATTCATAATATCTCTATGATATAGTAACTGTCGATGGAGCAGTTTTAATGAATTAACATAGCCAGACACCAAAGGACTTGTAAGCACCAAAACAAGCACTCCTGATTAGTCTAACGCATTCACAGCCTTAGTTCCCAGAAAGAGAATATCAATGGAATCCAGAGTCTTACAGATTAAAAAAGGAGTTGGATTCTTTTCTGGATCAGCAAAGATAAGCTAGCTGCTTATTGTCCCGTACAAAATTCGCAACCTCCTTGGGAAATTTACTTACTACTTGTGACATTAGCCAAATGTAAAACAGAAATCATCTTCGATCAAAGTAGCTTTACACCTGAGTCCCTTAAAGAATCAATTACAGCTTTAACCTTACCATGATATTTCTGTTCTCTCTTTAGGAACACTGAAACAGCAGGGATATCCTTGATCAGCAACCGCTCCCCCAATATCTTTCCAATCTTTGCTGCTGCAGCAACATCCCGTTTATTTTCTATGACCTCTCTTAATACCACCTCCTGAGAGCTCGCAGAGGCAGCCACCGTGGCTGTGGGTGAGTGGATAACTTGAGCGTTCACATACTTGTTTGTGAAATGCATCTTTAACACATATGGCTTCAGAAACTTTGTAATTCTATCTGGTCTGACAGGAGGTGGGATAACCATCTTTAACAGCCAAACAAAATGAACTGTATGAGAAATGAAATATTAAAATATGGAAGACAGAATTGGTATCATGCTAGACCTTGAAAGTCATAGTATTAGGTATTAGCATTTTCGTCAAACTTGCAATACCTAGAACACATTTGAGACACTACTAAGATCTCTATTTCATCTTCTAATCTCAAGGCAAGATAATAAACATAAGTCACGTTCCAGCATACAGCGTAAACATCTCTCCTTATTAAGCTCGTGTTCCTTGTAGAATTTGACCTACATAGTGTCATTCTGTAGCATGATATCACATTACGCAGCATTTCACGAATAAGAAGACAGTGTTTTCCTTTAAAACATTACCAATGTAACAACAAATTGCAATTATGCTAAATTTCAAATAACTTCTGATTACTAGTTTTTGGAACTTAGATTCAATTATTTGAACATCTATATTCAATGAGAAACATTCCAATCGGTATTAAAGATGTTCTAAAACAATCCAAATGATTTCTAAACAATCTAAACTCAAACAAAACTTCGAACTTCCTAATCATAACTAACACAAAAGGGAAGCCTAATCCCACATTTATTGCGAGGATCACAATTAGACTGACTGATACAATATAACCATTGTATCCACCACCGACTCCTACTCCTCCAGACACCACCCATTAAAGACACATTATTATCCATCCAATTCCCTCCCTTTTCCCTAGCAGAATCAACATTCAGCATAAGAATTTCTTTCTAAGCTGAAGTCTAACATACACCTTCAATCCAATAAAACACCCTTGTTTCAGAAATCAAGCATAAACAACCTAGACCCTTTCTAAAATGTGAACCCCAATGGATATGAAAAACTAGATGACCGCTGCCACGTTGGTGGGTGGGGGCTGGGGGCCGACGAAGCGACAGACCTGGCCAAGAATCAAACAACTGACATTCGCAAAACAAATAAAATCAGGTGAAATCTTTTACTGTCTGCTGTCATATTTCGTAAGCTCACAACCTTAGATACCTGACGCACTCCGCATGTATAATACTCATTCTGCCAAAAGGCACATGTCCAACAATACAAACTATGTTAATCGGAACTACAACAAAGAGTTGATCACAATTAAAACTGTTAATCATATGATTCATATCCAAAGATGATAAAGGATGTATTGACTGGGAGGAAGGGTCAAATTGAAAACCCACCTATGGGAAGCAATAACCCTCTTATTATAGACCTACCTAAGGGAATCACCACAAGCTTGCTTGGAGAGAGAAATTGTTCAAACATAGAACAATTATTAATCCTGCTATTCATTTAGAAATATTGAAGGTTCTGATTCTTATCCTCACCTCTTCGGCTAATTTGGTACTCTTGTTATTTCATTATCATCAGCAGGATATATATCAAACTAAATTGCTAGTAACTAACTATGTTCCACCTTAATGTGTGTCTAACAGTGTATGAGTTTTACTAAGATCAGTAACCATCAACATCAAAGGCATTTGCTATATGTGAGCCAGAAATAATATGGAATGAAGTTATACTCCAAAATCAGTAACTTACTAATGGACCCTATATGCTTTATGTGTACAAATATACTTTGTGGGATCTTGACTTTTAACTGGAAATGTTGTATACACCCAATCTATCCCCTCTAATGGACGTTTTATCCCCGCCTTAAAGTGTCATTCACAAAATAAACAAACAAGTGACAATTACAAGTTACCAGGGCCATTTATCGCAGTTGAATCTCATTTTGAGACATTCCAATACTCACAAATTAAGAGAGTTTAAAGAGACAATTTATCGAACACTTAACCTACAATTAAAGAGAATAGAAAGAAACAACAAGCATTCTATTTTTTTTGGGTAAAGAAGATACAAAAAAAATTGGGCAAGAACATACCTTGAAAGTGCGACTGTTAGTAGAAATCGACACTTTTATGCGAGAAGAATGTCCTCAAAATTTGATGGAATCTGAAGCAACAATGAATTTGGAGTGTTACGAGTGAAGTACCAATAATTTTTGCCTAAATAGTAGAGGAATAAGGTGGAAATAGATATTGGTGTTCTAGATTAATCAATCTCTGTTTATACTGAAATTAAATATCGCCAAATTAGACTAACTAATCGCTATAATAACCAGTCAGCCAAATTACTACTACATCTATTAAAAGGAATAGGAATCTTGGATCAAATCAGAAATTTCAACAAACACCTACTAAAAGGAAATTTCAACATACATCCTAAACCCTAAACAAAAAGAAATACATATCAAAATCAAAAAGAAGAGAGAGGGGAAAGAGATAGTACCTGTGGATGCAGACAAGGGAGGAAGGAGTTTGAGAAAGAAACTAAAACCCTGGAAATGAGTCAATTTTCCCAGTTGAATAAAATAGATGGGTCTTTAAGCCCAGAAGTTTTAAGTCGTTTGGCTGACCTCCTCGAGTCGAGACATCCCACACCACGGCGTCTGGTTCATGAGTTTTTTATTATTTTAATGAACCTTTAATTGGGAAATACTTCACTGCCCATACTAATCAGAAAATATGTTCAAGTAATCATATGTTCCACTAAGTTTTGTTTACTTAATGTCACAAGATCATACTTATTGACATATCATTATACCTAATCACACAACATTATATATCATTCGTGATTATTATATCTAATCCCACACTAAATATAGCAGCAAGAGACTTTTCCTTGAACATATTCTCAATTGTGTCGACAATAACAGTCGGTATTGCATTCAATCTTATACCAATACCGACTGTTAAGAAACTTTCTCAATGACGATAAAATGAATGGGAAATGAAGAAGTTATAGAAAGAGGGAAAAAGAGGAGAAGAAATAAGGGGATATCAATTTAAATTTTCTTTATATTTTTATTAGGATAAGGATAGTACGAATATTTTATCATTAGATAAAATATTCCTCTTAATCAAAATTAAACCTCATATAACCATAAGTATCCCCTGATTTACGAGAGTATTTTCCAACCGAGGGTTTTTTTTAATGTCCGAAAACGGTTTGCACGGGCACCATTTTTTCTACCTGGCTCAACGGTTTACAGTCAAGTAGATAGAAAAGATGATTAGGTCTAGCGTTCGACAAGTGCAAAAATGAGTTGCAGTAAATGCAATGATGTATCATGCATATGATAGACATGTGATCACCCCACCAAATGGATAAACAAAACCCCTACTAGTATCGTGACTTGCAAACTGAAGAAGGAATTTGAAATCTATTCATGTCATCATCCCCTCACATGCGAGGGTCTCCCACAAACAAAATTCATCATGTCTAGAGAAGATGTATCAAACTTCTATTCATATATACATGCTTCATACCCATGCTCAATCTCATCTCTACATACGTGACTTCAATTCAATGCTTGATAAAACTAAAGTAAACAACCATAAAAAATATTAACATAAACCTAAGACCTTAAAGCAATAATGCAAGGGGATGGGCTAAGTTATTTCAGAGAACAATTTCCCACAGACCACCATGGAGAAATATGAAGGTTCATTTAATGTATGGGCTAAAATTCAAGTTTTCTTATCCTGATTGCATGGACAGTTCGGCAGTTGTAAGTTAACAGAGGCGCGCTACGATCAGTTCCATGATATGTAAAGTTACAAGCCCATCTTCTAATTTGTGTTCATGCACACACTACAAATGTGGTCGACTGCATTTATCCGAACGGCCTGTCACCGAAAGCATTTCAACTGACAATTCAGCTATAAATATATGCAGTACTAATCATAATATCTATGAAAATTGCCTGCAGCATATCTCTAAAATGGAAGCTTCAAACCTCCTGAAAGACCAATTCCTTCAAACTCTATATCATCATTTAAACAGTTTGGCTCTCTTTACTGTAATATGCATAGAATTCTATCTTACATTCATCTTCAGATTACCCATTACTCATCTCTTCCTCGTCTCGTCATTCCTCGTCTTACTACTATTCTTCACCTTCAGACATTTCAGTATACTCCCATCAAATTCTCAACCCATTTACCTAGTAGATTTTTCATGTCTGAAGCCTCCTAGTAGTTGTAGAATTCCTTCATCTACATTCATAGAACATGTCACAATGTTCAAATGCTTCGATCAAGATAGCATCTCTCACATGGCGAAACTCGTTACTTCTTCTGGTCAAGGAGAACAAACCTACCTTCCACCAGCTTTACTCTACATACCGCCCACAAATTACTTTCGAGACACCATTCATGAAGCTGATATGCTTTTCTTCCCTGTCATTGATGACCTTTTATCTAAAACCCAAATCTCACCTCTCGAAATCGATGTCCTTGTAGTGAACTGTAGTAGTTTCGCACCTTCCCCTTCTCTTTCCTCCATTATTATCAACAAATACTCCATGAGAACTGATATTAAGAGCTTTAACATATCTGGAATGGGTTGCAGTGCTGGATTAATTGGTATTAATGTTGCTCAGAACGTGTTAAGAGTCCATAAAAACTACAACGCAGTCGTTATAAGCGCAGAAATCCTCTCTAACAACTGGTATGCAGGTAATGATAAATCCAAGTTAGGTTTGAATTCACTTTTCAGAATGGGCTGTTCAGCAGTCTTACTTACCAATAAACAAGAAGCTAAGTACACATCAAAGTATAAATTATCTCAACTAGTGAGGACCCAAACAGCCTACAATGACAAATCTTATCTGACTGCTATACGCGAAGAAGATTCAAATGGCATAACTGGGTTCACCGTCAACCGTACCGCACTGCAAGTTGCAGGTGAGACTCTCAGGTTGAACATCACAACTTTAGGTGCATTAATCTTACCATTAAAAGAGAAAATCTATTACAGCCTTTGGATATTCAAAAAGAAGTTTTTGCGTGGAAAGTGCAGTAAAAGCAAGGTTTACATGCCGGATTTCACTTCCGTGGTACAGCATTTTTGTACTACCACATCAGGAAAGACAGTGGTGTTAGAAATTGGCAAGGGTTTGAATCTTAGTGGGAGAGAGATGGAGGCAACTTTGATGACGTTCCAGAGGTTCGGTAACCAGTCAGCTTCTTCACTGTGGTATGTGCTGGCTTATACAGAAGCTAAGGAGAGAGTAAAGAAGGGTGATAAAGTATGGCAGATTGGTATAGGGAGTGGATTCAAATGCAACTCAGTTGTATGGGAGTGTTTGAGGCATATTGTGGACGAATCAAAAAATGGACCATGGGCCGATTCCATAAACCACCAATAACTGCTCGTCATAGACTGATCAGTCCTCTGTCAGGGTTTTAAAAAATACTATTTCACTTTTTTGTGTTATTTTTCTTGTATTTAATTCTACAATTATGATGATTAATTAAAATTCATATTTCTGATCAAATGACAACAATTATTTCATGAAAAAAGGGCATAAAAATCCCACTGGTTCACTTGCCAGATTTTGAAATAAGTGACAATAACAGCAGGTTAAAAATGTCTTCTTTTATCAGCTGAAACTATTTATTTTTCAAATTATATTCTTTTAACCAAAGTTAAATTTTAACCTAAAGTTAGGATTATGAAATGGATTATCTTCAAAACCCGATTGAAAAATGGGTCATTTATATATAAAATTGGGTGACAAATGATTGCTTATCCTCTAGTTTTGTTGGTGTGAGGCGATCTACATTTGTTTTGAAAAATTGAAAAACCTAAGATTAAAAAGGAGAAGAGATAGTTTCCGAATAAACTCAATTTGGGGTAACCTTGCTAATTTTAAGCCTACCCGTTTTATTTTAGGCCTATTAGATTTTGCTCCCACCTAGATGAGGGGATAAGGGGTGTTTAAAAAGGACAAAAGTACTAAGTTATTCTTACTATTAAAACTTAATCAAATCTATTAAATTCCACCCTTGTAGGTACTTTTATATCTACATATTTCTCTTAATTAAGTTTATGATTGATTCATATATTCAAAATAGATTTTTCTTTAGAAATTTTATTTTTCTAGATTTATCCAGAATCTAGGGATGGATATGGCATGGTTCTGTTCGGTTTTCTCTCAAACCAAAATCGAGACCATGGTAGTCGGTTTTTGGTTTCCAGAACCAAAACCAAGCCTTTAATAATCGTTCGTTTTTTAGCCGAACCGATTCGGTTTCGGTTTTATCCAGTCGGTTCTAGATAACCGGTTACTCCTGATAGTTTAAATTTTCTTAAGAAATTTGTGTAGACCAACAACTAATAAATATATAAAAAGTTAATACACATATATTAACATTGAAGGTCGAATTTGATGTACTCCAAGTTCATAAACATTCCAAAATTATACATAAACATTTCAAACTCAAAAAATAAGAACTTCTAGTAAGGCGTAAGTCATCGGTTCAAATCCGATAAGGAGATATTTTCACAAAGCTCTAATCTAAAATCTGTGTAGAGTAGTCATGTCGAGGTGAAAAAGAAGAAGTGAGAATGAAGTAGGTTTAAGTGTGTTGTTTATATGGGGTGATTGGATGGTGTACATTAAATTTATCTAGGATACTAGATATATATCAACGACCTAAAATAATCGGTTTTACCATTGCTATTCCGGTTCGGTTTTAAGTCAAACAAAAACCGAAACTATTAACATCGGTTTTTGACAATTTAAACCAAAACCAAACCGTTAGTAAATGGTTCGGTTCCATCCGTTTTCTGTTGCCATGTACAACCCTACCAGAATCGGCTGATACGAATGGCCACATTAACCGATTCTAAACAATGGATGACATGCACATACACGTCGGCCGATTGTTTTTGATGTTCTTCGTGGTTAAAGAACGTCAACCCAGAACGGCCAATACGGACATCCATATAAATCCATTCTGGTTAAAGAAAATATCCAATTTTTTATGTAGGTTTTAAGGTTACAATCGACCAATATAAACCTCTATATACACCGATTCTGCTACAATCGGCATATATGAATAGTTTATTAGGACGATACTCGGTTTGAAATTGAGTATACTTTCGTTTTCGGTTCGGAAATGAGTATTATTTCATGCTCGGTTTGAAATTGTGTATACTTTCATATTCGATATTGGAAATAAGTATAATTTCATATTTATTTTTAAATCGAGTATGAAATAGAAATCGAGTGATTAAATTATGAATCGTCCAATGTGGAACACAGTCGATCTATATGTACATTCACAACCACTAATTCTAACAAACAATCTACTTAGTAAGCAATACATATTGATTTTTGGTGTTCGTCGTGAATGAAGAACATCAACCCATAATCGGACAATGTAAACATTCATATAAACTAATTCCGGTTAAAAAAAATGCCCATTTTTTTATAGGTTAAACTATAATCGGCCAATATAAATCTATATATACACCGATTCTGCTGCAATCAACAAATATAAATAGCTTATGGATTACCATACTCGATTTGAAATTGAGTATACTTTCATACTCATTTCTAAATCGAGTATGGTATAATTTGAGAGTGATTAAATTAGGAATCGTCAAATATGGATATACACAATCGGTTTATATGTACATCCACAACCACCGATTCTAGCAAACGGTCTATTTAGTAAGTCATATCCACCGATTACTAGTGTTCTTTGTTATTAAAGAACGCCAACCCATAATTGACATACTTATCCATCGTATCCACCGATTATAGTTTGATTAACTTAATTTTTTAAAAAAAATTCTCAGTTTTTTTCATGTTTTGATGATTACTTAACACTAGTTGATTTCACAACTAACACGATTAAACGACTATTAATTAAATTAATTAACACTAATTAATTATAGAAAAATTAGACATTAACAAAAATAGTTGGATAAGAAATTTTTACTTTTACTTAAAATGTTTTTTTTTAAACTTTTAATGGTAGGCTTAAAACAAAACAGGTAGGTCTAAAATTAGTCCGCTTTAAAAAAGCCATAAGGTTATTTGACAGTAATCTATGCAAGTAGCTTAGTGAGATAGGTAGTGTGCTAAAAATGGTCATTACGCCGAACCTTGAAAATTCATTTGACGAAGTTTCATCGTTTGGAGAAAACAACATTGGGTGTCCAATACTACTTCGGACCATAAACTCTTTTCTCCTTCAAGAGGCCGTAGGATTCATATAAATTTTTCTCAATCATCAATAGTATGGGATTCCATTTTCTTGTAGTTAATTTTGTTAGCTTTAAATCCCACCTAAAATCCCAAAATCGTTGTTCTTGGGCTAACCATTATGGGCATCTCGGTGCCATCAACACGTCTTTCTTATATAAGCCAAACTCATCGGAATAGCACCTGACCCTCGGGACATCTGCCATATGGGAACTTAAGTGCATGCGGCATCGCCGGAATGTAGTGTCAGTTTTATAAAATGTGTCGGAATTTCTATTCTTGTAACCAAATAAATCTTCTGAAATAGGTTTTTCCTTGAACCCTATAAACACTCGGATCTGTCGACAGTACCTAAATCTTGTTTTCTTTAGCCAGGGGTTTCTGATGGATAATCTCAATATTCTCCCCATTGACACTAGACATATTCACTCGTTTACCAATTGAATTAGTTCTAGATTGCAAGTTAGTATCCAAAACATGGAGATATTTTATTCAGCATCCATCCTTCCCTCAGATGCAGCTACTACTGATTCTGGTAAGTTGAGTTTTCTTGCCTTGGCTAAGAATAAAAAACTCTACGATTTCGAGTATAATGAGAAACCTATCAATAAGATCATAAGGGTCAAATTTAGTTTTCCATTGAAGTTTAATATTGCTTTTCTTGGTTCATTTAATGGTTTGATCTGTCTTCGTGATTCGACTTCTAATTTTTGTGTATGTAACCCCATGACCAAAGAGTATGTTATTATTCCTGAACCTAGGACAGTTACTGGTCATAATTGGTTAACTGGATTTGGATACCTTCCTTCAACCAATGAGTACAAAGTTGTCTCGATGTATAGAGAATACCGTGAACAGTTCATACACGTGATGCTATTATATACTCTTGGTAGTGGTAATGGATGGAGAAATGTTGCAAAGTTCCGTTCCGAATTTAACAACTTTAACAGCGGACAAGGTGTCTTTTGGAATGGAGCTCTTTATTGGGTGAAGGACAGAAGTGGGATGATTGCCGTATTTGACTTGGGTGATGAAACCTTGAGCAGGAGGAACGGACTAAAGAGTTTAGACTTCCCAATGAAAAACTGTTAGTTACAAAGAGTGGCGGTATCAATGTAGTCAATCTCGCGGTCACCTTGACATCTTGATTTCAGGGAGATTATCGGTGAAATATCGGATAAATGTAAATGTTAGATTTATTTCAAATATAATACATAAACATAAATTTTAAGAAAGAAAAACAAATAATGAGTTAAACAACGAGCATATTACAACTCTAATTTCAAAGTTTAAGACCAAGTTTGACCAACTCTAATTAAACAACAAGCTATGTGCTGGAGGCAAAAAAGAGATGGTCACTCAGGCAATAACACAAACATGTTATTTACCATTTTTCATTCACTACAGCTGCAGATTTTCATAACTTCTAAATTCTTTCTAGTTCTTGCAAAGATAAGTTTAAGATAAATCCATCATTCGGAAGCCATACATTCAATTCATTCATCAAACAAAAATAAGAATCAACCTAAACCAATTTTTCCTTTCAAAGCTATCATCCTACCTTCCTTGACTTGATTAGGTCTCAATTCGGAAAGAAGAAGAAGAACAATGCAGACAAGATTCGAAGTTTCGTGCATTCGAATCAAAGACAGAGGAGGGGTTAGATCATTTGGCTCGGGTTGGTGATGGAATTCATCTAGAATTTTGGTAACATAAGTTTTTTTTTATAAATCAGATTTCGAGAGCCATGATGTCATTAGTAGCTTTGGGTCCAACTTTTTTGTCAAAAATTTTTTAAAAAAAAAGTTAAAAAAAAAAATTAAAAAAAGAGTTTTTGGGTCCAATATCGGCCGAGATACGGGTGTCGCGGCCGAGATAGGGCGTCGCGGCCGATATTCGCGTTCAAATCGCGGGGAGCGAGATCTCGGATATCGTCAAGGAAAATGACCGATACCTTGAAAATCGCCGCAATCTCGGCCGTTACGGCCGAGATTGACTACATTGGGCGGTATCTTAAGTTACAATGCTATTTTTGTTTTGGTTAAGTCCCATTATATTAAAAGAAAAAAGCTACAAAAAAAAACAGGATATAAAACTTTGAAGCTATAAAGCTTCTAAAAGGAAAGAAAGCTAAAAATTAATTGAAACGAAAATACGTTTTGTCCGGCACCTCAATTACGTTGAGAAAATTTGCCCTATCCACATAGGTCTCTCTTTCCCCACAATTCAAAAGACATCCCCTCTTTACCATTTTGTCCGCTGTAAAATTTATCTCTCGATAAGCATGATCAAATCGCACCGCATAATACCTTGACTTGGCTGCTAGCCATCTATTCCGCATGAACCAAGGCACCGCGTCCCTTGTGAAAGCCATAATTGCACTAATTGAGTCTGACCTGATTAGAACACTCGTGTAATTCCATTGCTTGGCCCACTCTAGTCCATAAAGAATCGCATGTAGCTCCGCTATATAGTTGGATGCAGATCCAAGCCCAACCGAAATAGCTCCAATAACGCGTCCGATATAATCTCTGGCCACTACTCCCGCCCCGGCTGGGCCCGGATTTCCAAACGAAGCCCCATCGCAGCATAAAAGGATTACCCCTAAATTCGGAGGCCTCCAAGTACAGCCTATTGGTACCACGAACTTGACGCAACGAAAGGTTACTTTGAAGTACTTGAGGATGGAAAGTCATAACAAGTATTGTGCATGTGACCCTTCATGCGCATAGAATTCTCATTAATATGCTGATAAATTCGCATTTTGAACTGAGTCCAGTTCAGCTTCGCATCCTCAAACACCATCTTATTGCGTAGATTCCACAATTCTGCACGTATGGCCAAGTTAGCCACAATCCATAAGTCCCTGACCATTTTACTCTTCCCTTTTAACACAGCATAAGAAATGATAAGATCATAATCTGGTACCAATTCAAAGATTTCAGCTAGCCACTTCCAGCCTCTCCTAGCGAAAATGCAGCTCCAGGTAACATGAAACATTGATTCCTCTTCAGCCTTGCAGAAAGGACATCTAGCACACATCGAAACATGAAACCTGCTAACTATCTTATCAAGAGTAGCACAACAATCAATATTGATTACCTTCCAGGCTTGAGCAGCAAGTGCAAGATGAACAATTGTTCTCCAAATTATCTTTTCTGGTCGGCTAACAAGACGGACATTTTTGATCAAATGCCTAGCGGAACGGACAGTGAAATTACCCCCCATATTCCAGGACCCAAACTCTTCTGTTAGGTTCATTACTTGGAATAGGCAGTGAATGCAAATCTACTCCAGCTTCTAGCATTCTTTCTTTAACGCTTAAAGGGATGTTCCAAGACCCATCGCTTATCAGATGCGATACCTTAGAGGAAACTTCATTCCTCTTTGACTGTGGAATACCCAAAGAGAGAGCTAAACTATTTCGACCACACTAGTTATCGAAGAAAATGGAAGTTTGCTGCCCATTACCGATCATGCATCGAGTATTGGCTTCCACTTCATTATAAATCCATCTAATTCCAGGCATAATGGAGGAATTAAAGCCATAATCTATCAGTTCCCCATTAACCTTAAAGAATTTGGCTCGTAAGAATTTTGCCCACTTCCTATCCGAATTCTTGATGTTCCACCAAAGTTTCATTAACATTGCCTTGTTCATTACCTCCATCCTTGGGATAGCTAAGCCCCCTTCACTCAACGGGAAGCAAAGAGTATCATAAGCTACCATCATTTTCCTCCTAACTTTAGAGTCTCCTGTCAAAATAAATTTACGAATAACTCGTTCACAATCTGCGATGATCCTAAGAGGCTATTAATACACTGCCATTGAATGGATAGCATAGATGGAAATAACTGATCTTACGATAACCAACCTTGACTGAAAGGAAAGAAAAGTACCGACCCAACCAGCTAATTTATCCATGATTTTCTCCACTATGGGCCGAACATGTGCATAACGGACCGAGCCAGACATTAGCTGAACCCCCAGATATCTGTCAGGAAAGGTGGAGGCCTGAAAATTCCGAAATTTTGCTATGTGTCTCTTTCTAGCTTGTTTGCCTCCACTAAAATAAAACTTGATCTTGGCTTTGCTAACAGCTTGCCCCGAAACAACTTCATACTTTGGTAGCGTATACTCTTCATATTGGCCTTATAAAAAATAAGGATGTCATCAGCAAAAAACATATGCGTTGGAGAAATTCCTTTTCGTGTAACCATGTACGACATCTTCCTCTGCTCAAAAAGTTTACTAATATTCCGACTCAAGACATCCTCAATAAGTACAAAAATCAAGGGGGATAGCGGATCACCCTGCCTCAAACCACGGTTTATTTTGAAAAAAACCTCAGGGTTTCCATTGATGAGAACTGATATATGCGCAGAATTAAGGATGGTACCTATCCATGAACACCACCAATATGAGAAGCCATAGAACTTGAAAACATAATTGATAAGCTGCCAGCTTATGGTGTCGAAAGCCTGAGTTATATCAAGCTTTAGTCCCACATTACCAAACTTCCTATCCACCTCTATCTCATTGATCATTTCAGAGGCTAAGGTAATATTTTCATGGATGTTTCTACCTTTCATAAACGCCACCTGCTCCACAGAAATAAGCTTTTCAAGAACAACGCCAAGCCTACTAGCCATAATCTTGGTAATAATTTTAAAGAAGAAGTTGCTTAAGCCAATTGGCCTAAAGTTTCACAAATTTTCAGCGCCCTTTTCCTTTGGAAGTAAGATAATCAAGCTAGAATTAATACCATTCGGAATGTACTTACGTTTCCAGCAAGTCTGTATTGAAAGTACCAGATCCATTGCAATAATGTCCCAAGCACTTTTGATAGAAAATTCCGGAGAAACCATCCGTGCCTGACGCACTATCAGCCCCTAAATCAAAGATTGCCTTCTTTATCTCCTCCACGTCCGGAACTGCATCCATTGCAAGGCTTTCCACAGCTGAAATTGACTAATGTTCATAGCTGAAAATTGAGGTATCAATCACCGTTCCTGCACCATTAAACTTGTCCATGTAGTATGTAAGATATGATCGCGAATTGGCACTGGCTCCGCCATCCTTGTACCTGCATCAGAAACAAGTTTAGAAATAAAACAGTTGCTTCTCCCTTTCTAATACTGTTGTGGAAGAAACTAGTGTTGCTTTCCCCATCCATTATCCAAGTATCCCTCACCTTTTGATTTAGCATGATATCCAAATCAAGTCTAGCCTTCTCTACCTCACTAAGGGTGTCTGTTAACTCATCAAATTTCCTAGAGTCTTGTGGGTTCTCATCTGACTCCGCCTGAGCTATTTCTAGCTTCAACTCAGCCTTCTTTATTCTTACGTGAACATTGCCAAAAACATTTACATTCCACTCTTTCAAAACTTGATTTAGTCTCTTAAGTTTACTATTGAATTTAAGGCATCAGTTTCATGAATGTGAGACATCCAACTGAGCTTAACCACCTCCATAAAGCTAGCATGATTGAACCATATTTTATGAATTCTAAAGGGTGTACGAGTAGGCTTATGCGTTTTAAATGGGAAACCAAACAAAGGAGCATGATCAGAGACGTCCCTGTTAGAAGCCTCATACCTCCAATTGCGAAAACGCATGAGCCAAGCATCATTAGTGAAAGCCCTGTCAAGCCTCTCAACAATTCTGCCCATACCTGACCTTCTATTATACCATGTCATCCTTCTACCGAAGGCTTCAGCTTCAACAAGCTCATTATCGCTTACCCAATTAGCAAATTCTGAGATCACCGCCTGTCTTGGTGCTCTACCCCCATTCTTTTCCTCAGTTCTTAGCACACAGTTGAAATCCCCCATAACTAGCCAAGGAATTGTGATATTACCTAGACTAATTGCAGGCCATAAACTCCTTCTCAAAATTTGGAAACAACTTGCATGGACAAAAGAGATAAAAACTCATTCCACATCTATTGTTACCGATTGTTTCCCGCTACTAATAACTTTAGGCCTACCAATACTATTTGCCCATAAAATCCATAAATTACTCTTCATATTACCCATTGAATTCTCTATAAAATCAAAGCTCATATCTCGCAGCCTTAAGCTTTTGATGACTCTCCTACTATAGTGCAGAAGAGTCCGTAATGTAAATAATAATTCTAACCAACTCCCTTAACCTTGATCTAGCCTCCAATATTGCTATACCAAGGATATTCCATAAGAAAACACGCATTAAATAACTTCAGTTGAAGGTGTTGAGCCCTCCGTACTTTTTTTTGCTAACTTCTCATTAATTTCCTTCATATCATTGCGCAATGCCTCTACAAAATCTGGCACAACCACCTGTTCACCATCAGTTGCGCACCCAACTTTCTTTCCCTTCCTCTTCTTTACCTTCTTAGGAACTGAAACTGGATCAGTCAGCTGCGCACTATCAGCCTTAGCTTCCAAAGTCGCAGCTCTCCGGGCCTTCTTTCTCCAGCAATCTCCTGTTCTCATCCATCTCAACCTCATCAGCCCATAGTATCTTTCCATTACTAGACTTAGGTGAAGCTTGATTGTCTGCATCAATTTCAGAGTCAATCTCTTCAGACTTGTTATCATCATCAACATCGACAGCAATATCTTTCGCCAAAGCTGAGTACTTATTTTCACCATGTACTGTTGTTTGCTTACCGACCCTTCTTGGCTTGGCATTTCGCTTCTTCCTTTGCGTAAAAAAAGGTGTCTCCTTCCAGTTTTCCTTTAATTCATCATCAACATCAATAAACTTACCCTTTCTAATTCTAGCCTCTAATTCATCTTGCAAGACCCCAGCCATCTCTGCATCGGCCTTTATCTTAGCTGCCTTTGAAGTTTCAGGGATATCAACAATAATAGCAGACTCAGCCTTCTTTTTCTCAGCAGCAATAATAGCCTCTGCATAATCCAACTTCTCTTGCATAGCACGAGCCCACTGAGCAGCAGCTCTTAGATTTGCCGCCTCCACCTTCTTAATATTATCATCCAATTTATTCTTTGTCTATTTCTGAGCACCAAGATGCTGAAATTCAACAAATTTATTTAGTTCACCCTTCTCATTACCCTTACCAGTACCATGTTGAATTTCAGGCTTACCATCAGCTCCATTCTCATTACCCTTACCAGTACCACGCTGAATTTCTGGCTTACCATCAGCTCCATTCTCATCCCCCTTACCAGCACCACTTTGAATTTCAGGAATAACATCATTTTTGCTCTCAATACCAATAGACAACTTCCCCTTCCCAAATTCAGTAATAGCTTCAGTTTTGCTCTCAGTACTGCTAAACTGCTTCCCATTCTCTACTTTTTTTACTTCTTTACACTCAGCGAAAACATGCCCAACTATCTTACAATTCTTGCAATATTTTGGCTTCTTAGAAATCAAGATTGTTTGCAAGAAACTATAACCACCAGCAGTGATTTGAATATCTTTCGGTATCTCCTCAGCAAAATCCACGTCCACAAGTACACTTGCAAAATACCCATATTCCATACTTAGGGTTCTTGAATCAACAACAACAGCCATACCCAAAGCTGTACCAATTGAAAGCAAAATCTCTTCAGTCCAATACACAATAGGCAAACCAGGCAATTGAACCCAAAATAATGCTCTATAAGGTTTTTGATTAATCGGATTAAAATTAGCATCATAATCACGAACCCTTAATGCTTGATCCCCTACAAACCACGGACCATCTCTCTGAACTCTTCTTTTATCATCTTTGTTAGATAGAACAATGGTGAAAAAGCCTTTAGTCATAGGGATAAACTGATGCGAACCTGTTAATCGCCATTGATTAAGCAAGGAAGCTTTAACTTCTAAGAACTTCAAATTCCTGAAATCCAACCTACCTATCAGCGAATACCTCATCCTCTCTTTTGCCCTATCAAAAATATCATCATGAATATCAAGAACACAACGTCCAGCAGATTTACTTGCCCTACATAAGTTTTCAATATTTATTCTTGACGAAACATGATTTCGTCTCTTCAAAGCATCTAAAAACGATTGTTTGTTTGAATTTGTAGATGTATTAGGGTTTTCTAACACCTTACCAGGATCAGAATGGGATTGATCCGCCATACCTGATAAAAAAATTGAACAAAAACAGAGAAAAAACCCTAGGAACAGTGAAGAAACCCTAGGAACGCGAAACTCTAATCGCCAGCGAAAAATCCGGAGCAAAACTAGTGGTTCTCGAAAAAGCTTTTTTCTCTTAAGTTACAATGCTAAGTATCTCAATATTCACGACCCCACAACTACAACCACGAAAAAGCTGATGGATTTAAGTACTGATCAACAATTCTGTAAAGTATTCCCTCACAAGAACACGTTAGTTTCGTTGAAAGAATTGGGAGAAAATGATACTAAAATAATGGAGGTGGATGAAATTGAGGATACAGAAAGCCGCGAGTAGCCGATGAAGTAGTTGTAGAAGGACAACTGGTAATCTTCTTTTAAATCTTGAACTAATACTCTTATCATTATGTATGAGCTGCATTTCCAAATTGGATAACAAGGAACTTTTTTGCAAAACGAAAGCTATCGCAAAGTTGCTATCAATCTCAATTGTACGGGAGTATTTTTTTATTTGGGGATAAGCGATTTGCTTTTGTTAGTTCTGCATTCTTTTAGTCTCTTAACCAAATCTAGTGTCGCATTTGATTCATACTTTGGTGACTTATTACATTTTTATACCTTAAGAGTCTAGTTCATACGTTGGATTCAAGTAAGTATATATGCAGCAAAAATCGTGCAAGTTGAGAGCCTCCCAAGTAGTCGAGGGAGTCTATTTGTTCTAACCTCTCAGCAATACTTGGTAATTTTTTGACATTTGCTTCTGCGCAAATTGCCAAAATAAGTTAGTACGAAACTAATGAAGAAAAAGATAAAATTGTTTTAAACTTTGAGCAAACACACTTATATGGATATTGTGCCCACGAACCAACCTTTTTGAGAACATCTGCTAGCTACCATCAGCTCTTGCCACTCTATCTGCATGGAAGGTTTGCACAGAGAGAAAGCTCTTTCAATGGCAATGCAGCTGACAATCCATACTTGAATTATCATTAGCATCATCGATGATGCCTGAGTGACAGATCTGACGAAAGAGCTGACGCAGATATGAGCTAGAGTTTAGAGAGACTCAAATGAGCCGGGGCAAGGGAATATATCACAAGCCCAAGCCCAGTATAGCTGGGTCTAAAATGTAGCTTTTTGCTGTGGGTGTGACAATTATTTAAGAAGTTATTTTTAACTTTTAAAAGCCCAATACTGAAACCAAACCCCAAACCCATACAAATTCTTAAATCAAACTATGGACATTTCTTGTGGAGCTTGGAAGCAGCTAGAGCTAATAACAACAGAAACATAAGTGCTGCAACCAAGGACAAATTGATGGATGCCGCTACATGGTGACAATAACTATCAAATACATTACACTTTTTTCCACAGTGTGTGAGAGTTCCCATGGTAACCTACAACACCAACGGCAGAAGCAGCTCCATTTGCAGCAAAAAGAAGTGATAAAATGATCAAATCGAGGATAATGACTCCTAGATCTAATCCCTTTGATCCAAATCGGTTTCCAATTGCTAAGATTAGACACACTGCTGAGTAAACGCAAGCTGCGATGTTCACCGCCATGAAGAATCTGATCATGAGAAAACAAAACAAAAAGGTTATCAGGTAAAACAGTAAAAAGAAAAAGATTGTTAGGTTTCTAGCTTTTGCTGGTTATAGTGATGCCTGTTTTATTTTTTTATCAATAAAAAAAAATATCATATACAAAAAATAGGGATATAAAAGAAAGTACCATCCAAAGCTGAAATTGTGATAGCTAATACTCCTTTTATTAGCCATATCGCTTCTATTTGTTTTTGGTGTTGCATCAGTGGGATTCTTGTATCCACTCTCAGCCATTTCTAAGCTGTTGGAGACACGGATATATGAGAAGGCTAAACGAGGTTTTAGCACGGATAGCCCTCCTAGTCCACGAGGTCAATTTCTTTTTTATTTATTTTCTTTTTTTAAATATTGGTTTAACAATAGCCAGTAGCATGGGCTTAATAAAAATTTCAGCCCTCCTAGGTTGAGATAATGAATCAAAGAAAGATATGATAATGATATATTATAATGTCCTCTCAGAGAAAGAGAAAGCAAGTAGTCTCTTAGTATTAAAAAAAAAAATTGGCCGTGCTATATTATATTAAAAATGATAAACATACTGTAGTTAAATCCTTTAGTGTATCCCGACAGACATCGAAGGGTGGGATCCATTCTAAATCCATCCCTCTGCTAGACCACGAATTAGAGAGGAATTATATCCCTCGGGACACACTGCGAGATTTAATCCGTGGTGTTTGTAATATTTTCGATAATATATCACTTCGATACGTATGAATTTAATTAATTGGTTGAATAATTTTTGGATTTGTTTTTATCGGTGTAGGAAACAAATAAAATAAGATATTTCTCTAATGCCTAAGAACCTTATAGGTACTTTTTTAATATCCTAAACTGGATATTCAATCCAAATTTATGTTTTATTTTCATAATACTTGACTATCATATCCATAAGTTAAAGAGTAAATTATTTCCATCCATTCTACAATACGTCGCCGATGTTGGATGCTTTAGTACAATCAATTTAACCAACTCATCGAGTCCCATTGTAGCAGCTAGTGTCATGTTTTCTTTGTTCAAGGGCCAAAGAACTTCCATGGTCAGTATGGGCGCTTCCACAAGATAATTAAAGACGATAAATATTCTTTGTTCTTAGCAATGATAGATAACAACTCGATGGCGTTGTCATGTTTCTTTCTCCGTTCATTAAGCTTTTCCCAATAATTTGCTGCACATCGATATTTAGACATCAATTGTTATGTACAGAACTATCTCAGTTCATTTACTAAAAAATATATGATTAATTAAGGCGTGGATTTCTGAATATGGCCAAGTTCGTACTTGATACATGTGATGATTACTAACCTCTTATCATCAAGTGGTAGGTGCGTTGACTTATCCATTTTTCTGTAAACAAGGCATCACATTTGAACAAAATATATTAATATATTTCTTTTATTTTAGATCATCTTCAAAATTTATGGTTAAACTTTGATAATTTAGGTACATTACCGTCTAAACCCTGGATGAAACTAGTTTCATCGTGTGTAGTTCTGACAAAAATATATTTTTTCGTCATGATGTATCTGGTTTCATCCTGCATATTTTAATAAAGAAATATCTTTCGTCAAGATGTATCTGGTTTCAGCCTACAAATTTTATATTTTATATTTTTATTGATTTTTAGATTTAAGGTGATTGGTGTTTGTAGTATTTTGTTACTATTGAAGGTGACTGTGGTGATAATGTGTTGTTTGTTACGGTTTAAAATATTGGTAATGGTAGTGGTCTTTGTTTATGTAGAAAGTCGTGGTGGTGGCGGTGGTCCTTGTTTTAATAAAAGTTTTGGTGGTGATTCGAATAATTTATTATATCATAGTTTAAGTCTTGATGCATCCAAATTCATCCTATCTATTTTTCGATTAATTTTTCCTTTCTTAGTTTAACCACCATGTAACCTGTTTCATCCTGGCTATCTTTTGAACAATTTATTTTTCTTAGTTTAAGTCAGGATGCAACCAGTTTCATCCTTGTTATTTTTCGAATAATTTTTTCTATCATAGCTATTTTTTTTCAATTTTTTTTTTTTTTGAATTTACTGTCGACAATGGATCTTGTTTTTTAGATAATTTAAAACCATTTCCAAAAATATAAGTTTTATTAAAATTGGATATGTATTTTAAAAGTTATGAATTTTTTTGTGATTAGTTTTTAAATTGGAGAGAAAAAGGATTAAAAAAAACATAAAGATGAGGGATATAATTATCTAAATTTTTTGATGTTCATTCCACCTATCCCTTATGTTTACTTATCCATCTCAACCACACTTTAAATTTTTTTTGGCAATATACTTATTTTCTCGTATAAATTTCAAACATGCATGCTTATTAATATCATATAAAGTGTTAAAATATAAGCAAGGGTCGAGCCAGGTGTTAGAGGAAGGGGGTGTAAGGGTCACTGTGTACATTGTAATTTTGCAAGATGTATGAGATCACTATTCATGGGAATTTGGTCACAATTTTCTTCCTTAAGGTTATTGGTTAGCATGTTGAGAAAAGAAGGCCCTATAAAGAAATTGTGAGTTACCTTCTTAGAATGATCATACCTCCTGTCATGTCTCCAAACAACACAGTGTGATCACCTCCTGTCGCATGTATATGCAGTTTGTAAATCCGGGTTCTAGCCCTCTGTTCCATTGATTGATTTATTGGTTCAATGAACTTTAAAGAGTAGTTACGGAATGGACCCAAAACACAGCTAAACAAAAAAAGGAAGGGAACCCCAAAGGCCCATAAAAGCACCACAGTGATTGTAAAGAATTGTGAACTGTCGTTCAAAAAACTTCATTCCAGACTTTCAATGAAAAATGAATTTTGTTGCAGGATTCAAAATTCTTTTTGATAAAAAAATTCAATATCTAAAAATGAAAAGGGAAAATTAGATATATATCCCGGATTTGAACTAACAATTAAAGATATACCCCATAACGTTAGAAATTAAGGGATTTGTCATAAACGTTTATTTTATCTGTCAAATGGATATGTGTGACTTATTTTCAGACAATTATACCCTTATTATTTTGTCAAATGAAATGATAACCTTTCTCTATTCCTAACTCCCATTATCTTTCTCCATTAGGTGTCAAATAAGTAACTGTCAAGAGTAAATTTTTTTTCTGTTGATAAATTTAGAATAAAAAAAGGGATTAGGAACTTGAAAAACAGGAAACCCATACTAATCTCATCAAGGGATAAAAGTATACCACCTAATGGGGAAGGGAGTGGGATTAGGCGTGGGAGAAGTGTAGCACTGTCATAGAAAATAATATCACATCAGTTGTGATTGACTGCTGGGTTGGTGATATAGCAGTGGCAGGTGGCAGTAGGATCGCTTTACTTGTCTACTAATTTTGGACCAACTCACCATTCATAATTGGCTCATAAATATGAATCAACAGAAGGCAGGTTTAGGTTGGAAGCTGGAAGTTGAGAGTTGCAATATGTTTAGTTTGATAGTGCAGTGGAACGTATGAGCGCAAGTGTTTGTCTTGGATATTACATTGTTTTACGATTAAAGAGGTTTTTACATTGCATATTATATATAGTACCGCGCCTTAATTTATTAGTAAACTCGCCAATAATACTTGCATAATTCGTGATTTCGCGTGTATCATCCAAATCCGATTGTCTCACCCCGTGCATTTAGAACTCCATTTTAGTTTTGCAAATTTCTAGTTTAAAACGTGTTATATTTACGAATTACCAAGTAGTATAACGTACATGATACGTGGATAGACCATTATCAAATTACCATTCTCTATTATATTCTTAACTTTTAAAATCTTATATATCAATCTAAATCCTGTATCATTAACGTTTATATTATAATTGATTATATTATTTATATAGTATGTATAGTGGATTTAAGTTATAAAATTATAGTACTTATGATAAAATTATATTAAAATAAATTTTTTACAGATTATTATATACCAAATTTTATATATATCTAATTCGTAGTTTTAAAACGAAATATACATGTATATACGACGTTTCAAATTATCCCAAATTATAAATAATGAACCAAAATTTATATTCAGCCAACATAAACAATGTTCGTAGGTTTGTTATCCCGAATTTTTCCGATACCCGAATGGCTAACTAGGGTCGGACGCTATTAGTATATACTTAATAATTACAAATATATAAAAGAAAATTAAAAAAGAAACAGAAAAAAGAGTTGACATAATTATTGTCACACTATCTGTTTTTACTATTATTTCCTGTATTTGAAAATATTTAATTACTATTATGATTCGTTTTTATCTTAATCTAAAAAACGTCTCACCTGATAAATTTTGTCTTTATCGTAATAGTGAATTTAACAGTAGATTTCACCACCGGCTTTCGAAAAGCTCGAGGCCTAAGGGTCAAGGTGTACACTTTACAAGATGTACTGCATCACTGTAACGCCCCAACTCATTATTCTAAGTCGGCCGCCCTAAAATAGAAGTGTGGCACTACTCATGGGATAAAATAGCATACTCAAACCTTCAAGTCAACAAATGTCAATTCGGCTATTGTGTGAGTTCAAAGAAATAATTTTAAGAAAACAGAAGGTTGCCCTTATAAACACAAGTTATAAATAAATCCATCATAATATTATCTTTAAAAATAAAGGGGTTAACTTCGACACGCAGGTCGATCGTTTGAAATAGAACAAAAAGAGTCTTAGAAGAAATCTAGATTAACGACAACTATAAAACCTCAGTTGTTTAGGCACCTTGAAAACGAAGAAGTTGCAGATCTCCGGAACCAGAGGTCGCTCTACTAGCTAAGTGGCTCCGCGGCTACTGTTCCCTGAAAAAAATAGTAAGTTGGGTCAGAGCCCAACTTAAAGTAGGTTTTCGCACCCTTATAATCGTTAAGAATGAACTAGCAAACTAAGGATTATGGAATCGGCCTCGAAGAGTTACAGGTATTTTATATGAGTATCCGTTGGAAATATCAAAGTTGACGACTCAAACAGAAGTGAGAGTTTTGTACAAAATCACGCAAAACAATTGTTTTTTTAAGAAAAAAAAAACTAAAACATGTTTCCTACCCGAAACTAGTCGATTACCCTCTCTAGTATTAATCTCTGATCGTTTGACGACGTATATCAACCCTCGTGTAGTCCACTTACTTCCCTACCGTGTAATGGGAAAGTAAGTGTTATCGACCCCATGCAAGATAATTTGTCCATATCTTCTAGGCGAACCCTCCTCGGTCGTCGCCCAAGCACCCAGGGCGTCGAGCCAACTACAGTTGATAAGAACAACATGTATCCATATCATTTCTCGCAACAAAAGGGATACATTAACGGCTGTCATCGTCACATGTTGATCCTCACCAACACGCTTGCACATATTCCTTTAGTCATTTCACACACATGACTACACACCTCTACACATACACTAACAGTACTCAACAAATCAGGAATTTATAATCTCTTATACATTTCTCACTACTACAGTCTTAAACCTGACGATCAAAAGAAGAATGCTAACCACATCATCAACTAAAAATATCACCTAAAAGTAGTAGACAAACAACTTGACCCTACCTACCAACAGACTTTAGCACCCACTCTAATCACACCCAAATAATCAAACGACAAAACCCATCAC
>JAJJMC010010218.1:483457-512131 GCA_023531435.1 Papaver californicum
TATGAAACCTTATTCGGTTTCATTGTTTTTTTATATGATGAGACATTCTTTCTACAGAAAAATGTATTTTAAACAGATGAAACCTTTTTTGGTTTCATTGATTTTTTTCATCTAAAAATCTATTTGAACCAAAAAAAAAATTATGGAACCTATTTTTAGTTGAAAATCAGTGAAACCTATTTTTTTTTACAGAAAAATGTAATTGATGTGTATGAAACCTTATTCGGTTTCATTATTTTTTTATATGATGAGACATTTTTTCTACAGAAAAATATATTTTAAACAGATGAAACCTTATTCGGTTTCATTGTTTTTTATATGCTGAGACATTATTTCTTCAGAAAAATGTAATTGAAATGGATGGAACCTTTTTCGGTTTCATAGTGTTTTTTTTATCTTTTTTTTTTTATTTGAATGAAAAAAGAAAACTATGAAACCTTTTTTGGTTTCATAGTGTTTTTTTCATCTGCTTTTTTTTATTTGAATGAAAAAAGAAAAACTATGAAACCCCAAAAGGTATAATCGTTTTTTTTTCATCTGAAATTTTATTGAACGAAAAAAAAACGATGAAACCAAAACTGAACATAATTGAATCATAAATAAATAAGGGTGAAAACAAATGGAATTGAAACTTTCTATCTTTGAACCTAAGTATGAAAGATTGATTTCGAAACAGATGAAACCTAAACCTAACAGATGATGAAACCATTTTTGATTTTGATCTATGATTTTGTTTTTATTTTAGGTTGAAAATGTTACTGATGATACTGAACAACCATTTCGTCAATATTTTGAAATTGGTTTGATTCTGATTCTAGTTGTAGATGATGCAGATGAGGATGATGAAGATGAAGATGAAGACGAGGATGATGAAGAAGAAGACGAGGATGATGAAGCTATGATGATGGAGATGAAGACGAGGATGATGAAGCTACTGATGATGAAGATGAAGACGAGGATGATAAAACTACTGATGATGAAGATGAAGACGAGGAAAAAATTCCATAAGGTGAAGGGGAAAAAAATTCTGTAAGGTTAAGGTGAAATGGGCGTGATGGGCATGATGGACGTGAATAGTTTCTGAAGTTGGGATGAATAATAAGCAAGGATAATATGGACAGTTGGTTTATAATGGGTTTTTGTGTTCAATTTATTTTATTGGGTTTTACGTAGTTAGATAGTGACACCTTTAGGCTTATAACCCATGGTCTGTTTTTCTTTATCAATAAAACTGTCTTTATAGCTTTGCCTAAAGAAAAACAAATCGAATCGATTATTACCCCTAACACAAGATCGTGAACAAAATCTACTTATCTTAAGGATAAACTACATTATTTGTTGCATATAAATTAATTAAGAAAAAAAGTCCATCCTATACCCACCCATAAATGACGGGGTACAAAATTCAAATTGCATTATTATGCTTAGGTTGCTCAAATTAATTACCAAGACACTTTTCTAGTAAAGTTGTGTTATCGTCCTCCACTGTTGCATATTTTATGTTGCAGTTGCACCCTCTCATTAATGCTATGCTGCTGGCTAACAAAAAAACAGACACTCCATTCATATTTGAGGGCTCAACGAAAGTATATATATGAAGTAGTGATACTTCGTAGTAATAATACCCCAAAAACCTATACATCTTTCTCTCCCATTTTTTATATGATGGAAGCTCATCCATGTGCAAAACTTGTAAAACAGCAACTCCTTCAAACCCTTTATAATCTTCTTAACGTTCTGACTCTTTTGATTGTAATCTCAATAGAATGTTATCTTGCATTCAATATAAGAATACCCATTTCTCATCTCTTCTTCATTTCATCAATCCTTGTCTTAGCACTACTTTTTATCTTCAAATATCTCAATAATTTCTATTCATGTTTAAATTCTCAACCCATGTACTTGGTAGATTTTTCATGTCTAAAGCCAACACCTGCTTGTAGAGCCCCTACATCAAGCTTCATTGAACATGCTACTTTGTTTAAATTCTTTAACCAAGATAGCATCAATTTTATGGAAAAATGCTTAACTTTTTCCGGTCAAGGAGAAGAAACTTGCCTTCCACCACCTTTACATTATCTACCACCAAAGAATTCTCATCAAGACGCCATCAACGAAGCGAAATTGCTTCTCTTCCCTGTCATCGATGACCTTCTTTCCAAAACCCGAATCTCACCTCTTGATATCGATATCCTCATTCTAAATTGTAGTAGTTTCTCACCTTCCCCTTCTCTTTCCTCGATTATCATCAACACATACTCCATGAGAAGTGATATTAAGAGTTTTAACATCTCTGGAATGGGATGCAGTGCTGGTGCAATTGGCATTAATGTTGCTCAAAATTTGTTAAAGGTCCAGAGAAACAGCTACGCCGTTGTTATCAGCGCAGAGATCCTCTCTTCTGCTTGGTACATGGGTAACGACAAATCCAAGTTACCATTAAACTGTATGTTCCGAATGGGCAGTTCGGCCGTCCTACTTACCAACAGAAAAGAAGCCAAAAACATGTCAAAATACAAACTCTTTAAATTGGTTAGGACTCAAAGAGCCTTCGACGATAAATGTTACTATGCTGCTATGCGCCAAGAGGATTCTAAAGGTTTTAATGGGTTCAACATTAACCGTGACTCGTTTGGTGCTTTCAGTAATACTCTTAAGTCCAACATTGAAGTTCTCGGTAGAGTCATCTTACCTATCAAAGAGATGATGCGTTACGTTCTTTGGACGCTTCGAAAGAGATCCTCGCACGCAGACGATAAACACGCTTATGTGCCAGATTTCATGTCCGTGATACAACATTTTTGTATTCCCACATCAGGAAAGTCTGTCGTATTAGAGATCGGTAAGGGTTTGAATCTTGGTGAAAGAGAGTTGGAACCAACATTGATGACGCTAAAGAGGTTTGGCAACCAGTCTGCTTCTTCCTTGTGGTATGTGCTAGCTTACATGGAAGCTAAGGAAAGAGTGAAGAAGGGCGACAAAGTTTGGCAAGTCGGTATAGGCAGTGGATTCAAATGCAACTCTGTAGTATGGGAATGCCTAAGGCCAATACAAGATGAGTTACACAGAGGACCGTGGTCGGAATCCATCAACCGGTATCCGGTCATCAATTATGATTAATTGGTCACTTTGAACGGCCAATAATTGCAAACAACCTAATAAAAGCTTTGTTAAAATGGTAAAAATGTCTAAAGTATATCTCATACTAATTTGAATTTGATACATAAGTCATTTTGTAATACTACAATCTTTTTTAGTTTCTTTTCTCGTGTGTCCATTTCTTTTTTTATGTACTACCGTATTGTAATAAAGAAAAGCCTCATTTTCAACCGTCGGACGGATTTCACCCGTGGTACATTAAAAAGACCAAATTACCCCCCTCTTTTTTATTGGTTTTGTCTTCGCGGCGGTCGCGCTAGGTTATCGTGAATTCCAAACAACCGAGGGGTAAAGAGTAAAGACTTTCGACTCTTCCTTTTCTTTCTCACTTAATTAATTCATTTTCTTCTCGATTTACTTTCTCCCTTTTCCGTTCAAATAACTATACCGACCGGCCTAAAATTGACCAAAACCCCAATCTCATCTCTGATATTCACCAATCGTCATTACCTTCAGCATCAGGAAATTTTTCTTCGTTGATGCATTTGAGTGTACAGGGAAATATTATTTGTGGTTTAATTCTATCTGATCCCATTGGTTTATAACTATTTTGATCTATTGTTTGATTGATTTCAAATATTATTATTATCATCGATCTTAGAAAAAGGGCAGTTTGCAGATAAAAAAGAGAAGGAGATTTTTTTTTTGAATCTCACTGTAAACATGAAACTGAAGCGTGAGTGACAAATATTGATCGATTTTATGGAGTGGGTTTGCTTTAATTTTAAACGGAAGTACTAGATTCTGTACTAATTGTGATATTGAAAATTTTCCCTTTAAATTAGTGTTTTGATGTTGGTACATCATGTTGTTGGTGTTGATGTTGGTACATCATGGTCACCACTGATTGGTTTATACAAATTTTGATGTTCTATAAGTTTTTCAAGTGTTTGAAAATATGTGTTTGGTAATGCTTTAATCATGCTGGTGATGGTTTTGCTAATGAGTTTGTGTTAGTAATCGGTGGTAATGGTGTTGCTAATTGATTATGTTGGTGTTGATAACTGGGCAAATTTGATGCTGCGGAAAAAGTGTTTGAGAATATGCCTGAAACTGATGTTGCTGTTTGTAACGCAGTGATTAAGGGGTATTCACTTACTGAGATTTTTGAGGTTTTGAGATTTTTTTACAAGATGCAAAGGGAGGGAATTGAAGTTAATTCAGAGAGTTTGTTGAGCTTGGTACCTACTGTTTCCAAGTTAGTGTCTATTCGTTTTTGTAGAGCTTTTCATGGTGTTGTTATTACAAGTTCGAGGACTATTTCGAATGGGTTGATAGATATGTACTCGAAATGTGGAGATGTACTTTCAACTAGGTCTGTGTTTTATCGGATGTGTGGTCGGAATGATGTTTATTGTTGAAGAGTGATGAAGGGTTTTGTCAGTAACGGTTGGTTTGGGGAACCATTGGGGTTATTTGAGGGAAATTAAAATTAAATCCGGTATCAGCAGTGAATGCACTTCTGGCTGCCGCTGAGGTACAGAAATTAGAGTTGGAAACGAAAGCATTGATGAGTAGGAAGAAAAAACAATGACTGGCGGATTAAAAATGGATAAGTGCATTTAGATATCGGTAGACTTCAATAGAAAACAAATTATGGTGGGTATATGTTGTGCATTTTCTGTGGACCTCCTCTTTCTCTTTAAAACTGTATATATACATAATGAGGTTGTAACTCAATGATTGCATTTTAGGTGTTTTTTCTCTGTTCTATTGTAATTTTTATGTCGAAGTAAAGAACACACTGGTGTGGAATTTTGCATTGAACACGTGAATTGTTAACTCTTTCGTGCATCGCACGTGACTGAATGATATGTTTTACGTGGTTTTGGAACAGAATGGCAAGTGCATCGCATTTTTTGACATGTTTTATTCTGATTTTTTTATTCGAGTGGGTGATGGCAATGAACCTTCTTTGTCAAATGACATGATAAAAATTCCAGATGACATGATCATACCTTGGGCTGATGATGATTCAGTGTCTCAACTGATAGATGCTATTTTTTCCAACTTGGCAGAGAATTCTAAGGATCAGGATTACTTAATTAGCAAGGAATTGATCACACCATTGAATGAGCATGTGGAGAAGCTGGATGATCGAGTGATTAGTATGTTTCCTGGAATACTTGAACGGAACAGCCCGGGTGGTTTACCACCACATGTGTTGAAATTGAAGCTTGGAGCACCTATCATGTTACTAAGGAATATTGATGCCAAGAACGGCTTATGCAATGGTACCAAACTCCTAATCAACAAATTCTTTTTCAATTGCATTGATGTAGTGATCCTCAGTAGAAATTCTGTGGTAAGAGGGTGTTCATCCATAAGATGTCATTGAACCCACCAGAAAATCTTGAGATGCCATATAAGATGGTATGCAAGCAGTTTTCGATACGTATGTGTTGTGCATTCACGATCAACAAAATACAAGGACAAATAATTGAAAACACCGATCAACAAAACACAAGGACAAACAATTGAAAACACCCATATGTATCTTTCTGAGCATGTCTTCGGTCATGGGCAGTTGTACGTTGCCCTTTCAAGAGGTGTTTCGAGTAAGAAAACTAAGACGTTAGTTAAAAGAGGTGATGTTCTTGATAAAGTTAGAACGTTTATAAAGAAGTTCTTACGGCGTCTTAGGTATATGAATTTAAAAAAAATATATAATTAAATTTGATATAGAACATCTTATTTATGTATATCTTAAAAAAATTTAATAACAATATGTTTTGTTGGTTCTAACAATTATATTAGCGAATAACCATTTGATTCATAAAAAATAGACTTTTCAGCTTTTAGAAATTAATTAGCAAATTAATTTCTGATTTTTGATTTAATTAACTTCTCTAGAGAGAGATTTTATTGTATTCCCACTGGTAAATGAGTGAATCAACCCAAAGCATATGGGAGAGAGTAGCCGTGGGAGACTGTTGAGAGTGAGTGAGAGTTAATCCTAAACTAAATTACGGTTAGAAACTACGGTCAGCAATGAAATACATTCCAGCCGTTAGATCAAAGATTGAAATTAAAAATCAACGATATTGAGCTAACCCTAAACTAATCGGACAGATCACTAATCCTTATATAAGTACTATAGTTTTCTACCACTGCCTTTAAGCTAAGCTGTGCCTCCATCGTCTGTGTAGGGAAACAAAACTTAGAAAACAAACTCTAATCTCAAAAACCAAATAAACAGCTGCTTCATCTATAATCAAGAGTCAGGAAGATGGTTTTCATCCTGTATGCCGTGTTTTGAACGTAGGATACCGCTTGTTGCGTATCTTCTCTGTCAGTGCTGTCTTTTTTCATTTGTTCTTTCATTTGCTTCGTTCTCTTTAATATATTAAAGAAAATGAAGCAAACAAAGAACAAATAAGAGATGATGTAATCATGTTTTTACTTTCCAAGTTTGTTTGGGAAGGCAGCATCTCAGAGAGTCATATCTGTAACAGTGAGATCCAAAATGTAAAATATTAAGTAAAAATTAACTTTAAGTAATGAATAAAGTAAACCAAAGGTAAAGGATAGTTGGATCCTGGGATAGCTTTTCTCTTGCTCTGAAACTTATGAAGTAACCATTGCATTGCGTTGCATCTACTGAGGCTGTAATCTATATTTAGTCACCACTTTTTTATATTGAAATAACATGATCTCAGGCTACGCTCTCTTCAAATCCTTTTACAGTTTACATAATGGAATACATAAAATGATTTGGTTACATAATGGATGCATTTTTTATTGCTTAATTTGTGCATTTTAGATATCAATTTCTAACTTCATTTGGTGGATGATTCCGCTCTAGTTTCTTGTACATTATTATTCATACTAATACTAACAGAGAAGAAAATCAAAAAAAGAGAAAACAAATCTTGATCAAAGATGGCTAACCCACTAATATTCTCTACCATCTCATTCAACCACGGCTGGGGTCTTGTTAGTATATTCAGTTGACACATCACTGTCCAACTTTGTAAGGTTCTCCAAAACCCCAAAAAATTTCATGCTCCCTGGATTCGATACATGTTCCACATGGTACTGGCTAAAAATAATAATAATAATAATTAGAGTCGTAGAGAGTGAAAGATATAAGGGGTTAGTCATAGGGAGGGTTACAGGGTATCAGGGAGAGGGATGGGATCGGTTGTTGTATTTAGCGCGTCTCTGCGCACTGCGCAGAGACCGTGCATCCCATGTGGCAACCCCAAGTGGGTCTGTCTTTTTTTTTTCTCCGGTCTTCTTTCTTTTCTTTCCTGCGTCTTCTTCCTCCGTGTTCTTCCAGAAAAACAAACCTACACCCAATATTCTTTTTTTTTTTTTTTTTTACCAACCAGGGTTTGTTGCAGAAGAATTCATGGGTAGTAATAATGGAAATACAAATTGTGGTTTTGTTGATGAATTTCTCAATTTTTCTAAAGAAGAAGAAGCCTTGTGTAGATCCTATTTCAATGAGAACTTGATGAATCGATCCGCCTACACGTCTTGCTTTTACTGCTATATCGGGAGATGAAAACTTTGTTGAAGAAAAAGACTGTGTCTCTGTTTCTTCTCAAGAAAATAATACTGAGGTTTCTTTTAAGGACGCCTTTGATTCTCTTGGTATTAGTGAGCTATGCGTTCCGGTAAGCAGAACAACAACAACAAAAAGTTTTCCAATCTTTCTTCTTTCTTCTTTCTTCTTTCTTTCTTTCTTCTGAAGTCGAGAAATCAGTGCAGGTCTGTGATTTGCTGGCACTGGTTGTTGGTGATAAAAGAAGAAGAAATTAAAGTTCTTAGGAGTCTATGATGGAATGAAAGATGGGTTAGGATTTATTTGTGAAATGGAGAAAGCCAGGGGAAAAGGCAGTTCAAGACTAATGGAGCTTGGATGAATGAAATTGAATGAGAAGAAGATGTTGTTGCTTATCAATTTGCGATTGTTCTGTGTTGAATTAAAATGGGTTATCCTGAAATTGAATGTATGTGCAGGGAAGGAGTTAGAACTGTGTGGTAAAATTACCGACAGGTTATAGCCACAATCAACAACAAAACTGCACAGAACCTGTTCGCAGAATTGCCTGAATGACCATTTCTTGAACTGGTAGTGAGAGTTCAAGAGAGAGACCACCAGATCAAATTCTCTGCCCTGTTCGCAGAATTGCCTGAATTTCTTGAACTTGTAATGCCAATCAATGAATGAATTTTCAGAACTTTGTTTATGTTTTCTACTCTGAATTATACTGAAAGCTTTGTGCAATTTTGTAGCTTTTTCAACTATGCAAATTTGTTGTTTAATTGTAGCCACAAACGATTTGATCATACTAGTTTTACTGACTTTTACTGAAATTTCATACTAGAGAGAAATAGAAGACAGTCTGGGAAAGCAACAACTTATAAGACTTTTACTGAAATTTCAAAGTTTTTGCAATTTCAAAACAAATTTCAAAGATTACATAAACCCAACTTTATACTTAGTCTGCAAGCACACAACCACAAAAACATTTCAACTGTGAATTCAATTATACTTAATAACAATCCATATTCTTCATTTTCTGGTTTTTGAAAAAATTCCTTTAGATAGATAGCATCTCCTGCAGCTGCTCCTGAAGCAAAAGAAACGACGAAGAAGAATACAAACCACTGAAAAAAGAAAATGTACAAATTAGCTTCAGGAAAAGGAATCAATTTCTTTTTCTTTAAATTTAAGCTTTGTTCTGCATGCATGACTGGTCCTTGGACATTATAAGATGAGTTGCAAACCTAGGATTTTCGTTTTTAACCACACAAATTCAGTAGTTCACTATACAATTTGTTGAAATTATACAAATTCAACCTATAGGGACTGTTTACCAATCAAAAACGTTTAGTTTTTTTTTTTTTTTTTGGAAATACCCATTTAATACACATTAAGAAACAGAACAGAAGAAAGGATCAAATATTAAAATCAAGAAACAATCAAAGCATGACAAGATGATGAAGATTACGTCTAAAACAACCGAACCAACAGCTAACACTAGCAGCAGAAGAAGAAAAGAACGAAACCTCGAAGAATAACGAAGTCCTGACATGGGATCAAGAGTTGTAAAACTTACCCCTCTGATTTATAATAATACTGAAGCGTTAAATGGTGAAATACAATAGTTACCCGTCTGATAAACACAGACAATATCAGTGATCGACACAGACAATATCAGTGATCGACACAAAAAGAAAATGTTATCAATAGTAATATTTATTATCACCTTCTGGTTCTTTTTCTTCTTCTTTTGCTTCTCCAAACGGCTTTTCAACCGATTCTGTCTTCTTGCACCTTTACCATGTTTTTCTACTGGATCTAAAATCGTACGCTTCATCTGCCGTTTTAAACAACATACCTATCTTGGGAGCATGGGTAGCCGCAGGCGATTCTGCCATTGAATACCTAAAAAAAATTCAAATAAGAATGATGAACACCTAAAATCCTTAAATCAGTAAAAACCCTAGATCAAAAACAGAGCAGAGAGATACACAAAGAACAAAAAGAAAAGAATGGGTGCTTTAGATAGAAGAAAATAAAGAGAAAGACGAAGAGAAAAAGAAAGAAGAAAGAATACTGGGTGTAGGTTTGTTTTTTCATAAAGAAAACGGAGGAAGAAGACACATGAAAGAAAAGAAAGAAGACCGGAGAAAGAAAAAAAAAAGACAGACCCACGTGGGGTTGCCACGTGGGATGCGCGGTGCGCAGAGACGCGCTAAATAGAAAAACCGAGGATATGTGCACTGAATCGGTGTGTAGGTTCTTTTTCTTCTTATTTTTTTCAATAATAAAGAATCGGTTTTTCTTGGGATAACCAGAAGCTACATCTGGCATGGGTGCTTTTTTCATTGTAGATGTGAACACCAAACGATGAAAGCTAAACCAACGGTCATGTTTGCGTGATGATTTCTATTCAGTGATGTAAACTGTAAACTCCCTATACTTAGTAGAGTGGGTCTTATTATGCTATAGTCTATACTGCATTTTTAGCTTAGTAGGCGCAGGCAGGGGTGGAGCTAGAAACTCTACTAAGAGGAAGCAAAATCCTACCAAGGGGTACAAAAAAAAAACAAAAATGGACTTGTTACCCCAAATCCTAAGAAAATTTAGGTTTGAGAGCCGGTTTGGTACCCTTACTTTGAACTGGCTCTGCCCCTAGGCGCAAGGGATAAAGCTGCTGGTGCTACATGCTTTATTAAAACCTCCCGTTCTTCGCAGGCGGCCATGTCTAAAACTCTGCATTTTATGTGAGGTTATTAGACCCATCTTGCTCTAGGCGGGGTTTCACTTTTTAGTCTGACAGTCTCTATTCTCTAGTTTCAAATAGGGCCTGAAATCCGCGGATCCACCCAGTCCAACTTCATTTTTACGGATGGATGTCCGGACCGTTTGCTAATGGATTGGATGTAGATTGGTTTTTTGAAATCCAACAGATTACGGATTGAATCCAGGTCAAATCTTGAAAATCTGTTGGACATTCAGACCCGTTAGATTAAGAGCACTTATGTAATTCTGAGAAAATATGGGGATAATTTAGAAAAAATTTGAATCTACTTGTAGAATTTAGTTAGTTATCTGGAACTTTTGTATATGGTGAAGATGGTCGTAGCTGTAAAAACCTGTTTTTTGGGAGTGCTTTGTATGGTAACATGGGAATTTTTGTACATGATAAACTGGTAAATGTTGCAAGGATTTGTTTTCATATGGTGTTGTCCATGGTACTTTTATATGTACATATATATATACACACGCACACATGATGTATAGGTTTTATAAGAAATCATTTTTATTGGTTTTATTATTTTATTGTAAATAAATTTTAATTATAGAACAAATCCATTGATCATCCGCATCTAATCCGTCTATCCGTGCATCCATTAGATGCATATCCGTTTGATACTGGATTGGATACGGATGCTAAATTTAAAATCCGTTATTGATTAGATTGGATGCGGATGAGGCGAAAACCGACCCATACTCACTCCTAGTTTCGGATACAAATATAATTTGTCATCAAAACCCATTAAATTTTGTTTTAGTATCTCCACAGGTCCAAATTACATTGTAACCCAGAATATAGAGTCCTCATGTGGGTGGGGTACTAACGTACACGAGGATATACTAATCTGGTAATTTCCGTGGTCATGATGATTAAGCTTTATATGAATTTGGTACACTCGTATAATTTGGTAGACCTCCATGGTAATCTTGTCACCGGGGGATTATCAAAAACCAGTTTGGTACAGTTTGGATATATCAATCCAGGACGGTATGACAAGGGAGAAACAAATCCTATGGAAAAGCCTATGTTACCTTTTATATACACCGACCTTACGTCCAGTTGAGTTCAAGAAAAAAAAAAGGCTTTTGAACCATAAGTTCGGCTGGGTTTCAAAGGAAAATAAAAGCCCATTAGGAATCAGAAAAACAAAACTAGTCAGACATGGTTTTAACCAAACTCGTGGATTTTACTACCAAACAAATTTTTCTGGTTCAGGTAATTTTTTTTTCTGATATTGAGATACTTTCATATCAACAACAAGAATAAAAAATAAAAATAAAATACGATTCATCTTTATTTATTTTTCGTAACTTTAAACAGAAAAATAAGTGTGAAAATCTAAACATATTTATCTTAGTCCAAAATCAATAAGGATATTGAATAAGTAGTTTATTTCGTGTCTGAAATCAGTGATGATCAGAAGTCAGAAGGTTTAACTAAATTTATATAAATAGATCGAGAGAAAATGGTGGAATGGGTGTGAAGAGGAACCTTTTGATTTTTATTTCCTTATATCTTGAATCTTATACAGAGATCTCAATCTTTTATCCTCTTATTTATTTTTTGACTCTTGTTATTTGCAATCCACTATTCTTATTAACCAATCCATATACTTAAACCAATCCAATTTTTTAAACATTTTTATTAGTACAATCCTATGGATTGGATTTAGTTTTTATAACTTTTAAAAACACACCTAATCTAACTTCTTCATCTTCTCCAACACATATATATGTTGAAGAAGATTTACCTGAATTTGGAGAAAATTGCACCGCTGACCATTTGGTACGCACTCTTATTATCATCGAGATAAAGATTAGTAGAAGTGAAGAAGAACAAAAAAGATATATGATTATGATTTACAAGGTTTATGAACATGTTAAACTAGAATTAGAAAAGGAAAAAGAAAAAGAAAATAGATTGGATTGGATTCATAAATTTTACTTTGATTTGGTTTCTAAAAAATAGTAAAATTTTATTTAATTTTTTATTGGATTGCATTAATAATAATGGTGGATTGGAAATAGCAGGAGTCTATTTTTTTTCGTATGATAATAAAATGAGATTTCGTCCGAGTTTGGACGAGATAGCAGAATCAAGGTGAGGTTTTCGCACGAATTCCGTCCCGTCAAAATTGTGGAAACCGTCTCGTTCAACGTCCGAGACCGAGAAAATCGAGATTGACCAAACTGCCTCAAGTTTGAACCATAACACAAATTCTGTCATTTTTACCCAAAAGCACTCGTGTAATTAAAATGAATACCGTAACCCAAAATCTATCCGGTGATACAAAACCTGTTTTCCATGACTTAAATTTTCCCAAACCAAAATCTGCCTCGTGAATACAAAATTGTTAACGAATATATCTGCAATCGTCTATCCTCATTTATATATATACATATATATATATAGATTAGGTATCATCCTGGCCTTCGGCTCAACCTCTTCGATTTTTTTATGTTATATGTTTTATTTTTCATACTTTTTGTTTTGTAATTTAAAAAATCCAATATAATATGGTAAAATATACTCCCTCCCTTTCAGGAAAAGAGTTACTTTCTCTTTAAATATTTGTTCTAACAAAAGAGTTACTTTCATTTTCAATATAACAAACTTTCAAAATTACCCTTGTTATTTTAAAAAATGTTATATTCTCATTATAAAGATATATGTAGTATTAAACTTTTTGTTAAGGTAAATTTGAACATAAATTACAAAAGTTATTCTCTCTCATCTTGCCTTAACAATTGTGCAAATAGGAGTAACTCTTTTCTTGAAACAGAGGGAGTATTATAAAATGTAATGCTTAAATACCATTTCTACAATATTATTTAGAAGGCATACTATTACTACATATGTATACATTATTTAAAATTAATTTGACTTCTATTGTACAAAATACTTATATATACCCAAAAAACTGCATATCAAAAACTTTTTATACCAAAAGATTTTCACCAAAATCCACTTTTTAAAATTATTAATGGATTATTAGTAGAACTCGTTATCTACTTCGTCTTCTTGTTCTTCAACGTTTTTGACTAACAATATTGGATTGATTGCCTTCAATAAACAATGTTTATTATACTCATTCCATGATACATAAGGCTATTTCTTATGGAGGATTCACGTAGGAGGTTGTACAACGCTGCCACGTATACGGAAGGGAATGACTAACTCTTATGGCGCAGGAGGGAAAAAGAATTTGAGCAAGATTTCAATCCTCGCCCAAAAATATTTTATTTATATAAAATATTAAAAATGAGGTCAAAATTTGATAAAAATATATTTTATTAGATTTTTTAAATAAAAAATAAATAAGCGAGGTAAGTTGTTTTGGTGAGACTTCAATCATCACCTAAGTTTTACTTCCCTCCACCCTTTCTTCGAGGAGAGAGAAGAGGAACGAAATTTTCACCATAGTTTTGTCATGGTTTTGGGTCAACATCATCCTACTCTTTTTCTCCATAAGAAATAGCCTAAGAGTGAATTTAATATTTGGTATGTCCACTATATTACCAGCTTGTTCTCCGCTTTGTATTTCAGTTTTAATCATAATCTCATATAATACTTTTAGTAAAACTGAGATTCTGCTAGGCAAATTCATGTTTATCCTTTTATCAGTGATTACTACTATTGTCTTGCCTATCTTTAGTCAAATGATATGCCTTGGTACATTTTGATATTCCAAATTATTTAAAAATTGTTCAGTATAACCAATTCCTTCTATCTTGTCGTTATCATGTTCTAAATCTATTGTATCTATGCTTTTGTTGGGTTTTAGAGTAAGATCTTGAAAACTGTTATCCATAATTTTTTTATTTTTTATGAAATATTATGTGACAAAGAAATATGTTTTTTAACTATAATTTAGATGTATAAAAGCTTAATAATGTCAGATGGTATTACGTAATTCTTTATAAAAAATTTGCGTACATCGAAGTTATGTTTTTGTTGTCATTATTAAGGTCTCTTATATAGATGCAGAAGTAATTCAACCAAAGTACGTTGTATAAATGGTCATTTGATTCAAATTATTTATATTATATATTGTACTGTCCATCGATGAAATTATTCATTTACACAGAACACTATAGTATATAATATTTAAAAATAAACATTCAATAAAAATTATTAGTAAATAAATAATCTTTAATCCAAGGATATTAGTATGAAATAAAAACAGATAACTAACTTTGTATGAAACTTTTTAACTGAAAATAAATAATATAACATTATCTGAAAATGACAAAAAAAACAAACCACAACAGTATAAGAAAACACATCAGATATTAAAAGAGATTAGTATAATTTATCCCATCTCCTTTTGTTACTCCTTCACCCTTTTCAACATCTTCAAATTCTCCCTGCTTTTTCTAAACAACTTCAACCGTATTTTTTTGGAAAACCTCCTTCTTGAGGTACATAGTCAGATTCTCTAATAATCAGTTTTGGTTCTTGATGAGGAACCTAGTCAATCACAAATCCATCTTCGTCAACCTTATTAGGATCCCAACCTCTTACATATCCCTCATTGTATTAATAGTTGCTATCTTTATCATAATGTGCTGGATCTTCATCTGAATCCACATAGTGTAAATGATTCTCAGTGTCTGGAAGGAAAAGATCAGCACCAGAGAATTGGAATTGGTGTCAGTATCAATTTCCTAACATGTCATGTTACAAATGCCAATCAAAACACCACAAAATATTTTGTTTTCTTGACACCCATATTCGTATAAACCATAGACACACATAAAAAGTATATTTCACGTAAATATTAAATACGTACTTGAACGATTATGTCGAAAACTAAAATAATAACACATCAAAGTAAAATCATACAAAAACTTAAAAAGAAAACAACGAATTGCACCTTCTGAATATTGTGCTACTCCAGAAATGATAATGTTTTTTTGTACTACCCCGATACGCAAATATATTTTTGTACGTTATTATTTTTCTTCCACGTAATTGTTTAACATAGGTATCCCAAATAACGCGTCTATTTGCAAACAATTGCTTCTCAAAATGCTAATAGAGAAACTGGATCAAATTTGTGATTGGTATATGTGTTGTTTCAAATTGTTAAACCCTAAAGACACTCGGTTGTTGGTGAAACATTTCATGCAATGAATAAAGGCATAATCTTTTCAGTTGCAAACTTCCCTCTACTTCTTAGTTTGACTAACATTCTTGTCAGACACCATATTTCAATAAATACAATGACACATCAACTTATGGACGACAATATCATACATGTTTCGAACTCCACACTTTCTTTTCTTTAAATTGAGAAATTTGTCTTGTTGGTCGTGTTGTTGTAGAAAGGGTGGCAAGAAAGACACGCGAGATCGCCAGAGAAACAAGGACATTGTGGTGTATAGATTATAAATTCGAAACAATATATATATATATAGGAAACCACAAGTATGTGTTTCTTTTTCACATTGGGAGGATCTTGACAAAAAATTTATTTAAATTTTAACCCCCTAAATAAATCCCAGTAAACGATAGTTGATCCAAAGTGTGCTAACAATGCAGAAATGTGTTAACAAATCTCATAAATTCTTAAATCTGTAATCCCATCCACCTTCTTATCCAAATAAATCCATAGTTACTTATATTTATACACCTAGAAAACAATCTTCGTGCTGAGTTTCCATGCTTGCGTTTAAATTGTTCAAAACGGAAACAAAAAACTTAATCTCTAGGTTTATATTTAAAATGTTCAATGCAACAACACTGGGAAATAATGCCTTGAAATATGGGCAACCGAAGCTTGTGTTGTGATGAATGGTTAGCCTCTATTATATTGGAAATCATCTTTTTATATACCGATATTATTTTCACTATATTGGAAATCATCTTTTTACATACCGATATTATTGTCACCAAAAATGCGACACATCTAAAGTCACTAAAATAGATGTGATCGATTTATTTATAAAATAGATGTGGCGTCCGTAAAAAATAGAATAACAAAATAAAAAATAATTAAATACGAATGGTCCAAAAATACGAAAGAAAGATCAAACAAAAATATTCTAAAAATTCAACAGAGACGCCAACAAAAATAAAAAAAATTAAATCCTAGGGATTCCAACTATTTATGAATGCTCATGTCTACATCCTGGGTAATAAGGTCTATGAATGTCGTGTTATCATAAATTTCTTGGGTAAAGGTGATCTATGTATAGTCATCTTCTACGTCTTTCTTCAATAACCATCTCCATGGGGTTGCTAATTTGTGGCGTTTAAGATCCACTTGAAAAATCTGCTAACGAAAAACTTGTCACTATCCACATATAACCTAAACTTGTCAATATCCACATATAACCTACGTTATTCAGACTTAAATGCCCTGCTATTTCCCATGAGACATGCATAGCAGGTTTTCAATGGAAACTGCCATCGGCTCAAATTTACTTGAGACACATTGTCAGCAATGGTCTCCAATCTACTGACCGAAAGCCTACAACTTTTACCAAGTTCTTAGATGCCCATGTCTACTAACAGCTCATCTGGTACAACAACCTCTAGTCGGATTTCAAGGCATGGAAATCCCAGGTATTCCAAGCAATTTAGAATCTGCTGACTGTTATTAAATTCCAATCCGGTGTGATTCCCATTAAGTTTGTTGGCATTTGAACCAAGCAATTTACATATACTTACATATGTATTTTCGACTCCTGGTAAAAGTAACGCCAAGAGTATATTAAGTTTCTCTACGTTTTCAGTTGTATCTGCTACAATAATTTCTCTTTAGACATTGTGGATCCTCTATGCCCTCTTTGTATATTTAGATAGGTGATCTTGATAAAAGTATCTGAAAATTCTTCCTCAGACCTTAGTAGAACTTCATCTTGTGCTACGGTAGCACTCACATTACCAAAATATTTGCTTACATATCTGAAAAGGCGTGGTGCTCCTGTCCACGCAGTAAACGAAAGAACATATAAAAACACAAAATTCAACAATGAGCAAAGAAAACACCCAAGACAAAGAAAAAACCCAAAGCATCAAACATTGGAAGTAACACAGCACCAAAAACAGAACCAACATATGTCAGTAACACAGTATCCTAAGATACAACTCAGAGCGATGTGTATGATCAACACATAGACATCTCGCAGACCATGCACATAATATTCAACGTTAACTTACAGCAACACCTAACCCCAAGATGTAACATTCATTACTACCCGATTAATTAACCACTACTTTCATCGATTATTACCAACTAATAAACTTCCCTTGACAAAGGCTCGATTATCTGCACAAAATAGTTTTCATATCCTGATAGAAGTTTATAGGAGATGAGGAGAGTGCTGAGAGAGAAACAACCAAAATATAAGCATAAAAGGAGAGAGCTGGGAGGGAAAGAGTAAAATAGAACAATAAAAGAAAAAAATACTTGTACTATGTCCATTCCCCCTTCACAACTATACCAAATACAGTGTGCTTATTATTCAGCCATGGTGCTGCCACAATAGTTATAAATAAAGAACTGAAATCCATAGGTGTTTTGCCCTGCATTTTCCATTGGAAGTGTGAAAAGTCTGTCGTGCCTTAAACTACAAATTAGAAAGAGTAATCATTTCTCATATGTAAGCTCTTCGTAAAAAATGAGAACCTAGCGCTAGAATTAATAGATAATGATAACTATCTGAGACGGGGAGGAAACAAAGGGAACTTCGCCATATTAAGCTTCTAATCATATGAACCTAGAACTACGCCAAATAGACTGCCCACCAGTGCCATCTCCCATAAGATCATCTGTCTGTATCATGAAGCCTTTGATACCCCGATAGAAAATGAGATTATCATAATACATAACCATTACGGCAGTGACTGGTGAATTTTACACAGTTCTCAGGCATTCTTCTGGGTACAGTTTAATGTGAATATCGCCAAGTGATGTGTGCATACTCTGATTCAAAAGGCCAAACATGGATAAACTATAACTAATAAAGTACAAAGAGTATGACCACAACAGTGTGAAGAAAAAAAGGAACCCACCACGTTCTCAGGAAGAGATGTTGTGATAGAATTTCCTATATCATAAGCAAACTAAAGTCCATCCGCAGGCGGCTTTTCATTAAATACATCCCTTCCCTTGGTTGCGTCTTCAGGTTCTCCTAGACTGAAAAGACCAAGACAAAAACCACAATAGCCAGAATTTGGTTAGACTGGTAGGAGTCAAATATTCATGATTTCTAGTAGTTCCACTACACATCCTAGGATGGACATTGATCCACATAACTTAATCAATATAAAGGTGCCATAATGAAAAATAAATAAATCAGATAAACTTCATAAGAGTTCTTCATTTTATCTATTCTTGATATATGGCCAGTATACTTCGAACGTATCATTCTTGATTGACTGGTCTACATAATCCTGGGTTTCTAACAAATCACAGTATATACAATTCTAGTTAAACTACCCTTGTATGGCTTAAAATTGGTCCAATACTTCATGAATGAGCAACCTAGATAGCGGTAAATTGGTTCAATCGTGGGTCCGATGATTATTCATGTGTCAGCATACTTTTTAAATTCTGGGTAATAGATGATTGATGACTTCAGACCAATCGAGATAGAGAGAGCTTGCTTAATCTCATAATGACTTTCAGTTAACCTTGCTTCATCTGCACATGTGGTGCTTATCAGATAATCATCTACCTGCACGGAACTCTAGAGTAAAAGAACTCATTCGAATAAGACTTACACGTTATTCTTTGAAATCTGAACTCTAAGCACATATAATACTAATTGAGTTGAATGTTTGATATATCTGATGAAGAGACCGCATGTCATCATCTCTCTCAAGTACTATTACATTCTCACTATATATGACATCCATTGCTAGTATCTTCAAAGAAAACCATGATATTAATAGAAAACACTTGTTGTACAGTTGTTAGAAAAAGCTATGCTCTCAGAATTTCAAATACAAAGTTAAGGTATTTTCTACACTTGCATTTTTCGGCCAAATCAGTTTGTTCTTTAATAATTAAACTAAATTAAAAGTAGTACTGATCCCGTTTTTTCAATGCAGAAGAATACCTAAATCCTGTCTAAGACCCTACATTACAGATTTGAAGCAACCCATTAAAACAAACAACAAAGATGTACTAAATTTAGAAGTTTATAGAAAAAAATATAAATAATTAAAAGTTATAATTAGGATTTTAAAAGGACCCAAAAGTTTAAAATTTGAAATGGAGTAAAGGGTTATGAGGATGAGTGTTTTGGTACCTTTCACGGTCTTGGTACTATCGATTCATTTCTTTCTTCTTCTTTGATGTTGTTGTTGTGGTTGCTACCTGTGAGTAGTTGAGAAGAAGAAAATAGTTTTACAGTACAATGAGAAGATTTTCCATCTTTACCTGCAAGATAAGATAAAGAAGAAGAGTATCTTTCCATTAATACTGGTGCGAATGTAATTATGGTTAACTGTGAACCTTAACTCTTCGGCAATTCCACCTAACCCAATCCAAGCAAACTGATTCATAGCTTTTTTAGTTAAACCCCAAGGTTTTCTAACAATCAAATTAACCCCACAATGTAAGAGTTTTCCTTCCTCATAAAGTTAGTCAAGAGGTTGCACCACCTTCAACCCATGCAGTTTCAGCTTCTAAATCAACTAAAACATTATTCAGATTTATAACAATCATATTCATGAATACCTCTACAAAGTTAATCAAGTTAATATATTTGAATTCTAAAGAAACCTTATTTACTAATGTTTATCAATAAAAAACTCAAAATTTGGGAATGAAACATTATAATAGCTAATAAGAGACCGTAAATTAGTACCTTCAAGCCAAAATTAGAGCCTTAAATCATCTGAGCATTAACCATATACCTAATACAATATCTAGGCCTGCAGAATTTGAGCTAAGAACCTAAAAGGATAAGATGCCATCAAAGAATACTTATTTCCAAAGATGGAATCAGAAGCATTTACAGGACATTTGTTGGGTACACAGACGACTGGTATTACTGTTACCTCTCTTCGTGGAATCCGATACATCTTCCATGAATCACTAAATATACCAGCTTGCAAAGCTTCCAAGAACTGGTGTTACAAAGTAAACTCTTACACAGACAACACAACACTGGTCTCTTTCCATCTATATCTTTCTTATTTGTCACAGATTCATAGTGTAACAAAGATCACAAAAAAACGTTATTACTATGTTTCAACAAATCATAAGCCGATTACAAACCATGCATTAGACATGAAAGTTTAATCAAAGCTGCAAAGTATATATATACTCACAGAAGCAAATTGATACACACCATCTGATGGGATCCTCTCTTTCATGGCATCAAGAACAACTTCTTCCGCATCCAGTACAGTTCGGCTCCATTTTTCGACCCAAGCAACCTTTTGGCGATGCATTTTTTTTCCTCCAAATCTCATTATCTTCCTAGTGAGAAATCAAGAGATGTTTATATAATCAAACGATATGTACAAAAAAACGGATGAATTATCCACCATGTAGGATTTTTCCAAGGCACCTTGAATGGTTCTCTCATCTCCAAGTAGGATAGCTTCTTCTGGTTTTATTAGGCGATTCAGTTCCCTGATGTCATCCCACAACTTCGCCATCTGCAAATAACCACCAAAACTCGTAAGTAATTATTCCAGTAACTTTGTATATCACATACTTTCGTGACCAAAATGAAATAGAGAAGATAAGAGTGACCTATCGAAAAGAGAAAAGAGTGTCATACCTCCTGCCGAGCAAGCTTAAGCTCTGCCTCTAGTTGTGCAAGAAAAGTTTCAATAGTGGGCATACAACAACATAAACTCTTCAAGGGTGGCTTCTTCTTCAAAGTGAGCAACCATCGAGGCCTTCTTCTCATTTATTTTGATTCATTTCAAGATCTGCATCTGAATTTCTACAAATGAAGCAGCATGTCCCTGGAAAGAAAGAGTGTGCATAACCTTGACATGAGTAAAAATTAAGTTTGAAAACAATTTAATAATTGAGTTCTATTTAGAAACCTTGCTTTGAAGTTGAGACTCTGTTAACTTGATCTTCTCATCCACCTTAGACAACTCGTCAGTAAGCTAAGAGAACAAATAAAAACGAAATTAGCACATATTTAGCGTCGCAGCTAAAAAGGCGATGAGTAAAAAAAGGCGGACCTATCACTGAATTTTAAATAACAGAATAATTGTAATGGACATTATAGTAGACATTGTTCAGTATATGCGTGTAATTAAGAGCCAAATACGTGAATGTTCAATCAAAACCATTATCAGTGATCAATACAATGGAGTGGCCAGTTAGATAAAGAAAAATCTTCTCTGATGCTAACCTCTTCTCAAAAGTAGGCAATGATATTGTACATGATTTTAATGGCAAATTTTAATATGAATCAAAGTAAACTCTAGTAGTTGTAAAAACAATTAAACCCTAGTTTAATGTGGTACTTTTTCTATTAGGGGAAAGGGCAAAGTTAAATCCCTATAAATCATCTTAGACACAAAGAAAACTCAATTGGAATCCAACCAGCAGAAAATCAACTCAATTGAGCTTCAAAATTCACATTTTCAACTATGTTAGAAGTAATCTGATCAGTGCATTCCAAATACACTTCTGATAAAACCAAAAAAATCATCACCAGAAAATAAATTTGTAAAACCTCTGAGAAACCCCACGCATCAATACAAATTAGATGAACATTAGAAATCAATAAATTTTGAGATCAAACTGGAGTGATTTAGTAAGATAGATTGAAATATAAGTACCTGAATAAATTTGTAAAATTAGGGCTTCGGATCAAGGGAGTTGAGAAGTCTTCTTTCTAAATTTTAGAGTTGTTAGGGAAAGCTTTTAGAGAGTTTGAAAAGTGTAGACGATTCTATTATAATGGTTATGGAGCAAGTACTGATACCTGGGTGGCGGTGTCTGCTACCGAATACCTAGCTTAAAACAGAGCAAGTACTGATGATCAAAGTGAGGCAGCAAAAGCAAAACAAAATTGAGTTGAGTTTTTGTAGAGAAAATTTAATAAAATAGGAAATATAGTAAACATTAAAGATTAAAGATTAGGAAACCGAGCAAATTTTTTAGTTAGTGGACGGTTAGGAAAGCAACCAAATTTTGGTTAGCGGCCAAGAAACCGAGCAATATACAGACTATGGAAGTTATAAATAGGTCATGGTAAAGGTCAGCTATTTACTGAACCAAGGTATAATCATAGCCGTCGGAAAACATTTAGATAATCTGGTCCGTTCTTTATTTTATCGTAAGAGAGAAAATTAAATCCCGAATAGATTACAGCCGCGTAACATCACATCAGTCGTAGTGTGATTATATACACTCATTCACATCGCATCCATCTAAATTCACAACTATTGACAATCACTATCACTCACCAATTCATCACTTACCAGTACAAAAGCATACTTTCAATTGATTTGACGAGAAATTTAAGTGTTCTTCAATTAAGTGCTCGGCATTCTTATATAAGTTGCATCTCAACCCCCCACCCCCACAACTAAACGAATTAGGTGCTCAATAAATCTGATGTGAACTATTAAAAAAAAAGTAATAATTAAAACTTAAATTTTTTGAATACACCTAATTTGTTCGACAATATCACGAGATACCTTCAGTGATCTTTGCTATATCGAAATTAATTCAGGAACTTTAAATCAAGATAATCGTTTTGTATGAAATATTGAAATCGAACTCTCATCAATTATACAACATTAATAAATTTGCTAGCAACATTTTTAACACTTCAATTACGTGCATGGTGTGCCAATCTTCTCAGAAAATAAGACAAATATTCCACAGAAAACTGCATTCATTTATAAGAAGGAACTACCCGTGATCAAAAATGACAACCACAAACAATATGAAAGACCCATTTAGGGATGTACCACTTTTTTTTTCTTGTCTTGGCTTCACTTAAAAGATTCTTTAGCAGAACATTCATGTGAACCTACACTCCACCCACAAAGAAAAAACAGAAGAAGGGTAGGAAGAACATTGAGATAGCTAGAGAGACAGAGATGGGAAAATCTCTCAATTGGTTCACAGGAATCATGATTTTGCATCTTCAAGTTATTGCATTTTTCATGTCAGTATGTGTTTCAACGACCGGTGCGATGAATATGCCAACTCCGCCATTGCCAATCCTTCCGTTGCCTTCTGCAACTCAATTAAAATGGCAACAAAGAGAAGTTATAATGTTCTTACATTTTGGAGTTAATACTTTTACTAATTCAGAGTGGGGAACTGGTAAAGAAGATCCATCAATTTTCAACCCAACTGGTCTGAATGCGAGTCAATGGATGGATGTTGCAGCTAATTCTGGAGTTTCATTAGTAATTCTTACTGCAAAACACCATGATGGGTTTTGTTTATGGCCTTCACAATACACTGATCATTCTGTTATAAGTAGTCCCTGGAGGGATGGTAAGGGAGATGTGATTCAAGAATTTGTTGATGCCGCAAAGATTCGAGGAATCGATATTGGATTGTATCTATCTCCATGGGATAGGCATGATAAAAGATATGGACATGAACGAGAGTATAACGAGTACTACTTGGCTCAGTTGCAGGAATTGCTTACAAGGTGAGCATGAAACGGAAGGGCTAAGCAGATAGGAATATTGTTCAATTATGAATATATTAAATTTCAATTGATATTACTAATGTGAATTCCATTTCTGTTGCTTTCTTATCTGATTATTCGATAGATATGGAAAGGTTCAAGAGATTTGGTTTGATGGAGCGAAAGGAACAAATGCGCCTAATATGTCGTACTACTTCCAAGATTGGTTTTCCATTGTTAAAGAACTGCAAGGTTCTATCAATATATTCTCGGATGCTGGTCCTGATGTTAGATGGGTTGGAGATGAAAAGGGGTATGCTGGGAGTACATGTTGGTCGACAATCAATCGAACTGCACTGAAAATTGGAGAGGGCAGCATCGTCAGGTAATATCTGCACTTCTCTTAGGGCGAGATTCTGCTTTCCCATGGTCAGACCTTCCTGTTGGGCACATGTTGAGACGAACGACTGACTGGTCCTTTATTCTTAAGAATCCATATCATGCAGAACACCCTCCCGATGGCGACGACGTATGGTAGTTGACATGAAAACCTGACATTTCTTATGTTTCTTTTGCAGCTATCTTAACACTGGTGATCCAAAAGGAACAGACTGGTTGCCTGCTGAGTGCGACGTATCGATCAGACCCGGTTGGTTTTGGCACAAATCGGAGAAGCCCAAGCCATTAAGTGAACTGCTCAATATATACTACAATTCAGTGGGCAGAAATTGTGTGCTCTTGTTAAATGTACCTCCTAATACAACAGGGCTTGTATCAGAAACTGATATTCAACGTCTAGGAGAATTTCGAAAAGCAATTGATACAATTTTTAGAGTTGATTTGGTTGAAGGAAATGTCATAAAAGCCAGCAGCCAGAAAGGAGAAAGTTTCAGACCGGAAAACGTACTTAACGGCGACCATTTATGGTCATATTGGACGCCAGAAGATAACTCAAAAGACAAGCACTGGATTGAAATATTAGGAGATAACAAGGGAGGAATGAAATTCAATGTTCTGAGAATTCAAGAAGCTATCGGCCTAGGGCAGAGAATTAAAAAGTACGAGATTTACATAGATGGTAAACAGGTTGTCAAAGGAACGACAATTGGTTACAAGAGGCTTCATAGGCTTGAGGGAGGAGTTGTTCATGCCAAGAGAGTTAAAATCTTAATCAAGGAATCAAGAGGATTGCCGGTGATATCGTCCATCGGTCTTCATTTTGATCCATTTTGGCACCCAAGTAAAGCAATTAGTTCAAACAAAACCACAGCTTAATACAGATAGCTAACAATTTAGCTTCAATAATTGTTGCTCTCAGTACATATACACTTTCCATCAACAATAAAAGCTGTTTGCATTATTTGTTCTATTTTGGAATGTTCGTAACCTCTTTGTATGCATCTAAGGTCCCCCATGTGACCACATTCAACACCTTTCCTGTTTTCATCATATAGGGTTTGATATCAGTTGCTTTACTAGTGTGGGGGAAACAATGAAAGCTTGGTCACATCCTCCAATTTGGTTACTACCAGGTGTTGAGGCAGACCTGCAGCTCTTAGCCCCTTTGGGCCATCGTTAATAAAAGAAAAAAAAGAAAAATGAAAGCAGTGGGGCTCATAAACCAAAATGTGCAATTTCAGTCACCATTTCTTACTAAGAGAGAACAAGAGACGTGTTCACCATTTGTAGTCTGAGTTAAGAACTTGCAAAGTAGCATGCGCCAGTAAAATGACTAGTTTTCAAACAAACAAAATAAAAATACATCCAGAAAAGTAGATTTTTCACCCATGTTACTAGACTCATGGACAATTAGGACTATGTCCTTCTAACTTCAAAGTGTTCGAAGATTGAATTTTAATGTGTTTACATACCCTTTAATAATTGGATGGCTGCTGCGACAATGGTGAAATTCATTAAATCTCTCATCAACATTCAAAATACTAATTACAGTCTGACTCAAACCCTTTACTATGATCCATTGCAGGATGGAGACCTTAAGATAACAAACATTGACAATTGGAACTTGCCTAATAAATATGAATCTTAGAATTAACACTGCTCTTTAAATGCTTCCTAATATTTGTGATTCGGTAGTAGGTCTTACTCTTTTTGATGGTACGGGATACTGTCGAGAAGCAAGGGAGAATCTTCTGAATGGTCCTCAAGGGATCAACTTGAGCTAAATGGTGTCGAAATGGCTTTCCAATGGGCAAACGGGCTGAGTGTCTACAATGTGGAATTCAAAAGTGATTCAGAACCGACACTTCGGCTTCTAATTGGAATGTAAGCAAAGGCGAAAGAAGAAAGATTCACTAATAGCACATTTTTGGAGATCGATCACCAAGACTCTTTAATTTTAAAGCAATTTCCTTAACTCTTATAAGCAGATCCAACAACTTGCTTGCTGCTAATATATCAGTGCTTTGCAACAAAGTCATTTTAAACAACACTTGGATGGGGGAAAGCCTGCCTGCGATCATTACTTTATCTCACACCATGACTAGATCATCCAATAATCTTATGTCCTACCTCCCTATCCCGAGTGGGATATTGAACAGACTATGTTTCAGACTACTTTTTCTTATTAAAAGAAAAAAACATATTCTTTAATAATTAAATTCTGATTCTGAATAATTCAACTAAAACGAAGGAAGTCTGACAACTGCATACCTCTACTTTTACTAGATTCATCTTCTTAGATCGGTGTGTCTAATTTTTCAGATGGAGATCATTTGACATGAAAATGCAAATGAGATATCAAAGGCAACAAATAGAGAAAGATTCATCATTCTTTATGAGATAGATACCATTAATCAGTTGAGGGTCTGAAACAAAATCACATATTCTTCTTTTTCTGCGGTTGATGAGACCACATATTCTGTACTCAGATGTGTTTCTCAGCCAAGAAAAAACCTACGACCAAGCTTCATTTCAAGGGCAGAAACCCAGCTCTCTTGGCCATTTCGTAAAGGGCGACTGCTGATAGAACCTTCATATCAGCTGTGGTGCGCCAAAGTTTATCATAGGGAACAACTCGTACATTAATGAGTTCCCCGTGATCTCGAATGCCTGTTTCTTTTCCATGTAGTGTTGTAATAACTTCCTTATCTACTTGCCCTTTGTACATAAATAGGCTCAGTTCCTCGTCACATCCCCCCTACACATTCACATACCAAAATGAGAATCCACAGGTAAAAATAAAGAAGAAGAAACCGTTTAAGTAAATCTACGAATTGACTAGATAGGGATGATTATGCATGTGCGGTGCTGGGAAACATCATTATAGTGTACACTTACTGGTGATGGAAATACTTTGCCACCTGTTGCTGGTTCTAGGAAGGCTGTGAGATTAACCATGTCTGACATTTTAAGTTTTATACCAGTCTCCTCTTCAACCTGTAATACATCATCATACAACGAAGGTGCTAGAAATTGGGTCAAATGTGTAATTCAAGATAGGCGATAGCAAGTGTGGATGAGTATCTAAGCATAAAAAAGGGAGAAACATAACCTCACGAACTGCTGTGCCTATCAAATCACCATTGTCATCATCCAACATTCCGGCTGGTAACTCTAAAATAAGCCTCCCCACAGGAACTCTAACCTTAAAGGCACAGAAGTGTTTCCTTGAGTTCAAACCACATGAGATATACAGCTCATCAAGTACGTCAAGTGGAATATTATTATAAAATTTACATACATTACCTGCTCTGTAAGTATGACATAAGTCTTGTCTCCGGAGTCTAAGAGAATCAGCACGGCAACCGCTGGACCCCTTGAGAATACAATACCTGGAACCTAAACATCTATTAATTCAACGCATGAAACATTAATGAAGACACAAAATGATAAGACAAAAGAAAGATGCTTCTCAAAAGTAACAAAAATTTAGTTCCATTGCTATGTAAGCTGGCAACTGGCAAGTAAGTTGGACATGTTTATAATATCAAACATAATTTACCAAATCCACTCACAATTGGACATGTTCAGATGATTGACAATGAAGCAATTGGAACAGTCATGCAATTCAGATATTCGAAAAACAAAAACAGAATAAAGTGCACAATATGCTCAGTCGCAAATGTTTTGAAACTAAACTAGCGCACAAAGTAACTAAATGCAAGAAATAACAAATTGATCTTAACATTTGAAAAACAATAATCTGAAGCATTGTTACTGGTATTAGATACTCAGGAACTGATTAACACCGCAAAGTAACTAAGACACGGTCATCTTTTTAATAAAAATAAAAATCAATTGAGAAGAACATAGTGGACATACTAATGAAAATACCTCATTTCCAGTTTCATCATGAATAACATCCGCTTTGAACTTCATGAAACCAATGCGTTTCCCAAACATATCCAAACCCTGCAACGAAATACAGAACCTAGTAACCAATGTCGAACATTTACAGATACAGAAGTAGATAAAACTCGGGAAGTATAATTTACTCTGATCCTCCTCCATCTACAAAAAACTATAGCAAATTACACAAAACCAAAACCCTAAATTAGCAAATAATTATCAATACAGAATTCAATAGGAATGGCAAAATAAGAATCAAGTAATGTTACCTGAACTAGAACTCTTTTCAAAGACATTGTTAGTAAATTAAAGAAGCACGACACGTGGAAGAGGATCAAGTT
>JAJJMC010010218.1:522131-597300 GCA_023531435.1 Papaver californicum
AAGAAGCATCTAGATTAAAAAAGGTGAGAAACACAGGATCACTATCAAAGATATCGAATATCGAAAAGACATGAGACGTTTCCTGAGCGAAGAGCTGCATGAATGACACATAAGATCGAGAAAACTGAACACCAACGAATAAAACAAACAACATTAATTGATAGCTGTTCGGGAAAGCAAAAAGTTATTAATACTATATTATTTTCTGATCGAGAAAGTAAAAGGTAATAATTACTTTATAATCGAGAAAGTAAAAGATAATAATTACTCTATTATTTTAAAGATCGAGAAAGTAAAAGGTAATTATTATTATATTATCTTAATGATCGAGAAAGCAGATTATAATAATTACTCTATGATCGAGGCCACAGAAGTCTTAAGAGATAAGGAAACACGTGTCGGACATATAAAGTATCGAACCAAGAAGCAGTTAAGAACGATCTGTCATCTATACGATCGCACCAAATAAAGATAAAGTACAAGGACGATAGATACATCGAAACAAGATGGATCGACCCAGAGAAGAATTGATCCAGAATCGATGACTAAGCTGAAGAAAATGACACGTGGTATAAAGAGCGATCAGAAAAATAGATCTATAAATAGAAAAGATCAAACAACAAAGGGAGGGACGGAAAAAATAGAAAGAAAAAACCTGAGAAAGGGAAGAGAAGAAATTTTTAGGTACGAACCTATGGGAAGTAATTGTATAATGTTTGAATTTCTGTATTGAATGGAAAAGTGTAAAGATTATAAACCCAGAAATTGCAAAACCTAGATGATCTTTTGTATTGAGCTTAAACAATTTATAAAAAAGATGATTCTTTATTACTTAAAAGGATGTTTCTTTGTTATTCGTTTACATTTATTTAACTTGTATCCAAGAGTTTGATTGGTTGTTTAGCAAAAGAAATTTTTGACTTAGACATATCTCCGTAAGTTAAAATCCCAGTTTCACATTGCATATTCTCCAACCATTTCTTAAACAAAGACGATTCAATTGCCATCCTATCACATAAAATTTCAATTCAAATCAAATCATCTTGCTAGAAAAAAAACAAAATACTAGCTCTTAAAACCTAATAAAATAATCAAGGAAATCGAAGGAAATGATTTGCCTGAAATCATGATTAGATAAACCAGGAGCTGCAATAATCTCAACAGGAGTTCTTCCTGTTTCTCCTCTTTTATCATTTAAATGGATAGTTTGCGTTGGGGCAGTCATTTTAGTGCAGAATCTTCTATGAAGGAGTTTAGAAGATGAGAAAGAAAAACTGGTTGAAAATATGAGAAGAGGATTTTGGTGGTGAGGGAGAGGAATTCTTCCTAATGAAGCAGAATTAAGAAGCATCGTTAGTTTCGTCATACTACTATCATTTATTAAGTTCTCTTCGCTCGCGACTCAATTGTATTCTCTCTATCTCTGAGCTACGCAGGCAAAAACTCAAAAGGGCTCACCGCCCTCACCTAGTGGCATTCAACATAAGCCAGTGGGGCAGTTGCCTTCTCCCTACTAGGGGCTTTGTTTCTTTCTTCATTTTAGGAGGATTTTATTCTCTTTATTCTCTCATTGAGTTCTAGGTTCCAACTTCAAGTCCATGTGTGTATATAGAAAATGGACTGCGAAAATCTCAAATTAAAAGTATGATCTGAAGAAACGGAACTACTGAGAATGAATTACTTAAAAAATTTTTACATCAGTACTGAAAGAATAATTGATCACAAGTCATGAATAAAAAATCTAAAAAGGAAAGAATGAATTTTTAATTAGAAACAATGGTTTCAAAGCAGTTTAATCCATCCAACTCCAGAGCATATCTTTTTGTACTTGTTGTTCTATTTTTGTCTTCTTGCTTTCTCTGAACCTGCTGCTTCTCTGGTGTTGAGCTTACTTTGTTATCCCCTGCTGTAATGTTCTTCTTCGTCTCCATAGATGGTAAAGAACCGATCTTTTGGTGTAAGAACTCAAAACAGGCGGCATCAAAAGAACTGAAAATTGAATTCATGATTGAATTTTCAAATAAATCTCTTTTCTGGACTTTGGATCAAGATGGAAAACCTGAGTAACTTGTAGAAAATAAGTGTCTTTCTCGAGGAGGAGTAATTGAGTACAGAGTTTGAGTTTGAGTTTGAGTTTGAGTTTGAGTTTGCTTTAAATCGAAAGGAAACTGGGATTTATAGAGAGGGAAGTTGCGTGAGAGGGTGGGGCAGAACGCGTAATATTAATTGAGCCTGGTCTGTGCTGGAAGCTACGGTATTGAGCGGAAACTTAAACGCGGTCAAAGCAGCTGGTCTTACTTCAACGGGAAATTGTTTCCTACACTTTCTTGCCGTTTTCCAAATCTCACGGTGATGGCATGAGATTTCTTTTTACATTTGGTTTTAAGCGAGGGATGTAACTAAATAAAATAGGTTTTCATTACTCGGCAACTCATTGTCGTGACACGTGACTGTTTAAACGTTGGGTCTTCCTAAGTTCTAACAGTCAAGAATGAGTACACGACCATTACAAATTACAACCGTTTTGTCCAACTCATTCAGCGAAACAGTTTTTACCCAAAATCTCTACCATTATAGCCGGTGACTCATGCCTAAATCCATTTCTCAAACATCTCAAAAATAAATTAGGAATTACTGATTAATGTAAATATGGTGACCCGTTTAATGATTAGTCGATCCATTAGAAGTAGTTTTTAATCCGTGGTTTAAAAATATGTTTTTGGATAAAAAAATTATTTTTAATATCAAACACGTACGGAATTTAATAATATGTTTTTTTAAATATCAAAATTATTCTTTCATGTATAATTTTTGTTCTAAACAGAGAGAGTTATCTTCTCAGTTTTTTTCAGTTTTTCAATTGCAAATGAATCCACTACTGAGGACTGCTCAAATGAAGAGATGATTTAACACGAATTCAAGCTCAATTCTTTTGTGTTATAATTGATTTTAGATATGTAATCAACGTGACGCAATCTACAAATTGACATATAAATCTTTGAAAGCAACCAATTTTCAATTTTTGATCTAATTTTGGGTTTTCTTCTAATTCATTTCGAAATACTTTTAATATGCTTTGTTTATATATCTAAAAGAAGAAGAGAATCAACTGATGGTGATGAAGGAGAAGAAGAAGACCTTTAAGAATCCTGGCCAATTTGAGGGCTACCCAAAAAAATTTTGGGGCGACTAACAAAACAAAATAAGGTCATTATGACGTAATATCAATACACCCCTTATCCATATATTTTTTTAATGGCTAATCTTACCTTGCTTAATTAGTGTTTTTGATTAATTAGTTAATTAAGTTGGTTATAGTTAGTGTTAGAAGATGAATTTGAGTTATAGTATTAGAATAGAAATAGAGAGTATTTTAGAGAAGAAGAAGAAGAAGAAGTTTGGAAAAACTAGGTTTTATCTAAAATCAATAACAAACATGGATAAGTATGAGGAAGAAGGTGAGAAACATCATGAAGAACATAATATTGAAGGTTCAAAGACGTTTAGAGATGACATTTGGGATATTTCTTGGATGATCCAAATTTTGGTGTGGAAGAAAACCTAGACGATGAATCACATCAAAATGAAGATAATAATGCATCAAACAATCAGGTATTATGTTAAGAAGCTCAAAAACCCACTTTGTATGCGTTTGTATGTGATACGTAACAAAAAAAAATCATTTTTGCATGCATTTAATGCCATGGACGTCACAGAATCGGTAGATAATGGAGTACCATAAATTACCAATTATACTTCTGTTCCAAAATAATTATATAATCGGTAGTCTCGTGAAGATTACTTACTACCGATTATACAAAATCCCCAAATTGAATTTTTTTGAATTCCTGTTTGCATAATCGGTAGTTTACGAATACTTATTATCTACCGATAATGTTAGTCGCCCCAAAAATTAATTTCTCTAAACCTACAAATTTAATATTTTGTAAACTTTATAATCGGTAGTATATGTCATATAGTTATCTACCGATTGTATTGTGATCGGTAGTGGTGTAACAAACGAAACCTCCGATTATACTTGTTTTTGTGTACAAAACTTGACTTGATTTGTTTGCATAATCTGTAGTTTAGGAATACTTATTATCTACCGATTATGTTATCCGCCCCAAAAATAAATTTCTCCAAACCTACAAATTTAATATTTTGTAAACTTTATAATCGGTAGTATATGGTATATCGTTATCTACCGATTACATTGCAATCGGTAGTTGTTTAACAAATTAAACCTCCGATTATACTTGTTTTTGTGTATAAAACTTGACTTGATTTCTTTCTATAATCGGTAGTAAAGGAACATAATTAGCCATTGATTGTTGATAATCGGTAGCACAGGGATATTATTATCTACAAATTGTTACAAATCGGTAGTAAGTGAACATAATTATCTACCGATTATTGTTGTCTAACTCATTGCTATTTTACGTAGATTATTGAATGGGTTAATCATGTTTCATACGAGGGTCCTGATACTTCCCTACACTATGCAAATAATTTGGTACGCTACCTACCCACTCTTAACTTGTTTTAAGAATGTATGTTACATGGTTAGGCTTATGATATTTGTTTTGTTATATGCGCATTAAGACATTTGGAAGTAAGGCAGGGACAAAACAATGGCTTATCAACAAGGCAAAAGAGAAGATGTGCGTTGTAGTTCAGAACAATTGCGTAAGAGTTGATCGATTTGAAATGATTTGTGAGAGAGGTGGCGAGCGAAAGAGTCACGTGGGAAAGGATCGTAAATACGTAAAGAAGACGGAGAGGATATACCGAGGTAATTCAAAGAAGATTGGATGCCCGTTTAAGATTATATTCCATAAGCCCGACGGTAAGAAAGGTAAAGTATGGAAAATGCTTAGAGTTGTTGATGGTCGTCACAACCACGAAGATCCGGAAAGTCTTGCTGGGCACGTAATGGTTGCCAAGTTAAAACCAAAGGGAATAGAGACGGTTAATTCTATGAGGACCGTAATGAAAGCGAGTGCAATCCTATCTAAGATAAAGGCGGACGACCCCCAACAACTTGTCTTCTTTGGCTACAATTAAGTCGGCGCTAGCAACGATCAAAAGGACGGAATGAGATGGTCGAATGTTTATGCAACAATCAGAGTGGTTAGCCGAGAAACACAATTACACGTTGAAAAAGAAAAAAGGGATGGTAAGGTGATTCATATTTTCTTGGCACATCTGAATATGATCCAATTGTCTCAATGCTTTCATCAAATTTTGTTGATATATGCTACTTACAAGGCAAACAGGTACAATATGCCGTTGTTGAACATTGTTTGCTACACTTCGGAAAAATGCACATTTACGGTGGATTGGGGTTTAATGGATGCTGAGAACGATGTGAGTTTCATTTGGATGTTGAAAACATTAAGGTCAATTTATAATGACGAGCATTTTCCAAGGGTTATTGTAACGGATAACGATCAAGCCTTGATGAATGAAATAAAGGTAGTGTTTCCGGAAACCCATAATTTGCTTTGTACGTGGCACATTCAATGCAGTATCAAATCCAATTGCAGACATCATATCCAAGCTAAAAAATGAAACAAAGGTACCAAGAGGTCAAAGGAAGAGGATGAACGTATTAGTAAACTAACCGTAGAAGAACGAGAAGAAGAGAAAAGGTTAGCCGATGAAAAGTGGTTCGAGGATGGAATAAAGTGGTCTTTATTTCTAAAAGCATTGGATAAGATAGTTTGGTCGATGACGGGGGAAGTTTATGAATACAACTTGAAGAACTTTGAGGATGAATGGGGCAAGAACTATCCAAACCAGTTAAGTATTGCAAAACACAATGGTTGGGACTACATAAGGATAAGTTTGTGTTTGCATGGACATATGAATATCAGAACTTCAAGAACGAGGCAACAAGCATTGCAGAGGGGTCCCATGAACGATTAAAGAATATACTAGTTGGTATTCAAAATGGGGTTGTGTCGGTCCAAGAAGCAATCCATGAGTTCACCAATCGTGACCTCACTAAGATTTATGGTTCAATGGAAAAAAGTCGGCATAGATTTCCGTTGGCACATTTAAAACATAAAAATATTCTAAGGGGTATAGTTTACAAAGTTTCTTGGTGGGCAATAAATTTCATGATAAAACAATTGGAGTTGTACAGAGATCACGATGATGAGACTACGGTTTGCAACTGCAAGACGATGATAGGTATGGGACTCCCGTGTCGTCACATGCTTGGAAGGTATATTGAAGTGATTGACATTAATGATATTCATCGCTTTTGGAACCAATTAACTTTCACTCCAAGCACCCCGGAGATTGATGGTGCGTCGTTCGTGGAGACAGAAATATTTGCACGAATACTCGAGCGTTACTCTACGTCAAATGGGGCACAAAAGCAAAATTGATGCACTATTTAGAGGAAGCCCTTCACCGCTGTCTAAAGATTGTTCAGGAACCAATGAAAGGAAAGGCAATGGGTATGCCGAATACCGAAAAGCCGAGGTCAATTCAAAGAAAAGAGTCGAAGGAATGGTTATCTAGTAATTGTGACCTTTCTAGGCATGAACATACTAAAGCTGAGTATGAAGATTTGTCGGCTCTAAGGAAAAGGGGTCGTCCAAGGAAGGATCAAGGTGGACCAAGCTCATGACAAGTCAAAGCTAAGGTCTCTACGATTCCTTCCCAACTAAATCAACCCCAACCTATACACGATGAGTATTTGGAACAACTCTCTCTACTCATTATACCATTTGTTTTGTCCACCGACGATGTCGATGGGGATGGCAATTGTGGTTTTCACGTTGCTTCAAAACAAATAGGAGACTTTAGTGAGGAGGTTACCGAGAATATTACCCAATGACAATATTTAAGAAATAAGATGGCCGCACAATTATTGGAGGATAAGGAATTTTATATTGAAATGATGAGAGAATGAGATAAACATGTTAGAGAACAAGAGATCAAAGAGTTATATACTCGTGTAAAATGTCGAAACGGACTGGAGACAATCGGATCCAGGTATTGGATGGTAATGCCGTACGTGGGTATCTTTTAGCGGATATATTGAACTGCGTGGTACATTATTTCTGTCCTCCTTCATTAGGAGTGAGTGTCACATTTACACCCACAAGGATGGTGTGTGATGAATCGGTCAAGGATAGACGAATCATTATGGCATGGGTTAATAACAATCATTTTATCGGTTTAGGTTTAACAGATGATTGTCCATTACCTCCATTGAGTAGGTGGTCGGATTACTTCCCAACTAACCATTGTAAGGAGTGATTGAAGCAATACGAGTCCAACATGAAGCGTTGGGAACGTTTAACAAGCTCAGGAAATGACGCAATTGATTTGAACTCGGATGGTGAGTAGTTGATTTTGAATATATATATTGAACATAAATGTATAGACAAATATTAATGCAATGTTTTGTGATCGTTAACAAAAAAAAATCATTTTTTGCATGCATTTAATGTCATGGACGTATCATAATCGGTAGATAATGGAGTAACATATCTACTGATTCCATAGTAATCGGTAGTCTAAGAATTTTTTAAACTACCGATTATGTATGTTGCTCCAAATTGAAAATCAAAAAAATTATCAAAATTTCAAAATTTTGAACATGCATAATCGGTAGTCTAAGAACTTTTTAAACTATCGATTATGTATGTTGCCCCAAATTGAAAATTGAAAAAATTATCAAAATTCCAACATTTTTAACATGCATTATCGGTAGTCTAAGAATTTTTTAAACTACCGATTATTTATGTTTCCCCAAATTGAAAATCGAAAAAATTATCAAAATTCCAACATTTTTAACATGCATAATCGGTAGTCTAAGAATTTTTCAAACTACCGATTATGTATGTTGCCCCAAATTGAAAAACGAAAAAATTATCAAAATTCTAACATTTTTAACATGCTTAATCGGTAGTCTAAGAAATTTTTAATCTACCGATTATGTATGTTGCCCCAAATTGAAAATCGTAATTTTTTTCAAAATTCCAACATTTTGAACATGCATAATCGGTAGCCTATGAATTTTTTAAACTACCGATTATGTATGTTGCCCATAATTAAAAATCCCAATTTTTTTCAAAATTCCAACATTTTGAACATGCATAATCGGTAATCTAAGAATTTTTTAAACTACCAATTATGTATGTTGCCCCAAATTGAAAATCGCAATTTTTTTCAAAATTCCAACATTTTGAACATGCATAATCGGTAGTCTAAGAATTTTTTAAACTACCGATTATGTATGTCGCCCCAAATTGAAAATCGCAAATTTTTTAAAATTCCAACATTTTGAACATGCATAATCGGTAGTCTAAGAATTTTTTAACTACCGATTATAATGTGTTGCCCCAAATTGAAAATCGAAAAAATTATCAAAATTCCACCATTTTGAACATGCATAATCCATTCAAATGTTAGAACATTAAACACCAATAATATTAAACACCATAGACATATCCATAAAGTAAACAAGTTTGTTACAAATCAACTTTCAAAATGATGTTCTTTGTCAAAACAACCATAATCTAATTTCTAAATTTTGGTTTTGGTACGAGGACGACGAGCATCAACACTAGATGAACCGCGAGATCTTTTACTGTGCTTTTCTGCTAGCCTCTTAGGCTTATTCTCTCCAAACTTTCTAGCATAGGCTTCATTATGAATGTTGACAACGAGGTCTTTATGCTCTCTCATCTGCTCAATTGATAAAGGCACTCCCGCATTTATGCACCAAGCTAGCTTCTTGGAGAAAAATGCAAACCTTTTTTTTTATTATTTTTTTTTTATTTTTTTTTTCTGTTTTTAGACAATTACAATCAAACGATTATTATCTAAAATATTGAGCCCTAATATTAAAATCAAAAGGAATAATATTACGTACCAGCCTTTCATAACCACTTGGTTCAGGCCCCGAAAAAATTGTATCTTGGGCTTGCTTAGATCGCCTTTCCCTAAAAAATAAAAATAAAAAACAATTATTTCCAAGAAGACACCGTTTAATCATTACATAATCAGTTGTAAATTAAACAAAGTAACCACCGATTGTGAATGATCGGTAGCTCGGGCTCTACATTATCTACCGAATGTGCATACTCGGTAGCATGGGCTCTACATTATCTACCGGTTGTGCATATGGAGACACTATAATCGGTAGTTACATAAAAAGATTAACTACCGATTATGCCTAAATTTTGGTCTAGGAATATAATCGGTAGTTAATGACTAAATATAACTACCGATTATGGTCGATGTTCATGAGCAATGAAGAAAACTAACATAATCGGTAGTTAAATAAAAACATGAAACTACCGATTATGACATACCTAAAACCCTTGATATTCTTTCCTCGATTTCATTCGATTGAAGCAAAATAAAAAAAAATGGTAAATCCTTACCTTATTGGAGCCCTTACATACTGCTGGAGAGGATGATTGTCGGAATCAATCTCCGTATCTAGATCATCATCTTCGTGTTCTTCGTGTTCCTCATTTTGTTCTTCAACAATCTCTCTATTTTTTATTCTCTCGACAAAATTCGGCCAGTTAGTATTAGCAGGTTGAGGGGTTGTTTGCTTTTCTCGAGCCATCTTTTGATTGTAATTACACCGATGAATTGGTAGTTTGAAAACAAGAGAAAAAAAAAGAGAAAACAGTGAGAATCGGTTGGAATAAAAATGGTAAATGTTTAGGTTTAGGCTTTTAAACTTTTATCAGTGAAGGGTTAATGGTATTTTTTTGATTACTGAGAGGGTATTTAAGTATTTTTACATACTATTAGGTTACCCTATAGCCACATCTATTGGATGGGTTTAAAATAGTCGGCCCAAATTGGTTTTGAGTAGCCCTCAAATTGGCTAAGTTAAGAATGGATTTGTGAAGAAGAAAATACATACTCATCAATTTTGGGTTTTTATTTAGACTTTTTAATCTTCATTTTTATCTGTATCTGATGCTTAATGTTGAAAAAAAGAGTTATCTCTTCAAGCAATATATGTTAGTCGATCTGATGTTATTTTTATTTGTACAGAAGATATAAGATATTTGGTTGATTAATTCCTCATATTTTTTTTTGTACATTTTGTACGATCCTACAATACATATCAATATGTATTGTGAGATAATACACTTTTTCCTTTAATATATATTTTTCTACAGTATATACTAGGGTTTGGGTTGTTGTTATTATTATTGTTGTCAATGTCTAATGTGATCTTATTAACTCATTCGATGACTATTTTTATATATTTGCAGGATACGTAAGACAATCTTTTTGTCTAATATAAATTGTAAATTCTAATTATTAGCTGTTACATAAGCAAATACACTCAATTAATAATTTTTTATAATTATGATTCATAGCTTGTTTTCATACCATTTTGGATGCTCAACTTTTTATTATCAAATTTAGCTAAAAAGAACAAAGGGGATGAACAACGTTATAAAACTGTTGAATCCGCACCTTTAGTATTTATATAGCCCGCAATGAACCTTAGTGTTATTTTTTGAGCTTAAAGTTTCCTTCTGAAATACTTCCATTACCGGGTTTTGTAATTCCAGTGGAAGAGATACCATCTGCAACCCTTGAATGATTTATTTTGCTATTATCTCATGTGGAATGGTAAGATACACGCGTAATTATTGAAACACAAAAGTTAAATTAAAAGTTGTGCATTAATAGTCAACATACAAACTTTTCAAAGGAAGAATCAAGAGACTCATATATGTACTTATAGCTTTGACAAATTTTGGGAGTAAAGAGAAATTAAAGAAAGTAATCCCACATTTTCATTTCCACACTTCTGGTTCATACTTTGGTGTCTCTCATGTTATCTTTATCTGGAGCAATTAGAAGGAGACTCTAAGGAGTGGGGCGATAATGGTTTTGATAACTTAATGACTTTTTATAATTAAGAACTATCTGACTATCTTCTGCATGTCAAATTTAGTTTATAGAATCAAACACTTTGTGTGGGGTAAACAATTGTGTTCAACGTTCATCACATTGAATATTTGTTGACCTGGTTGCTAGCTGAGTATAATCTTTATATCTCCTGTTGTTAGAATCTTTTGTTCCGTAGTAACGCTTTAAACTCGTCTAGCCTGTGTACGCGGTTGAAGCCCGCCCTAGGGCATAATCGAGTATCGAATTTCTAATTTCTTGTAGAAAAAAAGTCAATTTATTTGTATGGTTGAGAAGAAAGTACTGCATGGTAAACAAAGATATAAAAGCAAGTTTCAGTAATGTTTTAGTTATGCAAAATTCAATGTAAACAAATATTTCAAAAATGTCAAATAAATCAAAATAAGAAACTTTTAATATAACCTACTGCGGACGCAGAGCAAATGCACAATTGACACATTACTCACATTTGAGTACATCAAATGTGAAAGATATGACTAGTAAATAAAACGACAAGAGTAGATTGTTGGTGCAAAATTATTTACTTTAACACTTTTTGAGATTTGTGTAGGTTTGAATCGTAGTTGTTGATCCGATTTTCTAGATATTGTTGATGAAAAAGTGGGGGTTAACCGCAGAGATATTCTATCGCTCAAGTAAAATAGAGCTTTAAGCCGGTGAATAGAGGAGAAAATGAATAAAGACGGTACATTTTTAGAGTTGAAATTTAACCTATATTTATAAGTAGAAAATAAGAGTGTTGTTAATAGGAGGGAAAGCATGTGTGGTGGAAATAGGTTTGAAGATTTTGTATAATCAAAAATACTAATTTCGTGATTTGAAATTAACGTTTCTAATAATAAAGATGAATTTATAGTAGACAATTAGAGATCACGTTAAAACGTCACAATCAAAATCCTTGATAATTAATATTAAAATCGTATGTAATATAATTCTATCAATTGTAGTGTGGAACGAACAATTCTCTCAAATTTTGAGAACCAAAAAGACTCAACTTATGGGATGGATTGTCAACATCAAAATTTATAATTGTCGGAAGTTTTCTTAGTATAGAGGAATAGGTTCATCACATTGCAACTTTTCTCTGATGATTCTTGGTTTTTAAATGACTGTTGATCGTAGAGTTTTCAAAACGGATAAAAAAAAAGAGTTTAGTGTAAGGATCAAGTAGTCCAAAAGTAAATTTAGATTAAAAATATGATTAACTATCGGTAAAAAAAATAAAAATAACCCATCCCACTTTCTTCCCTCCTCAAATCCATTTCTTCTTATTATTAACAGTACTCGAAAACAAATGTAGTAGTTGGGATTTATAGTTATCCTAATAACTATCTAGATTTGTATATATCCCAAGTAACTAACTATTATGTTTATCTTATTCAATTTTGGTTGATATTTGTAGTTATCCAGAATAACTATTAGGATTTAAATGTTTTTTATATATTTTTACGATCTTTTTCTTTATCTCTCCTCTCTGATGACGTGGTAATGAAGAAATCAGCGATTTAATTTATTAGGGAAAGTATTTTGTCGTTTCCACTATGGGGTCAGACTGTTTTCGAAAATTAAATTGCTTCAGTCCCTGTTGCGACCAATAACCAGAGAGGAAACACTTCAAATTCATGTTTTGGTACTGGTTTTAATATTGGATCGAACTGTTTTGGTACACTTGAGAGGAAACACTTCAAATTGTATGTTCTAAAATCCATGCCATCGGTTAAGACTTTTAGCTATCATGAATAACCACCAGGATCTATGCTACCTTATCCTCTTTCGGTTAGAATTTGTAGTTATTAACACACAAGTATTATGTCTATTTTATCATTTTCTGCTAGGATTTGTAGTTATCTTAAATAACCAAAAAAATGTAACCTTATATGAATAAAACTAATTTTCATCCTAACAAATAAACCTTAGCGGACCAGACAATAGTTATCAGAGACTAACCCATGATCGCATTGTTAGATAAATCTTTTATTGGGCCGACAATCTGTTTATCTTTCACAATAAGTTGTGTTGGACTTCTAATGATCCATTTACTATAGTTACTGGGCTTCAATAATTAATTATATTGGGCTTCCAAATAAACTATCTATTACAGTCATGGGAAAGTCCATATATCCTCTACATGTACCGTTTAAAAGAGATACAAACATAAGCGGATGCATATTACCACGTATCTTTTATATTATATAATATAATACTCTATTGGGGTTGCACACTTTTGCTCTTGAGGGCTGTAGTGGATTAAAACGTCCAAAATGGGGATAGGGATGACCCAATTTTGTTAAGAAGTCTCAGTTACCCTTTGGTTAGTATTATGATTAGTATTATTACCTTTCTACCCTTATATAATAACCTAAATATGATACAAATCTAAAAAACTAAACCTAAACCTAAATCAAATCAAACTACGTACTCTCTCTTATTCTCTCTTCTTCAACTTAAAAACAAAACCCCTTTCTTTTTTATGGATTCTTAGATTCTTTGTTGATTCTCAAAAAATATTCACGATGATTCTCAAAATGAACAAGTCAAGAGTTACAATATCATGACGAATTGGTTTGAATCTACCATCAACTGAATCTGGAAACTCCTTTGTTGTTGATCCACAGATTGAAGATTTGGTGAATGTAGAATTTCAATCACTAGTGATTCCTATCGAAATTTCTTATATAAGGTAACAATCGGAAAACCCATCGTTTATATATTATATTGTGATTGAATAAATTGGCTTGATTGATGATGTTAAAGTTTCATATTTTTTTATGACCTATATACGGCTAGGTCGATCATATTTCCCAACCGTAAATAAAGTATTACGGTTGGAAAAAGATGAACTCCCAAACGTAGATTAATGTTACGGTTGGGAAAAATAAACTTCCAACCGTATATGGTATCCTACGACTAGTTTTTCTTAGCCGTATGTTGATCTGGATTCAACCAGTGGATCTTGGTATTTGTGTCATTTTTACGTTTGGAAAATCGTAACATTCTCAACCGTAAGCCTAGTTACGATTGAGTCGTGTACGTAGCTTGACCTAGCTGTAAAGATAAAAGTGAAATTAATTTTTTCCCAACTTTTGCTTGTTTGTAACATTTTTAGGAATCGAGCAAAGTGGTTGGTCAAGGACTTGAGCCAAAAAAAAAAGAACACTTCTACGAGGGCTTAAGGAGTAGCTAAACCTGACGAACGAAGGTGTTCGAAGAGGAGGCCTGGATGTTTATCATCATCTGATGAGGATGTCCAAGAGAATGTTGGTCGTAGTGGATGAATGATTTATGGACTTGTTGAACCTTAATGTTTTCATCTTTTGTTATCTAAGACTTTGTCGTAGTGTGGTTGATTATGAATTTAAATATTGTCTTTGTTTTTATTAGCCTGAATGAATGAATTGTAGCTTCTTTTTTTATTGTTAAGTAATTCAAGGTAGTAATAGCTGAAAAAACTCAAATCAGGGTCATTTACGGCTAGGATATTATTGATAAAACCTAGTCGTAAAAGACGCACATGAAAATAAAAGGTCACTTGCGGCTAGCACCAAAACATTATCTAACCGTAAATGACCATGACTTTAGTTTACTGCTAGGAATCCTAGACGTAATCCTGGGATCAATAATATGATTCAGGTTTACGACCGGAAATGTTAACAAACCTAACAGTATATACCATTTTTTTGTATCTACGTCTAGGTCGGTACACCCATTTTCTAGCCATAAGTGACCCTGATTTTCAACAAAAAAAAATTGTTTTTGTCTAACAATACATTTTCTTCACCTGACTAGATTTTTCAAAAAATCTGGCAGTTAGGTCTTTCATCTATATATAGATGAAGCTTTTTTCAACATTATCCTCACTTCCCAATTTAGTTTCTCATTTATCCAAAAAAAATACAATCATGGCTTCTACATTCAGCACCGGAGAAGATGTTTTTATAGTTCGGGCATTAGTGATGGTCACAAACTATGACTCATGTCAAAGCAGACACGTTTTCTCAAACCAAAATTTATTTTTTGAACCGTATATTTCATATTTTTGCGGCATTAGACGGGAATATAGGTTCAAGAACAATGAATGGAACCAAGACAAGATTTTAAATGATCTATGATAAATGTGATCTTGTGAGAAGGGAAATTTTTTTGGTTGAAGGAAACTTATCCTCAAATGCCAAATGCGAGACGAGTACTATCTCAATAAGTTGTTTATAAAATCCGATTTGAATAAAACGTTCTAGCTTATCGTCCATTTATTATTCATAGAGATAGGGCTCTTGAATGTTATCATCAAACCAGTAAGGAAATTTTCAGCCATCATGTATTCTATAAGGTCTTGGAAGAATTTTTTTTGTGTTTTAATATAGCATAACTATTTAACTGTAATCTAATGGTCTAGTTATTTTTTTCCCTCATTGTAATGTCCTTTCGACCAATGAAAATTTTTATGAAAGAATATTAACATTTTATTTGTGAAATTACATACATCCAGGGAAACTTACAACTGCGTTTTCCGCAATTGCTAACCGTAAGAGGCCGTTATTGTTGTTTACGGTTAGGATTCCTAGCCATAATAACTGGGTCGATATTGTACTTCTTGGTCGTAAGTTACCATGATTTTTGACTAAAACACACTTTATTAAGGTGTTTTTCAAAAATAGAGTCATTAGAACACTAGTTAGGTGGGTATTGATTGAAAATATATCCATTAGAACAATAATATGATGGGGTTTTATGAAAAATAACTCCACATGTATACACTCAATTGGGCAAATAAAAATCACACCTTCTGCATCCACACTATCTATCCAAAACTCATACATTTCCACTCCGGTATACTTCAAAATGGATCAACCCAATTTCACATTGGATGATGACTTATCTATTTGCAAAAACTATGTACTATACTATCAAAAGAGAGGAGAAGAACGAAGGCATGGTGGTTTAGTCATTCTTAGTTATTGGAAAAATATTTACGACAACTTCTGTAGCGATACCCGTAACACTAATAACCGTAATGTACCTAATTTGTTTTATCAATTTATAGATATACAAAGACAAGCGAAAGAATATATGGCTTTAATTCATCTTTTTAATGAACTTCTACTTGAAGGTGAAACTGATGATGAGGTCGTACCTTAAGCTAGAAAGGATTGGATAAAGTGGAAAATTTCAATTTCAAACTAGAAACTCATCTTGCTATCCTTAAGAACTTCTTCATATTTCGTATGAGATATTAGAATTTTAAGGGGAATAATTGTTGTAAGTTATGTATTGGGATAAAATAATGTTTAATAAATGGAAGTATATTTAAAATTTGTGTTAAAATCGATTTCAAAGTAATAAAAATTTCAAAATCGAGGGTCACTCCAAGTATTCTTCACAAATAATGTACCTAGTTCGGTAAGTTTGACATTTCTCATCTCTTGGGGGGCCTTCCATCGTTCCTCTTGTGATACGAACCGTCTCATTCTCATAATTTAATATTATCATTACCGAATTTTCTTCAACCGCCGGAGCTTTTCCTTTAACATCAAAAATCCTTCTTGCTAATTTTTTCATACCAATTCTAGAAGAATTAACTTTAATGATTGAACTTCCTTAGGAGGAAAACTCCGGACCTTTTCCTTTTACATTTCTAACGCTTGGTCCGCCTTCTTCCGTTTTAGTCAGACTTCGTTTGTTTGTAGTCGTACCTTTTCCTTTCACATCCTCCTCCATATACAAGGCTCTCAAGTCCTCAAAACCCGAAGGCTCTCTTTGATTTGAAACTCCCATTTTTACATTCTCTTGGACCATTTTATTCGCATCTTTTCTCTCTTCTTTCCTTGTCTCTACCCTTTCCTTGTCTTTCTTGTTGGTTCCATAATATCGTCTCTAATGAAAAGGCGGTTAAATTTCCGTAACTCGTAAAACCAAATTTGTCTTTGGGACAGATTCAATGAAGCGTACTTGTCAAACAATTCTTTGTGACCTAGGTGTCGCAAAACACATCACCTAAGCCTTCATTTAGTAATGGATCGTTGAATGAAAATTATTTCTAAAAAGGATCCACATCTTCGATTGGGATCACATTTTCTTCGTACCTAGCTATCACATGCCGGCATGGAAGTCCCAAAGCCGACATGTTGGACAAATACACTCTTTACTCGGAATGAGTGTTTTCATCTCATCAATTTCGCACATTATATTTTCAATGGCCCAATGAGAGACATAATATGTTATTCTTCATAGCCAAGGATTGTCCAAATAGACAACATGCTTTCTAGATCGGCTAAATTTAAAGAACTCTTAGATTCGTTCGAGATCACGCTTGAAGTAATCTCCCATAGCATCAAACAACACAACAAATCTAACATCACACCCATTTAGCTTCTTCTTGAATCAATTGTGAGATGACTTGGCCGTGCTAGTCGCTTGGTTGTCATAGTGTTTATGTTTGTTTACGCAAACGCTAACAAAATTTTCTTTGTGGGGATCCATCAATTGTTTGTTTTAAATACTCTAGAACATATGGGTAGCTATCCCAATGGCCCATTGGCCTGTTCTCATTTTGAATATAAGTTTCTTTCGTCATCGACTAGTCAAAACATTCCACTTTAAGCAAAAACTAGCCCATTTTACCTTGGTTACTTTGTCGCTTTCCTTGAATTAGTCTTTCTCCACTTGTTGTTTCTCTACTGGTAGTTTGTTAATCCTCGCCATCTCGGTTTTCCTTGGTGGTACAATTTTGGGCTTGCAATTGGTTTGGACATTATTCCATATATGGAACGTGCATAGAAGATGATGTGCGTCGGGGAAAACACGCTCTATCACACTCATCAATGTTTGCTCCTTATCCGTAATCACCACCTTGGGAGTATAGCCCTCTTGGTAGAATAAACTTTACCTTTTATGATGCCCACATATAACTTTTCTCCCTCTCATCTTGTAAAAAATAAAACTCAATACTAAAAGGCGACCTCGTCAATGTTTGCCCGATAAAGTTCAATATTGGCATCTTGTACTTGTTCGTTTTATACGTGCAATCCATAATTTTTTTTTGATAGAAGTATCTTGCCAATGTTACAAACTCCGGATGAGCCAACAAAAGATACATCACTTCCCTATTCTCATCTTTCTCATACACTACCATATAGTTCGCATTTTCCCCCAAATACAATAATTGTTGCATAAGTTCTCTATTTTGCCAGTGCTCACTTCTTAATTTTTCTCTTGAGTTGTAGATGGTAGTCAAGGTAGATGCGTTATTCTATTTTTAATGTCTTCACAATACAAAGGATATCAATAGGTCTTGCACGTTATTGACTCATCACATATACTAGCTCCATCTTTTTAGGGTTGAGCCTTGCCGCATAAGGATGGTTGATTAAACTCGCTGAAATTGGGTGGTTATGAAATCCCGATACCACCTCACTCATAAACCACACTTTCTTGACCTTGTTGTACTTAAATTGAAACTTAAAAGGGCAACCACACTTCTTTGTATGAAGCACTCCCCTCTTCCTCGTGCTATTTGGTTTATACACAAAACCCTTTTTTGATGACTCTTGTACTTCCCACTACTCTCGTAAACTATTTGAAAGGAGGTGGGTCTTATTTGATTGTTTTGAGCTGTAAAACATATCTTTTTCAACTTTTGTTCTCGGGCACATTTCTTCGCATCGTCTATATGTTCCCATTCAAAGTCATTGGCGTAGTGATCACTTGTATCCACACTCAATACGCTAATAGTTGGGGGTTGATGATCTTCTATTGGTTCAGATACGGTCTCCATCTAAGAAAAATGAAACATAGCCGTAAGAAAAACAGGAAAATCATCTCAAGACCCTAGTTATGGATGGGTTGACAACAAAAAACCCAATTGTAACTACCAATTTACGACTTTCTTTATTACATAAGCTAACCGTAATGAAACCTGAGTTTTCATTACGCTAGCATTTTCAGCCGTAAAACTACACTACAGCCAGCTTTATTACAATTACTAACCGTAAGCGATCCTAAGTTGGGTTTACGTCCAGTTAAAACCAGCTGTACTGGATAACATTTAATAACATATGATATGCCCATGCACCTACGACTGGGTTATCGTGGACTCGACCTAACCGTATATATGTTTTACAGATAGGAATTCTTATTTCTCCAGCCGTATTTTACGGCTGTGAGTTCATGATTTCTTAGCCAGGAAATCAGGAATTCCCAGCCGTAACCATAATACGTGTGAGATTTGTTGGTTTTCTAGTAGAAAAAAAACTCAAACTTTCTACGTACTTTAACCAATAACATAAAACAAAAACAATATTAGAGTTAAATTAGATGTATACCTAACTAGTTTGAGCTTCATTTTCTTCATATTCTTGGCTTGGATCTTTAAAATCATAGTAAGGTTCATATTCTTGAGTTTGGATTAAAAACTCTTGATGTAATGGCCTTACCCACACCGATATTATCCCCACTTAGCCATTGCGGTCATATAAAAGTGTGGAGTTTTCTACGAGCACCGCTGCAGTCATCCAACAGTAGTTTCCAGGGAGGTCACCCATCCCTGGATTACTCCCGCCCGAGCACGCTTAACTGTAGAGCTTTTTGCCAACTCTGGATCCAACTGTGCTGAAAAGGCCTCAGTGTTAGGAAAGAACAAACCATTACATATATTCCACTCGGCGAACCCTACCTGCCGAATCGGGGTATTACACTTGATGTCTAGAAAGTCAGCCATCTCGGGATCATTGTTTTGTTGTATAAATACCTTATTTGATTTAGAAGAAGAAGGTTCACCTACTTCATAACTCTTGTTAGAATCACTCATTTGTGTGAAGAAAATCAAAATTCTTGGTTTTCAAAAAAAAATTCTTCTTTTTTTCCACTTTTTATTCTTCTTCTTCCTCTAAAACTAATATAATAATGTTTTAATTATCAATACACTAACTATAAACTAATTCGTTAATCTAATCAGCTAACTAATTATTAATTAGTTAGAATTAATACTAATTAATCTAGGAGGTCTAGGTATTATTAGAAATACTAGGATAAAAAGCATTGGAGTTGGTTACAAGATGAGTTTATTTTATCATCTTGTAAGCCCCTAGAATCCAATAATAGGTTCATAATATAACCCTTTATAATTCTTCTCTTTTACACGATGCCATATACGTGACGCCTGATTGAGCAATTTTAAACATATGATTTCCCGTGCACATATCAACCGAATTCCACTGTATTGATTGCAGTAAGCTTGTATGTCCCGGGGTAAACGTCCACATCCTTATAATGGGAAAATTAGGAGAAAGCAATAAAACACGTTTACAAAGGAGATACTATCACTAGTGGGTATACTATATAATTTATTTGACGGTCAAGATCGTTTAAGTTCTATTTATTTTATCCGTTAATATTGATATCCCCTTATAAATTAATCATGTAATAAAAAAGTAAAAATGATTAATCGGCCACGGACACATTTAGAAAGCAAATCGAGTTGAACAATTCAGAAGATAAGTTGACCCAATGGTCCTGTGCATTTTGTGCACTAACTTAATCTTCTTTTATTCTTCCTAAAAATTAATGGTGTATCACATTTCTCAGTGTAATTAAGCAAGAAAGTGTTATACAAGTTAAAGATAGTTGAAAGTTCTTCTGATCTTTTTCTTTAATGGTTTTACGTAAGATATAAGTCCACGTTCATATACGTATACGGTATACACTATCATTTTGCTCTAGCATTCTTAATTTTGCCAAAGAAAGAAAAAAATCAAAAACTAAAGTAGTACATTTTTGGCCACCTATCTCTATGTTTCTTTTTATCTGGATCACTACCAAAAATATCTTCGTTTGGCTCCTATTTATATTTAATCAGTTCTCTTCAGATTATTATTGTATCTTTTCAGTTCTGTAATTTTGGAGAATTTTGGTTTGAGAGTACACAAAGAAATGCATCACTACTTGTGTTAGGAAATAAAATAGAAGCGACACGTATAAGACGATTAAGAAAGAAACAGTGAAATTAAGAAGGACGAGAAGTACACAATCAAAGCCATATTAAAGTAGTGGAACGGGACAGAAGTGACAGGCTGAATAAATCTCTGCACGATTGACACGTACGATCGGGAAAGTAATATCACACTGTTCGAAACAGACAACATTAAATACATATAGAACGGGAAAGGAAGAATAATGATGAGCATGGAGCGGGAAAATAAGGTAATAATTACTTTACTGACACATATGTTCGGGACGAAGTTGATATTCAAGGAATGAAGAGCACGTGTAAACCATGCAAGGAACGCACCAAAGATTTCAGGGAATGAAGACCACGTGTAAACCATGCAACGAGCGCACCAAAGAGAAAACATGACCTGTCAATCTTATAAGCATCCCGATCGATAATATAATAAGAAGAACGATAGTTGTATCGGGACAAATGGGACCCGCTACTATAACTATAAATAGAAGAGAGCATTCAACGAAGAAGGGGTCGGAAAAAATTAGAAGGAGAAGGTAGGAAAGAAGATTAAGGAGATCAGAAGGAAAAAGGTTATTAGGTACGTATGATGGATGATCCAAAGAGTAGAAGATTCATAATAAAATTTCTTACTTTTAAGAGATGTAGTTGAAATTGTACTTTTGATCATATTATTGACTTATCCGCCACTGAATTGTAAAAATGTTTATCAAATTGTTATTTCTTAAAATGATTCTATGTATCAGTTCATTTATTAAAACCTTAAGTTAAATATGCAATCTTCAAATCATTGGTTGTTAATGTCAATGGGAAAATTGACATAAACAATTTGGCGCTAGAAACAGGGATTGGGTTAAAGGATTTATCCTACCTGTTCTTTAAAAATGAATTTGATGTTGTATTAAAAACGGAAATGGTATTCTAGTTGAAAAACAGAGATTTTTACGGTTAATTGCGTATGTTTAAATGTTTGGTCATAAAATGTATTTTTAATCTAGTTTCCGTCACTTTATTTTTCTTTAAGTAATCTGTTATAAGAATATTTGGCTAACTTTTAAAAGGTTATTAGAAATCAAGTGGAGAAAGTAAATTACCAGCAAATCCAGAAGCAAAATGTCTCAGGCAGACTCTGCGAATCAAGACAGTAATGATGGACAAACTTTCAGACAAAGGGAAACTGAGACTGATTCAGGGCAACAACAGAGTAATGTGGGAAATCATTCACCAATCCAAGACCTAACACCAAATGCCTTATCACAAAATCAGTTCTCACATCACGAGAACTCAGGAAATAATGTTAATTATCTTCAAAATCTGATACGGGAAATGGATGAAATAAGGAGAGAACAAAGGATCAATCAGGGTAGAATTGAATTATTAACCAGAGAAAATCAAGTTTTAAAAGATGCAATTCGACGTGATCAGAGGCAGGCTGCAACAAGATCACGAAGTCCAGAAGTAATTTCTGAAAGACGAGCACCCAGAAACGAAAGAGAAAATCAGGATCAGAGGATGGTGTTAGCAGGATCATCATCACGAGCCAGAAGGCAGAGGGAAAATCAGGAAATCCAACGTACACAATGGCAAAAATGTATTGAAGCCATGGAACAAATGAAGGAGGAAATAAGAGGACTGAAAAATAAAGAAGGAGGAAGAATAGAAGAAGTGCTAAAAGAGGCTAGGCGTACGCCGCTGGCTCAACGATTAACAAATGTTCCACTACCAAGAGAGTACAACATCCCTGTATTTGAATGTTACGATGGAACAAAGGATCCAACCTCACATTTAAAATATTATAATCGAGTGATGTCATGGTGGGACGGTCATGAAGCAATTATGTGCCATTGTTTTCCTTCAAGTTTAACAGGTTCAGCATTATTGTGGTACGATAGATTGCCTGAAAGTTCCATTGAGTGTTATTCACAATTAGTGAGGAAATTTCTTGAAGCATACATGTACAATAAACCCGTTGATTCGGGAATAGATAGATTATACTCCCTTACATCATGGCCAGAAGAAACCATAAGATCATATACCGCTCGATGGCATACAGTGTGTCAAGCGATTGGAGATGTTGACTCAAGCACTGCGATAAATCATTACAAATGGGGAATTGCTGACCGGAGATGTCAGCTTTTTATTGAAATTCATCGTAATAATCCCAAGACCGAGGGGCAACTCATAGAAATAAGTTCAGCTCCCGCTATTGTTGCTCGGCCATTAGCTTCATTCATCTTCTTTTCTAGCACTAAACATCAGAGTGAATGTTAGCTAAACCATATAATACCATCAATAAAATCACCATATAACTCAACATATACCTCTAACTACAGATTTAAATTCTGCTTCTTTAAGGGTTAAAGTTTTCAGAACTTCTTGATACTTGGATTCCGCTCTATTACGTCTCTAGGTATTCAATTCAATACTATCGGACAACTGTGTTAATTTCTTCTTAACCAGTTCCATATCCATATTTACTTCTCTTGCATGATTGTTCAATTGAATCATCCTACGCTGGAACCTAAACAGAGGTTCCAAGTCTCCTTCTGATCCCATAAATGAAGGGTAGAACTAAAAAAAAAAAAAAAAAAAAAAAAAAAAAAAAAAAAAAAAAAAAAAAAGTACTGGAACGAACCATAGGATCGTACCCAATATAGGTAGATGCTGAACGATAACAAACCATAGGATCGTACCCAATATAGGTAGATGCTGGAACGATAGCGAACATAGATCGTACCCAATATAGATAGATGCTGGAACGATCAGTCATAGTACGAATGCAGGAAAAAATATGAATTGAGAAGTAAGGACAAACCTTGATTCTGATCTTGAAGCTTTTCATTTTGATCCTCAAAAATTTTCAGCTGTCGATGTTGCTGTTGTTGTTGTTCTTGTTGTTGTTGAAGCTGTTGTTGAAGATTATTGTTTTGTTGCCTGAGATTTTCAATCTCTTGCTGCAAACTCTCATTCCCACTCTTTTCCTTTGATGTCTCGTTCTTGAGCATCAGTTCCATCATTACGGCTCGAGCTTTATAAAACTTATACGCTGCAAACGTACAATCGTTACCGGCCTTAAGTTGAGCGAGAACTTGCTGAGGAAACGAGTATGATGACCTTTTGCCATGGTCAGAATCTCACTCAAAGAAGAAGGAAGATTGAGTGGGTATGGCTGATCAAAAAAATCGCCTTCGAACCAAGCATCCCGAGCGCTATCTTTCGAAGCCGCACCAATTGAAGCCCGAAGCCTAGCCATGGAGGCATTATCGGACTTCAATGCATCGTGCTGAATGGAGGTACTTAAAAACCCTTTGGATACAAACCATTCAAAGGCTTCATCTTCTCTACCCGCAAGAGTAATTCCCTCATCTTCCTCATTGAAATACCATTGAATGGGAGGATCAGCATCGGGCATTTCATCATCTCTATCATGAGAGGGAGTGGAAGGACGAGCTGATGTCCCAATGGGGGCACTTGATGTATGAATAATATCAGAAGTATTTACATCCCCAGTAGGGTGCGGAGCATCAGGAACGATTGAAGTGGGAACTCTAGGGATCGTACTTTCAGCATTAGATACTTCAGAAATTTCATTTCTTTGTTCTTCCACAACAATATTCTCATTTTCAACATTTTCTTCAATTGCAGCAACTTTGATCAATTTTACTACATTATCTTCCTCAACAGCAACATCGTCTGCTTCCTCTTGTGGCAACCCAGAGAAAACTGTTAGTGTACCACTGCAAGGGGCAGCGTGCATTATTTCAAAGCTAAAGGGAAGAGGAGAAAAAGTGTCGAACATATTTGAGGGAGCATTAGTGTCTGGAACAGCTTCAAAAATAGATGAGGGTACGGAAGGCTGATTTGAAGGAAGAATAGGTTCTCCCATGCTAACGGGAACATCGTTGGTAATAACATGCTGTCCCGATACATCTGTTTAGACCGAACCTTCAGGAGTAGTTATAGCAATAGAACCACTGCACCCCTCAATTGTATTATCTCTAATTTCCCCTTCTTCTGTTTCGGAAGGGTACGATGGTCTTCTCATTTTTCTCTTTTTCTTTGTTTCTTCAGGAAAAACTAACTTACGTTTTCCTTTACCTTCAATTACTTCCTCTTCTTCCACTCTTTGTCTCCCCTCAACAATTTGAATACAAGACTTCGGCGTGGAGGAAGAGGAGGGGCATCAGCAACAAGATCAGAATCAGGTTCAATCTGAAACACAGACATTTGTCTCATAAGAAATAATTTAACAACAATTCATAACAGTGTTGAAATAAAGAGTAACACAAACCTTATAACCGCCAAGTGCAGTAGCTTGGGAATCGATTTCGAAGCACTTGAATTTCATTGGCAGGAATATTACCATAAATCCAAGGACCTTCAATGACGATTGGAGTGCGATACCACTTATAGTCATGATCCTGACGAATTCTTTCCTTTGTGGGAAAATCAAGCTTGGTTTTGGGAACATATTTGATTTTGGGATCATCAATTTCATGTAACAAGGAAAATCCCGAATGACTTTTGCGAGCGGGACTGACACTCCACTTCACATAATTCTTCTTTGAGACGCAATCTCCATATGTGGCATGAAAATTCTCAACAGTATAACCTCTACGTTCTGAAAAATCTGGTACGTAGCAAGAAAGATTAGTCCGCCCTTCACTTCGAAGATAACATTCGTCAAGAATCCGCCACCAATTTCCATTATATTGAGTAATAGATCGGGCCAGTCCATGAGGAGAACTACCTCGAGTTGCAAGGACCTCAAATTGAAAAGGATTCTCTTCTTCGTATAAAGGAATACGAAGTCCGGCCTCTAAAGCACCAGCAGAAATTAATAAACGATTGGGCGAATAGTTAAACTTCTGCATCGCACTTAAAGTTAACACATCGGAATTTGGATCAAAAAATGAGACTTTAAAGTCCTGAATATCATGTCTTATCTTAAAATCTTCAATATCCATTGTTCGATAGCTACAAGATGCTTGAGAACGTTTATTTCTAGAAGTGGGGTTAACATTTGCAGTAGCCTCAGGAACTGGGTTACGAGCAGGCCGAGGCACGGCGTATCTAGAGGAAGAAATTCTGGCAGGTCTTCCAGATTCTTGATGGTCACCAGTAGCATTGGGATTCCTAGACGACATGATGTTTTACCTGGAAAGAAAGTTTTTAAGGATCAATTCAATCATATTAGTGAAAAGAATCAATCATGATTAGACATTTAAAGTAAGATACCCAAAAGAAATTTTTTAACATACCTGAAGGAAGGAGATAAACAATTGCTTGATCAAAGGAAAAGTAAATATATCTGGAGTTAAAAGCTTTAAAAAACGATTGGGATGACGAAAAGTACTTGAAAAAACTCAAGGAAAGCAGAGAGCAGCAACTTTAAGAGGTAAAAGACAGAAGTGAAAAAGACTGCATGTATTTAAAGCAAAGAATAGAAACCGTCACAATTTGAAAAGACATTAATTAAAGGCAAAGATTTGATTTCCTCGAAAACCGGAGTAACTGACACAAACGTGATAATAAAAGTTACTGCTTCCGAAAAGTTCGCATAACGTGTGAGAAGAGGTGATGAAAAAGTAGGGAGTAATAATTATTCTTTTACTTTTTTCGAAAACCTCGGATCGACCGTTAAGATTTTTGGGAAAAGAAAAAGAAGGGGGCAAGATGTTAGGAAATAAAATAGAAGCGACACGTGTAAGACGATTAAGAAAGAAACAGTGAAATTAAGAAGGACGAGAAGTACACAATCAAAGCCATATTAAAGTAGTGGAATGGGACAGAAGTGACAGGCTGAATAAATCTCTGCACGATTGACACGTACGATCGGGAAAGTAATATCACACTGTTCGAAACAGACATCATTAAATACATATAGAACGGGAAAGGAAGAATAATGATGAGCATGGAGCGGGAAAGTAAGGTAATAATTACTTTACTGACATATATGTTCGGGACGAAGTTGATATTCAAGGAATGAAGAGCACGTGTAAACCATTCAAGGAACGCATCAAAGATTTCAGGGAATGAAGACCACGTGTAAACCATGCAACGAGCGCACCAAAGAGAAAACATGACCTGTCAATCTTATAAGCATCCCGATCGATAATATAATAAGAAGAACGATAGTTGTATCGGGACAAATGGGACCCGCTACTATAACTATAAATAGAAGAGAGCATTCAACGAAGAAGGGGTCTGAAAAAATTAGAAGGAGAAGGGAGGAAAGAAGATTAAGAAGATCAGAAGGAAAAAGGTTATTAGGTACGTACGATGGATGATCCAAAGAGTAGAAGATTCATAATAAAATTTCTTACTTTTAAGAGATGTAGTTGAAATTGTACTTTTGATCATATTATTGACTTATCCGCCATTGAATTGTAAAAATATTTATCAAATTGTTATTTCTTAAAATGATTCTATGTATCAGTTCATTTATTAAAATCTTAAGTTAAATATGCAATCTTCAAATCATTGGTTGTTAATGTCAATGGGAAAATTGACATAAACAACTTGAACTTTTTCTTGTGGATTTTGGTTTCATGCACATTTTTCAAAATATGTTCATGGATTACCAAACTTTTACATACAAATCTCCCACCTGGTCCGGTACCTTTACCCATCATCGGAAATCTGTTCAATCTTCGGAAAAAACCTCACGAATCACTGGCTCGGCTAGCTAAAATTTATGGACCATTAATGTCCATAAAACTCAGTTCTTCAACAAAAGTTGTCATTTCCTCTTCCACAATGGCAAAAGAATTTCTCCATAAACATGACCGGTCATTTTCTAGTCGTACCGTTTTCGACGCAGTTACGGCATATGATGACCATAATTCGTCAATGATTTGGTTACCCGTGTTGGGAAATAAAAGAAGAGCGACACGTGTAAGGTGACCCTAATATCACGGCAATAAAAGTCGAAAGGATATATGAACCATCCATCCAGATAAGAACATTTCATAACATAGAAGAAAATATGACAGAAGAAATGAATGATCCCGCGATACAAAATGCTCCATCTATGCCTCAACAAATAGGTGATCAGTCAAGTCAATCAGATTGGAGGATTCCGATCCATCAATACTTACAAGATAACATATTACCTACCAATTCTCAAGAAGCAAGAAAAATTTAACTCAAATCAGATAATTACCAACTTCGGGATGGAATTTTGTATCGAAAATCATTTCTCGGGCCATTATCCCGATGCCTATCACAAAACGAAGGAATTAGGATACTCAAAGAAATACATTATGGGGATGCGGGAAACCACAGTGGAAAACGATCACTTGCATTAAAAGCCAAAACCCAAGGCTATTATTGGATATCCATGCAAAAGGACTCAGACGATATGGTACGAAGGTGTGAAGAATGCCAACGATTTGCAAAGAAGATTAAAGCACCTGTCACGGAGCTAAATTCTATACTCAGTCTGTGGCCATTCGCAAAATGGAGAGTTGATATTGTTGGTCCGTTAGTTGAGGGAACCAAAAAGAGAAAATATTTAATAGTGGCTACCGATTATTTCACCAAGTGGGTAGAATTTAAAGCATTAGCTCGGATCAGAGATTCCGATGTGTTCACATTTTTATTTGAAATATCATATGTAGATTTGGAATCCCAGCAGCCATAGTTCTGATAATGGATATCAATTTCAAGGAAAGAACATCGATATGTTGTTTGAAACATATAGTATTCAACAATACAAATCCACACCATTCTATCCCCAAAGTAATGGACAAGCCGAATCCACAAATAAAACAATTGCAATAAATCTGAAGAAGACATTGGATGGATATCACAAGCGTTGGTGTGAACAATTGCATAATACACTATGGGCGTATCACACCACAAGAAAAGAATCCACTGGAGAATCACCTTTCCTCCTCGCATATGGTGCAGAAGCAGTCATACCAACTGAAGTCATTCTACCCACGACAAGAACAGAAGCATGGGAGAAGAATTTAAATACAGATCTAATGTTACAAAAGTTGGATGATTTAAAAGAAAAGCGGGAAGTGGCACTCCAGAAAATGGAGAACTATCAAAGAAGGTTGGCACGGGATTATCACAAAAGGGTCAAGTCCCGAAACTTTATCCAAGGATAATATGTTTTACGGCAAATCCCAGAATACCATCGGGACAAAAGTGCTGGAAAGTTCGCACCAACTTGGGACGGTCCATATATAATATACGCATCAGCGGGACAAGGATCGTACTATCTCCGAAATATGCAAGGAGACACCTTACAACATCCTTGGAATGCACAATACTTAAAACTTTATTATCCATAAATAATAGCACAACTTTGGAGGCCAACACAGGTATTTAAGTTTTTATTCAGTCCTTTATTTCACAATAAAATTCTTTGTGAGTTTATACTTACAATAAAATTCAAATCCAGGAACATCTTATTCTGGAAAACGCTCCGATTGGCGACATAATCAAAATTCAAATCCAGGAACATCATATTCTGGAAAACGCTCTGATTGGCGACATAATCAAAATTCAATCTTAATGCCAAAGAGGTAAATGTCCTATTAGAATTTAAATAATTCAAAAGTTCTAATAAAAAGGAAATGCCTAACTTATGTTTATCATTTTCAGAGTACGTTCGGGACCAACCCTGTATCTTACCCCTGGCCCGGGTTTGTTTCTTATGTGTGGGATCTCGAATGATATGTTTTGAGGTATATATACTTCAATCCATTGTACTCATGAAATAATATGATTAACCTAAAGACTTTATAAATATCATATTTTGTGCAGGAACAATATTCAGAGCACAATCCAGTAAAAAGTGAAAGATCACAAAATGACGTTTTCAATCAAAATAATAAAGGATCGGGACACAAGAACATAATATCAAAAGATGAAGTTAAGAACATTAAAGCCAAAAGCAAGTACAACTACGCTTCAGGGTTGGACCGTCGGGATGGTTGAGGAGGAACCACTGGAACGGCAGCACGACCATTCAACACAGAAGGATCGGCTTGAGCACGATCCAAGGAAGAATTGAATGACATTGTAATTTTTGCCTTGGCATCCTGTCTCACCCAGACAATATAAGCGTGCCTGTAATCAGTTTCTGATTGAAGATCTTTAATCTTTTGCTGATCCTTCTCTACTTTCTCTTTTTCAGCATTTAATTCCTTTAATAGCTCATCAGATCTTGATTGTACTTTTATAATTTCTTGTTCTTGAGCACTCAGCTGAGATTGTAAATCCCGAAGCTTGATTGTATTCAGGGCCACATTTTTCTCTGAAGTCTTCATCTCTACAGTAATGTTTGCTATCGTGTTGTTTGCAATGTTAAGTTCGGCTCCTGCTACTGTTGCTCGGCCATTGGCTTCATTGAACTTCTTTTCTAGCACTGAAAATCAGAATGAATATTAGATAAACCATACAACACCTTCAATAAAACAAGCATATAACTCAAACATATACCTCTAACTACAGACTTAAACGCTGCTTCTTTAAGGGTTAAAGTTTTTAGAACTTCCTGATACTTGGATTCATCTCTATTACGTCTCCAGGTATTCATCTCAATACTATCGGACAACTGTGCTAATTTCCCCTTAACCAGTTCCATATCCATATTTACTTCTCTTGCATGATTGTTCAACTGAGTCATCCTATGCTGGAACCTAAACATGGATTCCAAGTCTCCCTCTGATCCCATAAATGAAGGGCAGAATTTCAACAACAAAAATAAAAAAAAAATAAAAAAAATGAAGGAACGACCTACAGGCTCGCACCTAATACAAGAACGAACCGTAGGATCGTACCCCCTTCAGGTTCGCACCTAATACTGGAACGAACCGTAGGACCGTACCCAATATAAGTACGATCTAACCTATAGAGGTACGAACCCAAAATATAATATGAACTAAGAAGTAAGGAACGAACCTTGATTCTGATCTTGAAGCTTTTGATTTTGATCCTCAAAATTTTGAAGCTGTTGATGTTGTTCTTGTTGTTGTGTTGAAGTTTTTGTTGAAGATTGTTGTTTTGATGCTTGAGATTTTCAATTTCTCGCTGCAAATTTTCATTTCCACTTTTCGCCTTTGTTACTTCATTCTTAAGCATCAGCTCCATCATTACGGCCCGAGCTTTATGTACGCTGCAAATGTACAATCGGTACCGTATTTAAGCTGAGCGAGAGCTTGCTGCGGACAAGAGTACGACGAACCTTCTGCCATTATCACAATTTCATTCAAAGAAGAAGGAAGACTGAGCGAGTACGATTGATCGAAGTACTCGCTTTCGAACCAAGCATCCCGAGTACTATTCCGTGAAGCAGCACTAAATGAAGTCCGCAGCCTAGCCATTGAAGCACTATCGGATTTCGATGAGTCGTGCTGAGCGGAAGTATTCAGAAACCCTTTAGAAACAAACTATTGAAAGGCTTCATCTTCTTTACCAGTAAGAGTGATTCCCTCATCCTCTTCAGAGAAAGGCCATTGAATGAAGGGTTCAGCATCAGGCATTTCATCATCACTATCATCAGCAGGAGCGGTAGATCGAGCTAATGTCCCGATGGGGGCATTTGATGCATGAATAACTCCAGGAGCATTTTCATCCCCAACAGAGCGTGGGACATCAGGAACAACTGAAGCTGAAGCACTTGGAACTATATTTTCAGCATTGGCTTCTTCAGAAATCTCATTTCTTTGTTCCTCTACAACAATATTTTCATTTTCAACATTTTCTTCAACAGCAACAGCTTCGATCAATTCTTCTATATTTTCTTCCTCAATAACAATATCGTCTGCTTCTTCTTGAGGTAATCCAGTAAAAACTGTTATTGTAACGCCACACAGAGCAGCGTGCTCTATCTCAAAAGTAAAAGGAAGGGGAGAAAAGGAATCGAAGATATTGGAGGGATCAGCGATGGTAGGAGCAGCTTCAGAAATGGATTGGGGTATATTGAAGGCTGATCTGAAGAAAGAATAGGTTCCCCCAAGCTAAAAGGAACAACATTGATGATAACATGTTGTCCCGACACTTCCGTACGGGCCGAACCTTCAGCGTTCTGTCCCGTAGCAGTTATAAGAGCGGAACTGCTGCTCCCCTCACCTAAACAATCTCTAATTTCTCCTTCCTCTGCTTCGGAAGGGTAAATTGGTCTTCTCAATTTTCTTTTCTTTTTCGTTTCTTCAGGAAAAACTAATTTTTGTTTCCCTTTACCTTCAATAACTTCTTCTTCAGCTCTTTGTCTTCCCTCAACAATTTGAATACCAAGACTTCGGCGTGGAGGAGGAGGAGGAGGGACATCATTGACAAGGGCAATAGCTTGGGAAACGATTTCGGAGCCCTTGAATTTTATTTTTGGAAATGTTACCGTAAATCCAGGGACCTTCAATCACAATTGGAGTACGATACCATTTATAGTCATGATCCTGACGAATTCTTTCCTTTGTGGGAAAATCAAGTTGGGTATTGGGAATATGTTTGATTTTGGGATCATCAATTTCATATAATAAGGGAAATCCTGAAAGACATTTGCGAACGGGGCTAACGCTCCACTTCACATAATTCTTCTTAGTCATACAATCTCCATATGTGGTATGAAAATTTTCAACGGTATAATTGCTGCGTTCTGTAAAATCTGGAACATAGCAAGAAAGGTTAGTCCTCCCTTCGCTCCGGAGACAACACTCATCAAGGATACACCACCAATTTCCATTATACTGAGTAATGGATCGAGCCAGTCCATGAGGAGAATTACCACGAGTTGCAAGGACTTCGAATTGGAAAGGATTTTCTTCTTCGTATAAGGGAATGCGAATTCCGGCCTCTAATGCACCAGCAGAAATTAATAAACAATTGGGAGAATAGTTAAACTTCTGCATCGCTCCTAAAGTTAACACATCGGAATTTGGGTCATAAAACGAGACTTTAAAGTCCTCAAGATCATGTCTTTTCTTAAAACTCTCAATGTTCATTGATCGATAACTATAAGACGCTTGAGAACGCTTATTTCTTGAGGTGGGATTGGCAGTTGCAGAAGCCTCAGGAGCTGCGTTACGAGCAGGCCGAGGCACGACATACCTAGAAGAAGAAACTCTAGAAGGTCTTCCAGATTCTTGATGATCACCAGAAGCATTGGGATTCCTTGACGACATGATGTTTTATCTGAACAGAAAGTTTCAAAGAATCAAAATACAAAGGAATCAATTCAATCATATCTATGAAAAGCTAATCATGATTAAACATTAAAGTAAGATACTGAAAGTAAGATCCTCAACATACCTGAAGAAAGAAGATAAACAATTACTTGATCAAAGGAAAAGTAAATGTGATTGATACTAAAAGTTCCTGAACAGCTGGGAGAACGAAAGTACTTGAAAATTTCAAGGAAGACAAAGAGCAGCAACTTTAAGAGGTAAAAACAAAAGTGAAAAAAGACTGCATCGTATTTAAAGCAAAGAATAAAAACCGTCACAATTTGGAAAGGCATTAATTAAGGCAAAGATTTGATTTCCTCGAAAAAAGGGGTAACTAAAACAAACGTGATAATAAAAGTTACTGCTTCCGAAAAGTTCGCATAACGTGTGAAAAGAAGTAATGGAAAAGCAGGGAGTAATAATTGTCCTTCTACTTTTTTCAAGACCTTGGATCGACCGTTAAAAGTTTTTGAAAAAAGAAGAAGAAGGGGGAAAGATGTTGGGAAATAAAAGAAGAGCGACACGTGTAAGGCGATTAAAGAAGGAAACAATAAAATTAAGAAGAATGAGAAGCACACAATCAAAGCCGTATCGAAGGATCGAAACGGGACAGATGTGAAAGACTGAGCAAATCTCTGCATGATCGACACCTAAGATCGGGAAAGTAACATCACACTGATCGAAACAGATAACATTAAATGCGTATCGAACGGGAAAGTAAGAATAATGATGAACATAGAGCGGGAAAGTAAGGCTATAATTACTTTTATCATACGAATGACACGTATGATCGGGACAAAGCTAATTTTCAAGGAACGAGGAACACGTGTAAACCATACAAGGTAACGGACCAAAAAGCAAAAGGCATGACCTGTCAATCTTATAAACGTCCCAATCCTAATATAATAAGGAGAACGATAGAGGGTATTGGGACCAGAGGGACCCACTAATAAATCTATAAATAGAAGAGAACATTCAACGAAGAGGGGGTCGGAAAATCAAAGAGAAAAAAGGCTAAGGAAGATTTATCAAAGCAGAAGGAGAAAGATTATTAGGTATGTAATGTGCATGATAGATCAAAAAGATAGGACATTCATGATTCATTTTCTTGCTTTTTAAAGATGGTGGATTTGTAACTGTAGTTTTGATCAGATTTATGATCTGTAAATGAATGGATTGTTAAAATGTTTATCAAATCATTGTTCTTAAAAAGGATTCTGTGTATCAGTTCATTAGTTAAAATTTTATGTTTATTGTACAATTATTAAATCATTGGTTGTTAATGTCAATGGGAAAATTGACATAAACAACCCGTATGTCCTCAATGGAGAAATCTTAGAAAATTGACGAATACACGCATTTTCAACACCCAAAAACTTGATGCAAGTCAGGACCTAGGACAACAAAAACTAAATGACCTTATTTCTCACGTTCATCAAAAAGCAAGCTTTTGTTCTGCAATAGATATTGCTCAAGCTTCTTTTATTACTATTCTTACTTGATATCAAATATAGTTTTTTCAATTGATTTGGTTGATTTTGGTTCAACTTCTGTTTCTAAGTTTAAAGTTGCCGTTAAAAGAGTCATCTTGGAAGCTGTAAAACCAAATCTTTCTGATTATTTTCCGGTTCTTAGATTTTTGGATATGCAAGGTATTTATGACTATTAAAAATCTAAATCTTTGGATCATAACCATCAAAGTCAAAAACATAGTAAAATCAAATCTTTAAAAATGGAAACGTAACATGCTAACAACTTGAAGATAGAATTATAACATGTATCAACACGAAGATTTAACGTGGTTCGACAATCAAATTGTCTACATTCACGGGTGATAAAAATTTGGATCATTTCTTATTCATGTTTATATGTTACAGATAGATAGTTACATAATTTAAGTCTAACTAATCAAAGAACAATTGAATTATCAAATTAACACAAGTCTCATACCTAAACTCTTTGCTCTGGTTCTATCCCTTATGTTCAATCTTCTCCTATTTTTCCAATCCCCCTTTTCTGTTTTAGAGTTTGGTATTTATAGCAAATATCATAAGTCCCTCCAATCTAACTTTCCACCTTTTAGTTCTTATCTAAACTTTGGAATGATGCGCATTCGCAAGGTTTATTTGTATTTCCCGACTTGATTTGCGTACTTCGTATGTCCCTTAGTTTCTCGCTTGGTATCCCGCACCTCTTCTGCGGATTGGTACTGAAGTTATCATTCTTTGGATAAGGATGAACGTTGCGGTCTTTTAGAATCATAACATGTTTGACATGTGGTCATTCAAAATTCTGCATGTCTGATACGTGGCTATTGAAAGTAATTTGTTATGCTTTGGTTTCTTTTGTTCCGCAACCTTTCCAACTGAGACGTGTCCATCATGCATTAATGTTTGTCAGTTTTATCCATTGTGTCAGGCTTTCCCTCAACTTGTGTGTCAGTCATGCAACGATACTGTCTATTTCGTGCAGTGTGCCATGCGTTCCCGCAACCTATGTGTCAATCATGCAGTGAAGCTGTCTGTTTCAGTACTTATCAAAAAGCCTTGTTTCAATGTTTCTCGTTCCATCATATTCTGATACTCCTTCCATAAGATTTGAACACGTGGTGTTAGGGATTTTACACCCTCACAATTTGGCCCTTTTTTTCTTTTGAATTTTGATTTATGGTAAAATTAAAAAAGAAAAATAGTTATTACTTTTCCGATTTTTCGCGCCACTAATAAATTTACTTCCCACGTTTCTGTCAGGTAGCGGTTTTCAAGGAAATCATATCTCTGATAAAGTTTCTCTCTCTTTCACTTTTCGACAGCTTCGTCAGTTTCACTCTCCTCATATTTAATGTTAGTCACATCTCTCATCTCATTCTTCATCTTTTTTGTCTTCTTCTTCTTAAAGTTTTTTGTTCCATTCTCATCTCACTTTTCATCTTCTTTGTCTCCTTCCTCTTAAAGTTTGTATTCTTTTCGTTCTTCTGCAACTGAGCTTTTCAGTGATCAATTTGTGTTGATTAAGGATTTCTTGCATTGGGATCAGGTCTTCTTCTCATATGATTTGATTGTTGTTCTCACTTTGTTGCAGGTAATACTCTTTGTTTATTCCTGTGATTTAATTTTCTATTTTTCTCTTTAATGTATCTGTTTGTCTGTTGATCTTCTTAACTAAACTTTTAAGAATGAATGATGATGATAATGTTTTTGTTTTGATGTATGATTGTTCTATTGAATCATGTACTTTTATTTTCTTGAATCATGAACTTTTAGGAGTGAATGATGATGATGATGTTTTGATGTCTGATTTTCAGAAAGTTATGCACTTATTTACATTCTGGTTAAATAATCATCTTGTTGTTCTATTCTATAAAATTTCTGTTCTGTTCTTGTTTTTCTTCATGATGAACTTAACTTCTCTTATTTTCATATGTAGATAAAAATTTATCATGACTGGGAAAACTGATAACAAAGCTGCTGGTGGTGCTTCTCATCAGGATGATCATTCTTTAGAAAAGATATCATCTCGTTATGTTGTGAAGAGGAAGAAGGTGGTAGATGAATCTGGTAGTCCCGGAGTTCATCCTTCTAACTTAGCAAAGACCGATAATGTATCTGTTGCGGTCAACAAACCAACTTCTATAAACAAGCATTTAAACAAAAACTTGGGTTTTAGATCGATGAATATTGAAGAGTCTTCAACAATTTAAAGTTTCCTTTTGCGATCCTGCTGAAGGAGATGAAATTACGCTAGATATGATGAGGAAATTTGAGTACATCGACAGCAGGCTGTTAATACCCGCAGGAGTGTTGGATGCGGGTTTGAGGCTTCCTCTTTACAAGAGCGGGGGGTCTTTCCAATAAGTGGTTCTTGCAAGCCGAAACAAATCTAAGCACGGGCTGGTCCGATCGATTGCTTAATACAACGGAAATTGGTGGCGCGTGTTGGATGAATGTAGTAAACGCAGCAGGGGAGAAACAAATTTCACATGCTACGTTCCCAACCCTGCAGAACGTGAGCATTATACTGTAGAAAACTTCCACGCTACATATGCTGACAACATAGATGCGAAGAATTATAAGAAATGGAGTGTCGTCCCGGGTCGCAGAGGTGGTGAAGGGTTTCGTTTTCTTGGGAGATTGATAATTCCAAATTATATGTCATCCCTGGGACGCAAGAACCTCTTCGAGAAAAGATTCGTGATGACCATGATTTTAGGTGGTACCGCACTCCCCTGATAATTGAAGGTCCATGGGTTTTCGGCTATGTTCAAGAAAGCGTGGTTCACAACTTTCTTTCGCGCCTTCACCCGTACTGACCTTGGCAGTTAAATTTCAAAGGCTTTTCCTTCTCACTTGGCGATGTGGAATGTAGAATTCTTGCTATATATATATATATATATATATATATATATATATATATATTATTTTAGTTTTTAAACACCATCTAACTGATTTTCCACTTTTATAGACGCAAGCTGAAGGAGGCTCAAAAGTGGATTCGGGTGTTAAGCGTCAAGCCGCACCTCCAACAGAAAAGGTATTGATTTATCCAAATGAATTCTTATGATCCTTATGAATTTTATTTAATGAGTTTCTATGGTATATTGACAGGGTCGGAAAAAAGCTAAGACTACGCCCCGCGGTTCTACTGATAGGGAGGAAGGAGAAATCCGGGAGTCTCCCCTTTATCAACCATAGATAAGAACTTAGGATAGCTCTGTTGATGCGGAAAAAAAGTATGTTCCGCTCCAGCTGAAAAATGTTGCGCGTACTGTGTTAGTTGACGCTGCGGTGGAAGCTACAGATGTTGCGGCCAGTTGTCTGGTCCAATCCGCTGAGCCTGAACTTTCCTTCCTTTCTCAACTTTCTCCCTTGTTTGGAGATGATCTTCTCGAACCTTCTACAGCCGAAGATGATTCATATGATAAATAGGATCTTCCCACTCAAGGTGATCCGGGTAGTGCTATAATAGAAGAAGGTGTACCGTCAGCTGCTTTGGTGGAAGCGGCTTCTTCCGAGGGCAATGTTGCAAGCACAACTGCGGTGCCAATGAGTGAAGAAATCCTGCACATGGATAAAGGCAAAGGGATAAAGGGAGAGAAAAACCTCATGGACAAATAAGAAGAAGCCTTCCGTTGGTTCATGTCGAAGGAGTAGTAAAAGAAGCCTGGTTGAAATATCAAGGCCATCTTGTCAACCCATCCTTCAACATGAACTTTCCTTCTTCTCTAGCGGAAATAATTGCTCTTGCGGAGGGTGAAGCGTACTCTTTCCCGCATCAAGCTTTGTTGCACGTATGTTTATTACTTTGATGACCTTAAATTTCATTTTATTTTAATCTTTATTCATAACTCTAATTTTGTAAATTGCAGCTTGCTCGGGGTCAAAATGCAGCGTATGTGGCTTATAAGTTATATAAAGGACGACCCATGATGATGGAGACCTAGTTTAGGACTGTGGAAGAAGAGGCTGCGGACTTGAAGCGGGAAAATGATACGCTTCGCCAGCAGTTACTAGATCTTCAAAATCAAGGTTTAACACTTTTTCTCTCATATCACTTTCTTTATTTTATTTGCATGTTTCTGAATTACTTTATGGGATCGCAGGGGGATTCAAATATTATATCTAGACTGCAACGTAGAGATACGCGTCTGAAAGAACATGTATTGAAATTTAATAGCGAAAATATGGAGATCAAGAAAAGATTCAATAATCTGATTGATAGGATGAATGAATCCAAGTAAAAGTATGATGAATTAGTATCGAGACACCGGCTTTTACATGTAGATTGTATACGCAGGAAGAAAGAATATGAAGCCACTCTGCTATGGAGTAAAGATTGTGTTCTTGAAGCACGGGAAAAATCAGAGAGGTTAGAAGAAGAAAACCGCAAGCTTTGTGTGGAACGGCAGAATATCCTTACAGGATTTTCTCGTTCCGAGACACATCACAACTCGAAGCTTTCTACTTATCTGGCGCAACTGATTAAAGATAGAGATAACTCAGCTTCTGATGCTCATGCCAAAGGGGTCGCACTTGTAGAAGCTCAGGCTAAAATTTGCAGCTTATCTGATACCGTTCTCCATCGTGAAAGTGATATTTTCCGCTTGCATACAGAGGTGAAAAGGTGTACAGACGAGTCAAATCAGTTGCGGGATGATAATTTATTGACACAAGCGGATTTAGATCAGGGTCGTCAAGATCTTCAGCGACTTACGGACAATTATCGTGAACTTTCGGAAGAATATGATTTCCTTGATGTTTCTAAAGACGCAATGGCTCACGAGTTAGAAGAGTTTGAATCCCTCGCAAGAGGTATCTTATTTTATTGCATATGTGAAGTTGAATATTATTTCCGCATTGATTAACCTGTTATTTTTGTTATAGGTTTTGAAGAAAAATTTAGAGATGCGGCCTCAAGAGCTGCTAAGGCTAAAGGAGAACTTGATGATGCCAATGCTAAGGTGGAAGAACTCAAAGGGCAGCTGGAACTTGTTACTATCAAGGCCAATGAAGCGCAACATCAACTTGAGCTTCTCTCTTCTAAGACTAAAGAAGCAGAAGACAAAGTTGATAGCTTGGCTCGTGACTTGTCTTCGGAGCAAGGAAGAAGACTTTATTGGGAGGGATGTGTCCAAAATTCTACAACTCAGGTAGATAAGTGTAAGAAAGAACTTGAAGCCGCAAAAGCTCATATTTCCTGGTTAAAGATTGAAGCTCGTGTTGGAGTTGCTACAGCGGTTAACAACACTCTTGACAAAGTTCAAGATGATGGATTCACCAAAGTATATAAACGCAAAGAAGTTCCGCAACACCCTTCTTCCAGTGCAAAACCTCCTGCTCCTTAGTTTTTTCTTCCTTCAAGTTGTATTTGCGCTTTCTTTTTGTCTTGTATTATTGTTCCTGCAAAACAATTTACAATATATATATATATATATTGATTGTTAGTGCATTGATTGAGTGTGTATTGATTAACCGCAAGGCAATTTTGTACCTTGAGTTACTTTGAGGGTTGTAGCGCATGTCTAACTTCTCTCTGTCCAAGAGGAAATTAGGATGCGGTCCCTAGGGCCCCTCCTGAGATGGAGAGTACCTGATACAATAATTAATGTCATGTTAGGCATCCCTGTGGTGAAAGATCCAATAGTCATACACTCATAGACATTTACATGGGATTTCTAGAGAGATTACATTTGTTCTGCTTTACCTAGTATGAGCGCAGATTATTGTATGTTTGCATTGATGATTAAGGGTAATATGGTTTGAGATATTGTGCGTTCCAAGGATGTCGTAAGATTTCTCCATTCATATTCCGCAAATAGTACGAGCCTTGTCTCGCAATATCTTGTATTACGTAAGGTCCTCCCCATGTAGGTGCGAACTTTCTTACTTTTTTATCCCTTTGGTATTATGGGATTTTCCTTAGAACATATTGCCCTTCAACAAAATCCGTAACTTGAATTTCTTATTATATTCTCTTGCCAATCTTCTTTGATAGTTTTCCATTTTTTGGAGTGTAACCTCTCTTCTTTCTTCTAAATCATCCAATTTTTTAAGCATTAGGTCTGTATCAAATTCTTTTCCCACGCTTCTGTCCTTGTGGTGGGTAAAATAATTTCTGCTGGAACAACTGCTTCCTCTCCATAAGTAAGAAGAAACGGTGATTCTCCGGTGGCTTCTCTTCTTATTGTGCGATATGTCCATAGGGTATTATGAAGTTGTTCGCACCATCGTTTATGAGGGTAAAGCGGGGTGGACTTGTTCTTTTGAATATTAAATGCTTCGAAAAGCATACCAATATTTTTACCTTGTAATTGTTGTCCATTGTCTGGGACTACTGCTACCGGAATTCCAAATCTGCGAATTATATCTTCGAATAAAAACTTGAAAACATTCGTATTTCTAATGTGAGCAAGAGCTTTGGCTTCAACCCATTTAGTGAAATAGTTTGTTGCTACGATCAAATATTTTCTCTTTCATGTGCCTTCTAAGGGTCCAACAATATCCACTCCCCATTCACTAGTACAAATATGAGCTTTGGTGACAGTTCAACATTTAAAACTGTGACAGTTTACGATAGAACTGTTACAAAATAATTATCTATGAGATACAGATAACAATTTCATACCAAAACTCACACCAATTGAGGTGAACAATCATGACAGTTTTTCAACTGTTACTGAATAGTTTTACAATGACAGTTATAAACTGTTATTACACTTAAAGTACTGTAACTGTTTTATATAAAATTTTTAGTTAAGTGAAAAGTTATTGATAACAGTTGTTTTAAATGCCGCCACTTACATTAATGGTGGCAGTTTTAATTCAAAACTGCTACTATCTTCCATAAAGTAATGTAGGACGTTCCTAGTTTGAGTCCTTGTTCATTATCTACTGGCTACCATTGGCCACACATTCTTATACTTTCCCCTAAAATTCGTGAAGACTGGCGTGAATTTTCCCCCAACCGCCCACTAACTTCGCATCTAGAAAACACGATCTCACTTTATCTCGTTTCCCTCCGTATACGGATTCCATACCATTTTCTCTCCAACCCTCCACCTCTGAAAGAGAATTGAACTTAGCCTACAACACCGAAATATCCATAGTCCTTCTCTTCTTCAATCCTCCTCATTGGAAAACTAGGGTTTCGGTTCCAATCTCTCCATGATAAAGAAAACAGAAAGCTAGATGAGTGGTTTCCACTCGAATTTGGTTTTTTAAGTTACGGTTTAGCCTTGTTTTCGTTTTAAGTTACATCATTGTTTCGGTGCTCCGGTTTTGCTTACTTGGTTTGATTTTTGCATTCAATCTTCAATTTAGTTTTAACAGGAATCTAAGGTTTTGAAATATCTTGTTCTATTTCTGCGTTTGGGTCTTCTGTCCAGGGTTTCAACTCCAGTCTTGCTAATCTGATTTTGAGTTTAAAGTTGGTACTTTTTACTGTTTTTGATTAACTCTCATATGATATTGGAACATGGGTTTCTTCCAATTTTATCTTTTAGGTCTTTGATTAATTTAGTTTTTCTATTGGCTCTTCAAGGGGAATGAAACATAAAATAGAGAAGAAGATTCAAATAAGTTATGTCAAGGTAATCACACTCTTCCATGTATTGTTTTCTTTCAAACTGCAACTCCTTGTTAAACCTCTTCAGATTTTACTTGGTTGGCTTTCATTTGTTGTATCTATTCCCCTTCTCTTATACTTAGCTAAAGGAATAATTTTTCTTTCTCGATTTTATTGACTTGTGTTCTCTTTGTTTTTCCACTACCAGGTTTCGAGTGGAGCTAGAAGGGCTTTGATGCGACATAGCTTCTTCGATATTTGATCATATGTCCATAGGCCTCTGTGTTGGTGCTGCCTTTTATGAGGTAAATCTTGTCACTGAGATATGGGTTTCAGTTATTTTCTCTCTGAATCTGATTATCCATACAAGGGAATTTTATAATAAGATTGATTCTTGATATTAACTAAGAAAACCAAGTAGTTTCCATCCAATCTGTAACCTATGGTTTTTTTCTCTCACTAATTTGACTTAGGTAGGTTGCTAAAATTTTGAATTTGTATGCGATGGATTCGTATTATCTGTTTGTTGGTTTGGGTATTCAAATTTTGGCATCATACAGCGTGTAGGTTGAATAATTGGTTTATAAGAAACATATTGTCTCACATTTAGGTTCAATTTCCTGTTTCCATGTTTACTTTTCAATTTATTGCAGTTGATCCTCCTGATTTAGTTTAAGCTCTCTTCTTATTTCTCAATTTTGTCTCTGGATTTGATGAATTAGGTTTCGATTGTTTTATCTACTTGTCTTGCTAATCTAGGATTTGTTATATTTTGTATTATTTGGTATAATCATTGTCAGGGGTTGATGCATCATATTTCAATTCATTTCTAAATAAATGTTATAAATTTAACGTGTTATTGAAGTTCTGGGTTTACAGATGTATGTTGAGATGTAAACCAATTCATGATAACAAACATTGAATTTTGAGTAATCTAATTGAGTTTAAATGGTTCTGTGTTTTTGGTCTTGTCTGATCTGTTGGTTTGTGTCAATCCATGGTTGTTCTGCACTTTTTTTACGGAATCTCATAGATTATCATCTGTTCGCAGGATCGCTCTCTTGCTCGTTGCATGCTCAAAACTTGCGACTCATCGATCATAACTGACTTCTGAAGGTAATTAACGATGATGTTTGGTTGGAAAGTGGAACTGATGCATGAGTAGTTCATCAATTTGAGTTTCAATTTTTTTATTTTGCATTCTTTTGTGGCATATGGTCAAGTAATTAGTCAAAATTGTTTGCTTTATGGGACTGTAAAGCTTCTCTTTATCTTGATAGCTTAATAAAACAATTGCCATACAAATTTATCCTTGTTTCTTTCTTAAACTCAATCTTTTTGATGTGCTTTCGTTGGCTCACACGCTGTAATGTCATGATTTGTTCTTCAAATCCCCTTAGATAAAATATCACGTGTGTAATTAAGTTATGCTTCGCTTGTTCACTTTTGGTGCAATTCATGTAGTGGAGTTTTCATGTATGTTGGATTTTAATTTGTAGTTTGTTTCTGCTGGGATGAGGTACTACAGAGACGCACTCGGGCTAATCTTTATGAAACTATCTTTTCAAGATATTCTGACTGTGGTTCCTAGAGTCTACAAATCATGGGGCAAAGTTGTTGGTGGACCTTACTGATGCCATCAAGGAGCTTAACATGGATAATTATGATGAAGAGGATGATGGTAACTTTTATATATATTTGTTAGTACTGTACATAGATCTTTATGGCAATATAATGCTCGATAAGATATTGAAAAAGTCGAGTTTTGTGTAATTGTAATTTCTGTGAAGAAGGTTTGAAGATTGTATACCAATCTTGAGCAGTCTTTTGTATACGTCCAGTCAATGGACTTATGTTCTAATTTTGATACTTACAGAAGCTGTAGTTTTGTGGATGTTGATTAAGTTTGTTGTTGTACTTTTTCCCTGTAGGTCATGAAGGCGAGGTTACTGCGTTGTATTCAGCCCAGATGGAAGACAACTGGCTAATGGTTTGGTGAATATCTGTCTAGTGAAGTGTGGGACCTTCCAATAGATCAGAAAGTTCCCTTGCAAGAATTGGACAGTGAAGCTAAGGGCATTACATTACATTTTATCCATGATACAACAATGTTGCATCAAGAAAGTACTTCTTCCATAAAATTTTAGTCATTTTAGGGTGTTTCTTTTATGCCAATATACTTCTTCATTCTCTCCAAAAAGAGGGGTTGAAAGTCTCATGTCCAGGTCGACACTCAGTTGTTCAATTATTTGTAATGATTGTAGTTTGTTTCTTTGAAACAGGTTATAGTTGAGGGAATATGGATCTTCAATATATGCTTGGGTAAAGATTATGCTACCAGTGGATTTGTTCATTCTTCGCTTTATTTATTACTTGAGAACCTTATGTGTTCAAGTTACGAAATAAAAAGTGCTTCTATCGCATAATATCTGATTTATCTGGTCACCTAACTGTAATTTCTATTATAAAATTATTTGTTAGTTGAGTTTATATGGTTCTGGATGACGTTGTTTAGTATGTTTATGACAGGTTGGAGAATTGGTTGTGGCTAATGCAGACTATATTATTGATTCTTTATGTCAGCAACTCCATCATTTAGATCTAAATCCCCATGTTCCAAGCATGCTTGCTGCTATGTTTTCATATGTTAGAGTAGCTCATGGGGTTTTCCATTATTGGAAGAGTAGGTATGGTTTATAACACACTTAAATTATGAGATTCTTAGAGTTCCCATGCATGTCACTTGTTTCACCCATTTTGTCATGAAAATTTGAAAGTGGTAGTTTTACCCATGTTTGTGAATTTTTAGTGATACTAAGTTATTGCATATATTGGTGTCTTGGCGGAACACTATATTTTCAGGCTGCTTTAATGCGTAACTGATTGATTTCTGATATTTTTTCGTTCATCAGTTGCGTTCTGTTTCACCGGAGCTTGAGGTTATTGGCAGACATCAGCATCCCGATGTAATTGTTCCGTTTTTAAAGGTTGTTTCAGCATGATATCTTTTTTATATTTCAACTTTCTCCACTTCTATTTGCACATTTATTTTTTTACACATGTTATTTGATTTTTTATATTTTTCTATCATCTAGGATGTGTTTTTATGCAAAAATTTTCACTCTGATTGACCAATATTTTTTTCTCCATAACAAATATTATCTTCTGCAGGCTGTTAGCGAAATTGCCAAGACATCAAAGCATGAGGCTATTGGAATCGGAGTCATATTCCATGTCTGTGAAAGTCAAGGTGTCTAATATGAAAAATAAATCGGCAGGAAAGCAACCACGATAAAATCACATGTCACGTGATATCGATGATGCCAATATTAGTGATATTTCTTCCATGGATTCAGGCAATGGCTTTTTGGTGCACAATTGTGAATAGTAAATGATATTACTTGTCAAGTATACTTTTTGAAAGCATACCAAAGAAGATTAATTTATTAATACTAACAAGATAAAGAAACCTTATGCTTATGTAAAGACATCAACTGTTGCTGTTTACTTTCCTTTTGTCCTCTAGATTGGGTGTTTTTTTATTCTAATTGTTAGATGGTGTAGATTAAAATGATACTAACACTTGCTTAAGTAACAAAATGTGCTGATTCCAATGGGAATGAAGTTGATATGCATCTAGAAAAGTTGGAAGAGATGCTGCTCAATTTGAATGAGTATAGAAGATATAGAAGAACTGTTGGCTCTGTTGTTGAATTCGAGTCTAAAAGCTGCACCACCTCTGTCTAGTTTCGGTAAACGGAACAACATACTTGCTAGCCTTAAGAAAGTTGAGGTACTTTTGTTTAGGTCTTGTTTTTTTGTGAGCTGTACTCATGTAAAGTTCTTCTTTAGTAACTAGTTAGTTTCTGCATATCAGGATGGGAATACTACACTAGCAAAATTGGAAGAAGCTTACTTGTATATTTTTGTAAAAGCCATTTATTTGTACAAGCGAGTCTGTGGAAACATTTTTGTATAAATCAATATATTCCTCTGTTTATTTTTCATGTATTGGTACTATATGTAATGATGTCGACCATCTACCTAATGGTAAAAGGATGATGTCGACCTTCTACCTAATGGTAAAAAGGAAGCAATTGTGTGGAAGATATGTTACTTGAAGAAATTGTCATAAATTAGGGTTTACAATGACAGTTTTACAAAATATTTTCTTTCAAGTTATCTACTATGACAGGTTTACCAAGAATATGTTACTTATGTACCGCTTATGTGACAGATTGTTCACAAAACCCCTACTAAATAGTGTAGATCATGACAGTTATTTTCAAAATGTTACCATAAGTCGTCTGCTATGAAATATTAGGTTTACGACATGACAATTTTATTTAGAAATTGTTACTGTAAGTCATCAAGAATGACAGGTTTACAAAGAAACGGTTATATTATAGTCATGGTTCCGTAACAGTTTCTTGAAGACCTTTGGTAACATAGGCTTTAGTGACAGTGCATATTTTTTTTCAAAACTGTCACATAAATATTTTGATGATAGTTTTTAACTGTCACCAAAGTTCATATTTGTACTAGTGATTTTGCAAACGGCCACGGGCTGAGTACAGAATTGAGTTCCGTTGCGGGAGCTTTAATTCTTTTTGCAAAGCGTTGACATTCTTCGCATCTTCTTACCAGATTCTCCGCATCCTTATGCATAAATGTACAATAATACCCTTGCGCCTTTGCTTTTAATGCGAGTGACCTCCTTCAACTATGATTTCCCGCATCTCCATAATGAATATCTGTGAGAATACGTTGTCCTTCTTTTTGTGACAAACACCGAAGTAACGGCCCCAAAAAAGACCTGCGGTATAAAGTCTTATCCCGTAATTGATAATTAACATATTTTGATTGCACTTTTCTTGCCTCTTTAGTGTCTGATGGTAACATCCCATTTTGTAAGTATTGAAGTATTGGGAGCCTCCAATCTTCTTCAGATGATTCATTTTCTGGTTTCTTTGGAAAATTTGCATCATCTTTAATGGCGGCATCTTCAATATCTTCATCTACTTCTTCTTCCATGTTTTCAACTTCCCATAACTTAATTTATGGCTCATAAATACGCCAAATCTTAATTGCCATGTGTTTTGATCTTTTATCATTGAAGAAATAAATGCTAGAGCATCAGCATGACGATTTTTCTCTTGGGATAAATGTCGAAAAATTATATTTGGAATTTGAGATGCCAATTTTTGAACAAGATTTTTGTATTCTATCAAGTCTTCATCAAGTTCTTGATATTTCAACTCAACCTACCGAATTATCAATTGTGAATCACTTGTAAGACGCATATCACTTATTCCTAATTCGAGGATGATCCAAAGTGCATGAACCACTGCTTCATATTCTACTATATTATTTGTGTGTTCACCGAATTCAAGACGAAATGCATGTACCATCCGATCTCTTGTAGGGGTTGTAATCACAATTCCGATTCCCGCTCCTTCTTTATTTCGTGCCCCATCAACAAATACTTCCCATCTGCGGGAGTTTGCAAGACTCAGAATATCTTGGGAATCATCATCTTCTATTCCGAGCAAACCTTGGATTTCAAAATCATCATCTAGTGGTAAATCCACAAGGAAATCTGCCAATACTTGTGATTTTTGTGCAGTTTGTATTTCAAATAAGATATGGAATTGTTCCTATGCATTCCATTTTGCTATTCTCCCTACTTTATCGCATTCTTTAGTACAGATTCTAATGGGGCTTTACTTGGTACCCGCATATAGTGTGTTAGAAAATATGTGCATAACTTTTGCGTGGCAAAAACCAGTGCTAATATCAATTGTTCAATTTTTGTGTAATTTTTTTCTGCAAGGTTGAGAGTTTTACTAATGTAGTACATTGGTTTCTCTACTTTCTCATTTGTTCGTACCAATACTGCACTTACCGCATCTTCCCTTGCGGCTATGTATAAGGCCAATACCTCTTCAGGCTTTAGTTTTTGTAATGCTGGTAATGTAGCAAGATAAGCTTTAATGTTTTGAAAAGCTTGTTCATAATTTTCATTCCATACAAATTTTCTTTTCTTCTTCAGTGTGTCAAAACAGGGTTTGCATTTGTCTGATGATCTGGCAATAAATCTGTTAAGTGCGGCTAAACATCCATTTAGTCTTTGTGCTTCCTTTACATTTCTTGGAGATGGCATATTAACAATCGCTTGTATTTTTGCTGGATCAATTTCGATCCTCTTTTTTGTAACCAAGTAACCCAAGAACTTTCCGGATGTAACTCCAAAAATGCATTTGTCCGGATTAACTTTCATTTTATATTTTCGTAGAGCTTCAAATATTTTTCTCAAATCTTGTAAATGATCCTTTGAAAGTTTACTCTTTATTAGCATATCATCTACATAAACTTCCAAGGTGCGACCTATCCATGGTTTGAAGATTGCATCTAATAATCGCTGATAAGTTGCTCCCGCATTCCTTAACCCAAATGACATTCTAGTATAGCAGTACAAACCGTGCGGGGTAAAAAATGCAGTATGTTCCTGATCCTCTTCAGCTAACGCAATTTGATTATACCCTGATTGTCCATCCATGAAAGATAAAACCTCATGCCCTTCAACTGCATCTACTAGTTGATCAATGCTAGGGAGCGCAAAACTATCTTTGGGGCATGCCTTGTTCAAATTGGTGAAATCTATACAAATCCTTACTCCTCCATTCTTCTTTGGTATGATTACCATGTTAGATATCCAAGTTGGGTATCGCACTTCTCGAATAAATCCCGCATCCATGAGATTTTTTAATTCCTTTTCAACTGGAAAGTGATATTTGGGTGCCACTTTACGTATACGATGCCGAAAGGGTGTAGTACCCAGATATATATGCAACTCATGTCGGACAATATTTGAATCAATGCCTGGCATATCCTCCATTTTCCATGCAAAAATATCCACATAATCTCTAAGTAGAATAATCAAATCACGTTCCCTTTCTGTTTCCATTAGTGTTCCAATCTTAATCACTTTCGGGAATTCTTCTGTTCCTATATTGATATTTGATGCGTCGGAAAATCGACTTTGTTTTACCGCAAGCGCACAGTGTCGAAAGATGTAGACAAGAGCAAATACGGTTCGTTCCCACTAGGAGTTTGGATTAAAATATATTTTTTTAGATTTTTTTATAAAGAATTAAATTAATTAAAACTATTTAATAAAGTTTGAAAACAATAAGAGAAAAATGTTAAGGTTCCGAGAATCCGTTGTATATTAGGGTTTAATTGCGTTCGTCACATAGGATTTCAATTTTACTCATGTACAGTGTCAAATCTAGCTACTAATACACGTAAGATTTTTAATTAAGCACTAAAGAAAGAATTTTCGAAAAGAATTGTTTGTTCTCAACCTAAAATAGAATTTCGAAGTACTAAGTATACGGGGCATAAAGAGTCAAAGAATATTCATAAAACAATTTCATACAAGGTTTCAACGAGTCTTCTACTTAATCAAACAATGAACTATACGTGGCATAGAACATGAAAAATCATCGAGACGGTAAAACGTTGAGAGAGAGAGACAAATTAATAATATTTAGTTCATATAATTGAAAACCCTAGTTTTGAAACACAAATAAAACCATCTCTACAAGTTCATCCTTTCGCCCTAACAAGGGAATTAGCCCAACATGGCTTTCTCAAAAGCCATACAAACTAATAATAAAATAAATACAAACTAACCCTTGTTCCAGCTTCTCTAATTTTCTGCCCGTAAAGCTTTTGTATCCAGAGGTATTTTCTTCTCTGTGAAAAGTTGTTCTGTTAAAATTGTATCTAGGCTTCCCTTTATATAGGCTTTGGTAACCTCCTCTTGATCCTCATCCAACTAGGAAACCTAGTCTCATTAAACTTTTCCACTTCCTTTTGATTCCTTGTCCAATTAGGAGACTTAACCTCCTCAAAAACCAACAAAACCCCTAATTTTCACGTCAAATGCGAGTCCAAAACGCTTCCCTTATTTCTCTTCCCGCGCAGGCCCAATAAGGCCCAACAGATACCAAATTCAAGTTGGTTTCACTGTTTTGCTCATAACTTCTTCATACGAACACAGAATGACCTCATTCTTTTTGCATTGGATTCGTAATTTAATTTTCTACAAGACGGAGGGTAGAAATCCTGGACTAGACTGAGTTCCGCTGAGTCTTTGGTAATTCTTCTCTTGTAAAGCTCCATTTCACTTGTTTCAGAGATGTAACCTAATAAAACACATAAACTATAAAAGTAATAATAAAACACGGTAATTCACACAAAATATAGCAAATAAGTATAAGGAAATGATACTTAAAATGTATAAATTATGCACTTATCAAATTCCCCCACACTTGCATTTTGCTAGTCCTCGAGCAAACTACAAATCTAAACTAATCTAAAATACAACTCCCTTTCGTTGAGGAAACGGTTACACTTAGCATGTGTAACAAGCCTTTAAACCCCTAGGTGTTCCTAGTGGACGAGTTATAGTCTCGTGAGGGTTTACAAGAGATTTACCCACAAAACCTACTCCAACTTCTGAGTATTCCAAAGCACCTGCATCCAAAGAGCTACGAAGACATAAAGTTTCTGAACACTAACAATAAGAAGTTAGAAGTATAAAGAACATTATTCTCATGCTTAACTCTTGAGTTAGGAGAAAACCACCATGTAAAAGGATCTAGGTTCGAGAGTGACCGAATATTTCTGCCTCACCAATAGGGTTTTATGAATTTGACACTCAAAAGATGCACTTTAGGGTTCACACATGTGTGCAGGCATGAATGAATATAGAAATCCTACACACGTTGAATGGTAGGAAGGAAAGGTAACCTTCCGAATCATATGAAGATGTTATCCCATAGAAAGTGGGACGAAAAAAAACCCCTTTTTATTTTTCTAGTGACCTCTAATAACAGAAATCAACCACTATGCAAGGATGGGAATGCTTACTTACCTTCTCATCCGATAGGCAATCAACACCACTCTCGCAGCATCCAATAGAAACGTCTTCGGTCTTCAACTGTAGATGATGAACTTTTGAACTTCGTAGAACCTTGAATTTATAACTCATTTCCTCAATTTCTTGTTATTAGAAACTTCTCTATAGATTTCTTCTTCCCCACGACCTTATTGAAAGAATACAAAAGAAAATCTACACTAAAGCAATGATAATCGTTTTTTTTTTTCAATATAAACTGAAAAATAAATGATGAAATTACTACGACCATGGGATAAAGACTTTACCACTTGATTCTGAACTTCACTAACTCACATCTTTTGATTTCTTTCGCTTTTGTACATAAGTCTTTAACATGTTAATTGTATTGTTACTTTACTTAAATACGAAATTTGCTCTTTCTTAAACGATTGCTTTTAAACCTTAACTGACTTCAAATTTTTGATATTCTGCTTGTTGATAATATGTTTCTATGGACCTTTTATTGTCGAGAGAATGGTGCCAACTGCAAACAAGACTACAAGATAAAGTTAGCAATTCTGATGACACCATCATGATTGCTAGAAATAGCACTCAAGAGATCAAAAAGTAGTGCTGAAATTGGTGCGAGGTTAGGTAGCTCATCATTCTACCCGGAATTTGCGCAGATGAAACACTCTAAACGGACAATTTAAGGTTTGGTGCCCACTCATGGATATTGAATGATCAACAACTCTAATACTGTATTTTCTACCGGCAGTTTAAGTCCATTTTTGTCAGCTCTAGCCTCTCAACAACTAAGCACTCCGAATATAGTTCTCTAATAGTTCTAAGTTCAGTTGTTTCAGTTAGAACTCCATATGTAAACGTAGCAAGAAGTATACTAAGTGACTCTAAAATATCTAAAAGTTGGAGGTTTTCATGCAAATAATTTCGAAAAGGTTGAAAATTTTCTACCTAAAAAGTGTATACTTAAGAACTCTATATGCTTACACTCCCCCACACTTAAAATTTACATTGTCCTCAATGTAAATTAACTCATCCAATGTAAAATCGAGATGGGAAATCCTAAAATGGCATAAAACAAGCAATCAAAAACTAAAAAGATAAGGTGAAGGAAACAAATTTGATGGGTTGAATCCCATAAAGCAAATGATAGTATCATATATCAATAACCGGAACAATTCTGGGTCATCTGGATCAAATAGTGCTATCACCAGTAAAAGAAAACTGCAACAAGCCAAGAAAAAGAACAAACCGAGCTCACCCTTATCTAGTTTTATGTTTAAAACAACTACTTCTAGCTGTGGTTCAGGTTCAGGCTCTATAAAAGGATCTAGATAAAATATTTTCATAGGCTGGATTTCCTCGTAGATAGGATCAACAGGGAAGGTTCTATAGTCTGGAATAACTCAAGTAAGAACTTAGAAGCACATAATAATAACCTGAATAATTATGGATCCGCAAAGTCAATCTGATTCGACTCACACAGTTGATTACTATGAAAATGGTCATTCTTCAGCAAATGTGTCGATTCTACCCTCCTAAAGTAATCAGGCTTAGTCTCAAAACTTAATAACTGACACATTTGAAATTCATACGTTCCCACATATGGAAGAAAATATTTTGGTGGGAAAACAAAGTCAATCTTAGTATTATCACCTAGGTAAACCACATCGACCAGAGGATGGGTTTCTAACAACTGAACTTCTTTCTGGACATTAGGTTCATGATGTATAGTTTGAAGATGATTTCGCAAAATAGTTGAGGTGCATATGTCAAGTCCCAAGTTAGGGACCCTTCTAAGAGTCAAAGGTAAGGTACAGGGATATTGATTATCACCCCCACACTTAGAATCTTGGGTGTTTCTAGATAGACTAGTCACTATTTCCCTAATTTCTAGATCGTCAGATTCTTGAAAATAGTCAATTGCTTCTTCTAAGTTATGATCAAGTTGTGCATAATCTAACAAAGTTTTCACCTCATTAATAACACTATCATTGTCAAAATCAAATCGAAATTGGTCTAGGTATTTCTCTAATGGATCATCTATATGGTTCTGCAAATAAGTATCATGGACTATTTCATCAATTATGCAAACGGTTTCATGATTAATTAGATCGTTATTATCCTCTTCTAGGTGACCAGTAGGAATCTCAGAATGTACCTAATTAGAAGGTATATCAGTTTGCACAACTACTGCCTCTGAGTTATTAAACTCGACAATAGTATCCCCTGTATAAACAGGTTCTTCTAAATCATCATCATCTGAATACATAGGGTTTCTAATCCAAATCTCATCCTTTTGAATAGGCATATCATCATTAATATGATCGTGAGTTGGACAATATACACTAGATTCAAATGCCATAACAGTGTCATCATTCCTATAATCACAAGTGTCAAGTTCATCATCATTCTCAAAACACAAAGGTCCATCGTTCCTAACGGTTTCATTATTAATATCATGAGAATTATATAAATCAGAACTCGAATCATTATAAGGAGGACAATCATTTACTTGTTGTAAAAGTTCAGAAAGTATTTGAGAAGATCTTTCAGTTGATTTGGCCATATTATGACAATACTGTTCAATTGATTTTCCCAGGTCGTGACTCCACTGTTCCAACGTAGATGAGAATGATGCAGATGGTTCATAGTATGATCGATCATCTCTCTCATATTGTGAATTATACGTCTGTGAATAATAATTGGAATTAGTATAATGTAACTCATAACCTGGGTAAGGTTGGTAATAATCATAATCTTCACAAGGACCGGAATGATCATACCCATGAGTATAATTCCAATCATTATTGACACACTCTCCTCTCCTAGGTTCCTGATGATAAAAAGGTGTATATACGTCGGGATCCATAATACAAGGCTAAATATACCTAGTGTGGTGGAATTTTTAAACAATCACAAGCAAGGCTGACTCAACCAAATCACCTATTGAATCTAACAAACAAAAAACATGATGGCTCCACTTAGATTGTTTCTAGACCAGCTTCTATTCTTTCGAAAGGCAACTAGTTACAGTTCTAGCAAACCTCTTAGAACGATCCGAATTAGATTAAGTCGAAGAGAAACAGGATAAGCTCTAAGGAGCTTTGATAACCCTATCTCTTTGGCAACTTTTCCTTGGGTTACAAGGCGGTTCTAATCAACTTAAAATATTCTTCCCGAACTTCGAGTTAGGCTAACAAAGTAACCAATACAGTCCTTTTGAATGATTTTCCTTTAAGCTCGTTACCCTATAAGTCTCTTTCTAGTCAAAATTTTAAGGTTTAGGTTCGCGTTTGGTAACGTGTTCCTAAAGCGGGCAAGAAGGAAACGGTGATGAAATCCGAGTCCTTATCTTATATGGCCAGTTCTTGCCCTTTACTAGAAAAGTAAATTCGTATTCAGGTCCTCAACATATATGCACACGAAGGAATTCAGTAAACCCACTTGCAAGGGATTCGTGGGTTGATCGAATCTTACCTCCGTAACAGACGGGGGATGAACCGTTGGAGTCGACTCAGGCCACTGACTCCTGTGTCAGTGTACGAACCCAAGGGGCCGAGACAATATCGTAATTGTCGTCCTTCCCTGTGTAGTTTATGTTTAATACTACCCTTCCATAGGGTTTAAAAATAATAATAATGTCCGTAATGTCCAAAACTAAAAGAAAATTACAAAAATAATCAAAAATTTCCTAATACAGTTTTCTAAATTAAATTAACTAATAAAAATCCTAAAAAGTAAAAATTAACTATTTGTCTTCTTCTACGTTCGTTCAGCTTTAACTTTACTCCAATTCTTTTAATTACCAAAATCTTTGGCTCAATTTCTTTTCGTTTCCGTTCCCAAAACCTGCAGCAGAAGATAAATACCAAAAAAAACGTAAAATCGAACAAAATAATAAAAATCTAAAAAAAATCTAACCTAAAAAAAACAAAAATCTAATCGAAAAACAACTCCCCGGCAGCGGCGCCAAAAACTTGATGCGTCAGAAAACCGACTTTGTTTTACCGCAAGGGCACAATGTCGAAAGATGTAGACAAGAGCAAATACGGTTCGTTCCCACGAGGAGTTTGGATTAAAATATATATATTTTAGATTTTTTTATAAAGAATTAAATTAATTAAAACTATTTAATAAAGTTTGAAAACAATAAGAGAAAAATGTTAAGGTTCCGGGAATCCGTTGTAGATTAGGGTTTAATTGCGTTCTTCACATAGGGTCTCAATTTTACTCATGTACAGTATCAAATCTAGCTACTAATACACAGAAGACTTTTAATTAAGCACTAAAGAAAGAATTTTCGAAAAGAATTGTTTGTTCTCAACCTAAAGTAGAATTTCGAAGTACTAAGTATACGGGGCGTAAAGAGTCAAAGAATATTCATAAAACAATTTCATACAAGGTTTCAACGAGTCCTTCTACTTAATCAAACAATGAACTATACGTGGCATAGAACATGAAAAATCATCGAGACGGTAAAACGTTGAGAGAGAGACAAATTAATAATATTTAGTTCATATAATTGAAAACCCTAGTTTTGAAACACAAATAAAATCATCTCTACAAGTTCATCCTTTCGCCCTAACAAGGTAATTAGCCCAACATGGCTTTCTCAAAAGCCATAAAAATTAATAATAAAATAAATACAAACTAACCCTTGTTCCAGCTTCTCTAATTTTCTGCTCGTAAAGCTTCTGTATCCGGAGGTATTTTCTTCTCTGTGAAAAGTTATTCTATTAAAATTGTATCTAGGCTTCCCTTTATATAGGCTTTGGTAACCTCCTCTTGATCCTCATCCAACTAGGAAACCTAGTCTCATTAAACTTTTCCACTTCCTTTTGATTCCTTGTCCAATTAGGAGACTTAACCTCCTCAAAAACCAACAAAAACCCTAATTTTCACGTCAAATGCGAGTCCAAAACGCTTCCCTTATTTCTCTTCCCGCGCAGGCCCAATAAGGCCCAACAGATACCAAATTCAAGTTGGTTTCACGGTTTTGCTCATAACTTCTTCATATGAACACCGCATGACCTCATTCTTTTTGCATTAGATTCGTAATTTAATTTTCAACAAGATGGAGGGTAGAAATCCTGGACTAGACTGAGTTCCACTGATTCTTTGGTAATTCTTCTCTTGTAAAGCTCCATTTCACTTGTTTCAGAGATGTAACCTAATAAAACACATAAACTATAAAAGTAATAATAAAACACGGTAATTCACACAAAATATAGTAAATAAGTATAAGGAAATGATACTTAAAATGTATAAATTATGCACTTATCAATATTCTTGGTTTCTTCGATTGCTGAAAAAGTGGATTTGGGAGCCCCTAAAAGTGTGAGAGCTCCCTTTAATTGCTATTCTGGGATACTGCCCCTTTCTTTAGTTTTTGGCATGTTTGCTTCTGATGAAATGTTTTCATTTTTTTTATTCACCGATTCTTTGCCCGCAGTCTCAATCAAATATTTGTTTATTGCTTTTTCTTTAACTTTTATTTTTCGCTCTTTCCTCCTCTCTTGTTGCTATTGGACTCGTTCCTCATTCATGTGAGTTTCTGCGAGGATGCAAGATCTTGCGACATTCTGATCCCCCTTTATTTCCATTTCTCCTTGTGGTGTTGGGAATCGCAAGTACTGATGATATGTTGAGGTTACTCCTTTCAATTGATCGACCCAATGTCTACAATTGATGGCATTATATGGAGAAGATGCCTATACTATACTGAATTTAGTCAAAATGCTTATTGGTCCTGCCGTAACATCAAGTAAGATCTCTCCTTTTGAATTTGATGCTATCCTGTTAAACCCATAAATAGTGTAGTAAGAGGGTGTGAGTTGATCGTCCTTTAGACCCATTTTTTGAAATGTGTCATAAAATAACACATTAATCGAAGTTCCCCCATCTATGAGGATCTTCTTTACATTCCATCCAAACAATGGTAAAGTGAGCACCAACGGATCATTATGTGTTTCAATTTCTTGATCAACTTCGCCCGCTGAAATAGTTAATAGGGAAGCCATCCATTCCTCCCATGTTTCTATGACTCTTCCCGCAACTTTGAAAACTTCATGACTGTGGACTCTTTTATACAGCTTCTTATCAATCGCTGTGTTCATAGATGATTGCCTTGACTCGGTATAGGAAATCATATTGATGGTTGGGTTATTCTGTGGAATATTTACCGTTTTTCCTATGTTAAGCCTTAGTGAAGGATTGGGAAAATAAAGAAATTCTTTCAGCTCTCCCATATCAATTAATTTTTGGACTTGCATTTTCAAATTCTTGCATCTGTTCGTGGGATGGCCATGAAAGCAATGATATTCACAATAATCTTTTGAACCTTGTGTGTATGATGGCTGCTTTCCTTTCGTCCACGACCATTCAAAATCTCGTCTATTTTTGATGGCGTTCAGAATTTGTGCATATGGGGCGTTGAGTTTGGTAAAAAATCGATCCTCATATTGGTTATTGAGTTTTCTTTCTACATCCTCCCTTCCTCGCTTAAATTCAATATATGAATTTTCGCCCGCAACCCGCCTTCCGGAACTTGTTGATGGTTCCACAAAATTTACCCTGTTGGCAACCCTCTGATGTTGGGAAATTATTCTTGGATGTTGTTTTTGAATATCCTACAACCTTGCATATTTTTCAATAATTTCCCTGAGACCCCCTTCGGTTTTCGGATTTTTTCCATGAATGTATACAAAGAGTGGGCTCATGCGGTTGGTTATCCCCCATTTGTAGCAGTTAATAGAAATTTCTGGATTCACATTCTCTATTGCTTGACAGATTGCCTGCCATCGATCTGTGTAATCTCGGATAGTCTTCTCTTTCCAAGAAGCGAGGGCAAATAACTTGTCCATCCCAGCGTCTGCGGGTTTATTATACATGTATGTTTCCAAAAATTTACGAGTCAATTGTGCGTACGAATGTATTGACCCTTCTGGTAAATTATCATACCATGTTAATGCTGACCCTTTCAAACTTGAGGGAAAATATCTACACATGATAATATCATTTTGTTCCCAATGGGTCATATTGCGGTTGTAGTATTTTAAGTGGGCCGTTGGATCCTTCGTCCCATCATAACATTCAAAGACGGGAAGATTGCACTTATGCGGGATAGACACATGCTCAAGGTGTGAGGCCAATGGTGTTCTACTGGCCTCTTTTAGCACTTCTTCAAGTCGTCCTCCTCTTGTTTATTTTTTAAAGTTTTGATTTTTTCTCTCATTTGTTCCAAGTCCTCGAAATATTTTTTCCATTTGTTGTTTTGCGGCTCTGAATCATCAAAATCTAGTCCACCAGGTTCATACCGCTGATTTATCTTGTTTTGTTTTGAATGAAAATATGTGTCATGTGCGGGTTCTACTACCATTACTCTTTGATATTTATTAATCCTTGCTTTACTTTTTGCGGATCTGTTTGAGCTTACTTCTTGCCCCTGTAACTTAGTAACAGATCCGCATCCTGTTGGGCCTTTTGTCTGAGTATCTGATTCTCTTGAGTTAAGAAAGCAATTTTTTATGTACAAATTTTTTGAACCTTGCGCATTTCATTCAAATTTTCAAGTAATTGATTAATGGGGTAAACCCTATTTTGTGACGCTCCTTCATGTGGTTGGTTTATTGCTTGATTTACTAAAATGTTTTCCTGAGCATCCAAGGGTTGTGGTCCTTGGGATTCTTCTACTATTTCTTTTTCTGGCAGAGTCTCTATTGTCTTCTTTCTCAAATTTCTTATATCAACATCTTGTTCGTGTATGGTTCTATTTGCAACTGTTTCCATTTATGTAATTTCTTTTGGATTATTATGATATCTTCTTTGTTCAGTCTTGTGCTTTCGTAGAAATTTCTTTGTCGATGTTCTAACAAGAGTTCAGATAATGAGATATGTGTTTCATATAATTTTAACATCCGTAATATATATATATAAAACAATTTAACTGATAGAAAACATTTAGCTAAAATTTGAAATATCACATAAAAACTAGACAATTCATCAAATCATTTTTGCAAACAAATCAGAAATAAATTCAGAAATTCAATTTAAAACTTATTTTACTGTTTTGACAAGATTCAAAACTAGGTGGCTGTAATACAATTTTAATTCATATAATCAATTGAACCAGACAAATAAATTTAATGGTTTCAAGCTTAATTCTTCTGCAAAATCATTATAAAACATAATATTTTGGTGGAAGTTTATAAAAAAAAAATTCAAACCCACGGTTAAGAGAACATCTGGGATGATCAAGAATAGTACAAATGAGTGGTATCAATCAAAGAAGTATTGTGTATGAACATATCAGTAAAATCTATATAAACATCAGTAGAAAAGTTTGAAGAAAAACTATATGTTGAATTTTGAAATATCACTTAAAGAGGAAAGAATTCCTGATTAATAATGTTGAAATAGGGGGTTTTATAGATAATAAAATTCAAGGTTTCAAAAATGAAGATTTGGACCGATAGAACAAATTCTTTACATATCCCTGTTTCTAGTGCCAAATTATGACTACCAAAAATCTAAATCCTTGGATTGCAACCATCAAAGTCAAAAACATAATAAAATCAAATCTCTAAAATTGGAAACATAACAGGCTAACAACTTGAAGATAGAATTAAAACATGTATCAACACAATGATTTAACGTGGTTCGAAATCAAATTGTCTACATCCACGGGTGATAAAGATTTGGATCATTTCTTATTCATGTTTATATGTTACAGATAGATATCATGCTACATAATTTAAGTCTAACTAATCAAAGAACAATTGAATTATCAAATTAACACAAGTCTCATACCTAAACTCTTTGCTCTGATTCTATTCCTTATGTTTAATCTTCTCCCATTTTTCCAGTTCCCCTTTTCTATTTAGAGTTTGGTATTTATAGCAAATATCATGGGTCCCTCCAATCTAACTTTCCACCTATTAGTTCTTATCTAAACTTTGGAATGATGCGAATCCGCAAGGTTTATTTTTATTTCCCGCAAGACTTGATTTGCGTACTTCGTGTTTACCTTAGTTTCTCTCTTGGTATCCCGCACCTCTTCTGCGGATTGGTACTGAAGTTATCATTCTTTGGATAAGGATGAACGTTGCGGTCTTTTAGAATCATAGCATGTTTGACATGTGGTCATTCAAAATTATGCGTGTCTGATACGTGGCTATTGAAAGTGATTTGTCATGCTTTGGTTTCTTTTGTTCCGCAACTTGTCCAACTGAGATGTGTCCATCATGGATTAATGTTTTTCAGTTTTATCCATTGTGTCAGGCTTTCCCGCAACTTGTGTGTCAGTCATGCAACGAGACTGTCTATTTCGTGTAGTGTGCCATGCTTTCCCGCAACCTATGTGTCAATCATGCAGTGAAGCTATCTGTTTCAGTACTTATCAAAAAGCCTTGTTTCAATGTTTCTCGTTCCATCATATTCTGATACCCCTTCCATAAGATTTGAACACGTGGTGTTAGGGATTTTACACCCTCACAGTATTAGACGTCGTATGAGGAACAATGTTCGAATAATGGAAGAGATGTTTGATAAGATAATAAATCAGAAATCATTATTGTTGCAATCTAGGGAAGGGAAGAGTACTAATTCTGGTGACTTGCTTGATATAATTCTTAATCCATCTCATGAAAATGGAGTTGAGATTCAACGGCATGAAATTAAAGCTTTACTTAAGGTAGTACTGTTTTTGACGTCTTATAGGTGAAAATCATCTTCGAGGGAAAGCTAACTTTGTTGTAACTTATTTGACAACAAGCGAGCTTTCCCCCTGTCAAAAAAGAAGAAGAAGAAGAAAACGCTTATCAACTTGACTTCGGTGTGAAATCTCTTCTTTATCAAAAGAAAAAAAAGGTTTTCCCCCAATCAATAATTAATTTTTATATTTTGATTTCCCATATGCCATTTACATTGAAAATATTTTTTTCCCACTGACTGTTAGCTTTTTATTGATCTAACACCAGTACAACCTACCATTTTATGTATAGCTTGTTGTACTTCTAAAAACACTTGATAAATAATTTAATTTTTTTTATTTTTTTTTAAAATAACTGAATTAATTAAATGCCATTCATATTTCTAAATGGATGGTCATAATGTTACTGGACTAAAAATATGTATAATTCTTTTTTTCTACATGCATGTCCTAAGTAACTAATCGTTTTTTAGAATGATGCTTTCATGCCCTGAAAGTTCTTAGGATCTTTTGCAGCTTCGGTAAATAGGGGTATGGGAAATTGAAATCCAAAACTAGCCAATGTTAAGGGAAAACCATATTCATTGAATCAATCCTTCATATGTTAACCCAAAATCAAATAAGCTAGGCTTAAGTTAATTCTCTTTAATAAAAGTGGTTTTTCTCCAAATATTCTTGTAACTATTTGTAAAGGTTTTTTTTTTCCTTCTTCTTATTGAATCAAAATTATTTAAACATTGTTTAGTTAAACAACCTTCCTTCAGATTCATAATCCACGCGTTCATGCATCGACTATGAGTATTGATTAGGGACTGGTATCACTATAATTTTTGTAATAACGAGAGCAAAATGAAATTTGGAACAAGTAAAAATCATAATCTGACTCATTAATTAGGATTTGTTTTAAATATTTATCCGAGTCGAATTAAAATAACGTTACTAATATATGCAAGGGCGGAGCCAGTTTACAACGTGGGTATGCTGTTGTGCACCTAGTCCAACTAGTTTCCAAGCCCAATTAAATTTATATTCTAGTTGTTTTTTAATATAAAATTGGTTTCTGAAGTCCGTTTTGCATCTCTAAAATGGATAAATCTTTTTTTTTTCTGCGTCCCCTTCTCTACCATCCTGACTCTGCCTCCGAATATACCAACTCTTTCCATGTTCATAATCTAAGTAAGCTCTTTATTCATTTTATTTTTGAAGTTTGGATATACATTTGGTTTCCTTGAGTCATAATGCATGAGAACGTATTTGTATGTTCTTTCTGTGCCAATATAACATAAAATGGTGTATGAATCAGGACTTATTTATTGCTGGTACAGATACTATCTCATCCACTGTAGAATGGGTAATGGCAGAACTAATTCATAACCCATCTAAGATGAGAAAAGCTCGAAAAGAACTTTTAGAGATCAGTGGTAAAGATCGACCTATAGAAGAACAAGATATCGATGGACTTGTTCTTCTATTGTGAAGGAAACGTTACGACTTCACCCACCAGCTCCGTTCTTATTTCCTCACAAAGCACAGTCTGACGTTAAAATCCATGATTTTGTTGTCCCTAAAGATGCCCAAGTATTAGTCAATGCATGGGTAATAGGTCGAGATCCTAGCATATGGAATGACCCAAGTTGTTTCAACCCTGAAAGGTTTTTAGATTTAGAAATTGATTACAAAGGTCATGATTTTGAGTTAATTCCATTTGGATTAGGCCGTCGGATTTGTCCTGGTTTACCATTAGCACATAGAATGATACATCTACTGGTTGGCTCACTTGTACAATCATTTGACTGGAAACCAGAGAATGGGTTGAAACCAGAAGACTTAGATATGGAGGAAGAATTTGCTTTACATTGATGAAGGCTAATGGTCTTCGAGGTATCCCTGTTAGTTTGAAATGATATGTAAGGCTAATGGCTTAACATTATTATCTTAGCTAATAATTCTGATCCCACTAAATGTTTCAACTAATGTGGGGAGGAGTATCTTGTAATGCCTTCGTCGCTTTTGGTGTACATTTTAATCATTTCAGTCGATATATATGTCATCTTCAAGAAAATAAAAATAAAAATATCAGCTGATAAGACCACTTTTGAGGGTGAATATGGTGATCTGGTAGGTATCATTATAGTACAATAGTAAAGTTATTGGGTGAAGATATCATCCACCCTTTCGAGACTCGTCAGCAGTGTCAGCAGCAATAGGGTGAAATTGTTTTCTTTTTTTGTTTAAAAAAGGACCAATCGAAGTAAATGAATATACTTACCGGCGGGATTAGGTTAGATATACTAATTCAACTTGATCGCCTATTCAAAGTCAACAAACGTACTAGAAAATTGGCAACTTTTTTTTTTTTTTTTTTGAAGCTAGACTCTCGTCACTATCTTAGGTGGTACTTGATAAAGCTGAGGACCTAGGGAGTTCCTTTCGCTTGCCTTAAAATTTGGAAGCCAAACTGTGGGATAATAACCAAATTGAGCACAGTTGGTTACTCCATATTCATGACTGTTCCCCCACTGCCCATAATTAAGTTCTAATTAAACAAGCTGCATTTGAAACAAGGCCTGAGAGGCACTTCGAGACCATTACATTGCAATTGAAATGAAACTTCTTATTTTAAGTTTATTACTGTACATCCTTGATTAGACTGCAATTACATTCAGTCCAATGGGACTTCTAACTTGGTATAAACCACTTCTCCAACTCATGGATCCGAAAACAAAACTTCCGTTACTAGATTTGGAAGGCATGAAACGAACCCGGAATGACTTTCTTTCACCAGTTTTTTTGAACCTGAGCACATTTGGTTTTATTGTGACTTTAACACCAGGTGGGTTTCTAGTAAAAACTTTGAAAGTTGCCGGGCCACGACCGTAGTATGTCACTGTTCGTTTAACCGATACCTTTCCGTTCATATTGGCTACACCAATTGAGGGATAGTTTAAATTGTAAGTGGGAATTAGTGGGTTTTTGCAAGTGATTTTCGTTCCAGTGAGCATTTGAATTTGCGAAGAATTTGCATGAGCACCACATAGGAAGTTGAGTATGTCATTGGAGCCAAATTCATATACTAGTCCAGGATCTAGTGCTGCTATGGGATTTATGTGTCCGGATCCGAAGTTGAATGGTGTCGCTAGAGAATCAGTGGGACTTTTCAGTATGGGTCTGTTAGTATTGTCCATGGCATTTGCTGTATTATCACAATGCGAGAAAGAAATTGTTAGAACAGGAATAGTATAATGATCAATTTCGAATCTAGTTACAAAATTGAATAGGAGTGGTGATATTGGCAGATTTTTATATTAACCTGTTGTCATGATGGCAGATTTTATAGCCGATGGACTCCAAGAAGGGTGGTGACTTTTTATGATAGCAGCAATTGCAGAAGCATGTCGGCAGGCCATGGAGGTGCCTGAATTAACATTATAGTCAATGGATCGTCCTCCTGTCGATTTAATACTTACTGGAGACCATGCTGCCAAAATCCTCACACCAGGTGCTGTAATGTCAGGCTGCAAAGGAAACTTCCATGCTTAGACATAAAGACGTAACTCATTTTTAAGTATTTTTATGCTCATTGGTGAATTGATATTAGATTAGGTTTTTATGATCGAAGAGCAAAACTTACTTTGATGATGTCAGGAGTGATAGTATTCGGTCCAATTGAAGAAAAGACTGCCATTTTTGGTGCACGAGTGGCATTGAGAATTGTCGTTGTTGGGGATATTCTGGCGGTTGGCTTCCTGTTAAAGAAATTAAAAATATTTACTATGCTTGAACATCAATTCCGTTTAAGAAAAACTTTTATGCAGATAAATGTTTCAACTGACTTTGATCGGGTCACGTAATTCTGAAGAAGTTGTAATTCTTTTGTGTCAAGAACAGTAGTTGGAATGACGTACTGCGGGCTGTGATCATTTATTCCAACTAATGGGTTGACAGAAAGTATCATTCCAACACCACCACCATCTCTTACAGCGATACCTTTGTCAGTTCCAGTTCCGCTACAAACCACTATCTTCCCCTTAATCAACTTGTGGTTCAGAGTGCCGTTGTTGCATAAGCTTAAAAGCAGGCACAAAATTTTAAGAAAAAAAATCAGAAAATAGAACGAATTACTACGAAGATATTGATACTGATCCCATGATATTGAATATCTATACCTTGCATTTCCCGCTGAAACACCTACAGCAGCTGCATCCCTTGCAAATATTATCCGATGAAATTTTTCCATTTTTAATGGGTTTATAGAGGATCCCTGAGAATTTGAAGTTCCCTTATGGATTATTTGAGCAGGCCATCGGGCATACTTTATATGAGTAGTGTTTTTAATGATACTGTTCAAAACTTACCTTCAAAATCCTTGAATTTCCAAGCTGAACGTTGGAAATGAATTCTCGGTCGATAGAGCTAGCAGCGACAGTTAGGAGCCAAGGAGCGCATTTTGTTGTAGCAACACCTGTATTTCCCGCTGAAGTAGAAACAAGAATATCTTTCTTGAATGCATGGAAAGATCCAATTGAAATGGGATCATCAAAGAAACCATCTGGAGAAGCGGCTATAGAGATAGAAATGATATCAACTCCATCACTAATGGCATCATCAAAGGCTGCTAGATTGTCGGCGTCTGTACATCTATTGAGCCAACACGTTTTGTATATGGCAAGTCTAGCACTCGACATGCCACCCCTTGCAGTTCCACTTGCCATACCAAATAAACTCACATTATTGACAACTGATCCTGCAACTGTTGATGCAGTGTGAGTTCCATGGCCATCGCTATCACGTGCAGATCGGAAGAATGTTTCATTTCGAGACTCAAATGGTCCTCTAGCTTCAGCTCCTTTAGAGTAATACCGAGCACCAATTATCTTCCTACAAAGTTAGATTCAATAAACCGTGCACCGATTATTTTCAATAAAGGTGAAAAGTCAGTCAATTTCGAAGTTTTTACTGGACAAGTGCTTACCTGTTGCAGTTCTCAACTGTAAACTGATCTCCAGCGACACATTCTCCCTTGAATCTCTTGGGGACAGGCCCTAATCCGTTATCGTTGAAGCTCTCTGACTCAGGCCAAACTCCTACAAATGTGCATTCAAAACCGTCTCAATATCTTAATATCATAAATTTGAACTACATATTTGAAACTTTGAAAGGTTCATAATAAGCCTTGAGTTTTTCAGTTTTCTAGTCTTCATACCAGAGTCAAAGACGCCAACGATCACGTCTGATTTGGATTCGATGTTTGAGTTATCTTGTGGAACATAGTCGGCACCAAGGAAATCCCAGGAATGAGTAGTATGGAGTTGGTTAATCTTACTTTCAAAAACTGAGATAACTGATTCTGTTTCTGTAATCCAAAAGGTTCATCCAAAATGGAGAAGATAAGTGAAAAATGGCTCTACTAGTTAGCTTTTCCATAAAATATAACATGTAATTAATGAACTTTCTTACTGCGAAGCTGTTGTGCTTGCTCGGCTGTAAGTATTGCCGAGAAGCCTCTAAAGCTTTTACTGTAATGGTGAACTGTTGCTTCTTTCGCTTGATGGATGCTAAAATGAAACCATAACTTAAACTGTTATCGTTTTTCTTCGTATAAAATCTAGTATACATATAGCTAGAGGATCTCATTACCTGCAGCCAGTCACTGATGCAAGCAAATCATGGTTTGACGATATAACCGAATTCGAATCCGAGAAAGAGTGCTCTCCCATATATACTATATAGTGCTGCAAATTTTAACAAAAAAACATATAATTCTGTCATCTAATTTCTTCCAAAAAATGCATGAACAAGACATACCAAATAAACTTAAGAGAGTTGTACGTACCTTCTTGGTTATAGACTTGGCTTCATTTGTGACAACAAACGTGAACAAGAAAAGTGCAAGAATTGTAGCAATCGACTTAGACATGATTTTAACTTTAATATTTGAATGCAAGAGAGAGTAGTAATTGATGATAAACATGCACATAATGCAACTTATTTATACCTTTAAGTGTCAAGACTTTTTCATAGTTGCAAGGACACGGCTTGTCGCAGTGGGTAGCTAGACCTTATATTTTAAAGATATAATCGGAGCCTTAAGAGTCTTCGATTGCAACTATTTTCTACTGTTTTTTTTTGCATTGTCTAACATGGAAACTGTCAAAGTTGATCTGAATCTTCCGGGTCGTCACATTCTATGAACACGCGAAGTTATGGTTTGCTCTCTTCGGCAAGTTGAATTTCACTGATTAGCGTGATTGATATGCCGGTCACACAGCTCTGATAACCATCTGTACTTAAGAGCAGGTTTACCAAAATCAAGACCAAACATGCAAAATGATCAGCGGTAGACCAATTTTGGCTTATGCAAGTATGCAACAAGGGATAGAGTCAAGTATCTACATTTTTACAAAAAAAACTTAAACTTGTTTTCTTCTTATTTTTTACTTCTTTTCTCTTTCCCTGCCTCCAATCCTGGCCATGCCGCTGAGTAAAACCACCAACCATCTTAGAGCCGACACTAGTCCAATCCAGTTGCCAGTACCTCTCATTTCTTACTAATTTATCTTCCCGTGGTCTTCAGTTGCTTCTTTTTTTATCGAACTATTATATGAAAAAAAATCGGCTGAAAAAGAAAGGAAAGGACTTAAAAAAATACCCAAAAGATAGAATATAGATATTTTTTACATGTCTTTAGCATGCTAATTGACTGTTTCTCATTTCTTATCAGCCATTTTCTGATTGGATTGATTTTCTGTTTTGTCAATTTTAATGTCTATACACTTCTTCCAGAAAGAGGGCCTTTTTCTTTAATACGCTGATTGATGCAGAGTTGTAAAAGTGATCAACAAAGGAAGACTCTGGTCAATCTTGGTATAATTGGTTAAGTTAGTCCATATATGAGCAAGCCCATATGTTCAGTCCATACATGGATATAATTTTTAAAATCCGCAATTTTAATAGATTGGTCGCATATAAGACATCCAAAATTTGTGGATACCCATCCATTTGTGGATGCATGCTAAATTGATAACCTAACATGTTTTGTTTACAGAGGCGAAGACGAAGTAACAAAGTTAGAACCTTTTCGGCGCTATACATGTATAATCAATAAACAATTTTTGTTGTAGTCTGTGCTTGTTGGAGCCTATGTTGGACTAGATGCAAATCATTACATATATAGATTTTGTAGGACTAAACAAAACTGCTCAGGCTACATTTTCTGTCCTACCAATTGTTTGATGTTACATCATTTTCACACGTTACTTTCTTTTAATGTATCAGAGTAACTCAGTGGACATTGATATTTTAGTTAATATATCATGCACATTTAATTCTCCGTAATAGAATAATTGGTAAATTAACCAGATGAATCTCAGTGGATTTGCTCTTATAAAAATAAAGAGAATAAATGTCAGTTGGATGCTGTCTATAACCCAATATTATTACCGGTGATTGGAAATATTATTCCCATCATAAGAAATGTTGTCAATTTCGGTTATTTATTTATTTTTTTAAAATCCACCAATCCATCCATATCTAGTTCGTCCATCCGCGGATGTAAATTCGTGCGAGATAGAATGGACGTGGATAAAAATTTTAAATTTATCATTTAAATGGACTGGACACAGGTGATACTAAATCCGTATCCATCCATCCATCTGTTGCTCATCCCTAATTTTTTTTCAAGAATACGATAGTCCTACGTTACCGAAACAAAGAACTCTGCTCGTTTGTATTGCTTGCCAATTCTCATGCTTTATAGGTCAGGATCTTGAGATTCACGTGTCACAATTCTCAAAAGCCAAAAAAGCATATTTTAAGGTCTTCAAATGTTTTAAAGGAGCTGCAAGTTAAGATGAAATAGGATTATTTCGAAATAATTCTAATAACTCAACCAAATGTATTTATAATAGTTAAAATATCTTTATTTAATTATGTATTAATAATTTTAATCAATTGAGTTAATTAAGTGTTAGTTGTTAGATTAGATTAGATTAAAACATAGGTTCAAGTTAGTGTTAGTAGATTAGATTTATGATTGATTTTTTAGATCTACATTTTTGTACCCAAACCAAAAATTAAAATTTTTATGAGGCAAATGAAGAATCAAATGATGAATATAAGGAATCAAATGTTTGCAAATACTCATTTGTGCATCTAAAATAAGCCCGAATGCCATTTTTATTGCTTGAAAATTGTGAAAATATGTAAAATTCATAATTTTTATAGCGTTTTATATCCCAGAATCAGGTAAGTCGAGTAAATAGTTTAGCTGATTCTCACGTTTTTAAAATGCAAAAGAAGATTTGCCCAGATCGAAAAAAAAAAATCTTATCTGATTTTATAAGATCTTACATATAAAGAACACTATTAATAATTATCTAGGTTTTGATTATAAACTTAGCCGATTGTAAATGGCGTTTTCATATGTGAAGGAAACAGTTAAAATCGACAAACTCTGAATGATTTTGAGAAGATAATTCTTTACGGGATAGGAGGGTTGCTACCAAAAATATTTATAAACAAAAGATAAATTAGTGATTGTAATGTCTATTATATTTGGATAGTGGATTGGGTACTAAAGGCAACCACAATGAGGCGATCAAACCCATCGATCAAATGACTAAAAATTTGATCGATGGTCAGCAGCAAAAACAGCGGTGGATAGTCAGGCGGTACCCTAGGACCGCGCTTGAGAAGAAGCGAAATTGTAGAAGCTCGCCCACCAGGACGGGCGATATGTCAACCTTCCCCCCCTTACAAGCGAAATAGTAAAACGCCGCCCGGGAAAAAAAATTTCAAGCGAAATCCCAGACTCACGCTCATGTCCTAAGCGTTGCCCCACGAGCTCGCCCGGTGGGGCGAGATTCTGGCATCTCGTTCTCCAAACGTGTGACTCGCGTGTGGGTTAGAAATACGGGCGCGGTTCTACAACCTCGTCCGTTAAAGACAAGCGAGCATCTAGCCTCTCGCCTGTCAATCTAATAAGAAACAAAACCCTACTTCTTTCTCCAGTCATCTTCATCGCCTCCTGTTTCTCCATCTCGCCCGCCGTTGCTGCTGTTCCCAACTGATTTTTCACCTGATTTTCGTCCGTCAACGACAGCCCATAACCTCGTCCCATTTTTGTACTACATTCTAACCCCAACTCAACAAATATCAAAGGTATAATTGCTACCCTAAAAGAATTAAATTCATTGTTTTAATTTCATATATAGATAATTAAAATGTTAAATTAGTTTGAAGCATGTTATTTACTTGTTATACTATAAACCCATAATTGTAATTTTCGGTTGTGTTGGTGCATACAAACTTCGGTTAGCAAATTAGGGTTTATGTATTTGTGTTATAATTTATTTAGGGTTTTAAAATATGTTTTAATTAAATTTAATATACAATAACAATGTGTTGTAGCTTAAATATGGTGGATGTTGGAATTATTAAGAAGTGTGTAATTGTGGTTAATTTTAAAAGTTTATGCATTTTTTTTGATATACTAATTTTCAACCCAACGATATATTAAATTTTTTGTACAGATGTCTGACAATGTTGTTTCGAGATGGGTCGGGAGAAGGAAAACGAGTAAAAAAGCAAAAATTACGGAGGAATCGGCAGCAGAGTCAATGGGCCCCCCGTATGTCGATGTCCCCGGGTTAGAACATTACACTGTGGTGGAAGATAGCAACGAACATGCTTCTACCAATATAACCTATTCCACCAACGTCGACTTCAGGTTTGATCACCGAGGTTCTCTGAAATCTGTTTTAAAGACTTACAAGAAAATTTGTGATACTTGTAATAGGGTCCAATTTAGAATTGAACGCGGAGGTTGGGGTAGATTACTATCCCTGCCTGTTGTAGATTCGTCCCACGCTTTGACAGATTTTATTATCGAGCGGTTTTGGGATACTACGAACACATTTCATTTTTCTTTTGGGGAGCTTGGGTTCACTCCCCTCGATTGGGTTATGTTGACCGGGCTTAGTATCGGTGTTGGTAGCTCTGTCCCTTATGACCCACAACTTTATAAATTTGAATATGTCCGTGCGAATATCTTTCCTGAACTGAAAGACAATGCGGTATGCAAGAGGGAAGGTCTTCCGCCACAATGGGTTTCAGGTGCAATCACTCTCAAGTTTTTGAGCTCCTATTTTGATAATGACACATTGGAGGCGGCGAAAGATGATATGATGCAGGATGGTTGGCTGCCTTTGATAATTTAAATGCAGTAAGTAACTTCGACTGGGGCGGACCTGCCTTATCTAAATTGTATTCCGGTCTCTCCACGGCGTCTAGGGGACAGAAATCAGTATCGAGTCCCTTTCAAATTTTGGAGGTAATTTATTAACTATTATGCAAATAATTTTAGTTTGATAATTTTAATTTTGATGTTGTTAACTGTTGGTTAAATAATTTGTGTACCAGTTTTGGGGCTACGAATATCTGGGTATTTATCGTCCAACCATAACTAGGGCCCAAAACGATAATGAATGGCCCAGATGTCGTAGGTGGTTAGGGACACGCCGGAAGGCTGTTGATATCATGAAGTCTAGAACTGAACTGAATCAGTTAGCAGTTGACGACGTTTGCTGGCAACCCTGGTTGCCATCAGTTAACTACATACCAGAAGAGATTGGTCGTAAAGCAATAGAACTTTCGGGACAAAGGGTTACATTTACGTGTCTTGGCAATGTAAGTTTGGTTGTTTTTATTTCGTGCGGAGAATTTTTTAAATAACAAATGCATTAAAACTATTTATGTTTATTTATTTTATTTATTTTTTTGGGATAAAGCACAATATGTATCTGGGAGAAAGGTGTTGGAGGCAGAACAACCCGAGTTGGGGTATTCCCGCCAACCCGCCTAGTTCAATTTCCAACTACGGTGATAAAGACATGAAAAACATGACAACAACAGTTCATGGAAATTGTAGTGAATACGTGCGTGTGGTGGATTACGGGGTATATTTTGAATACTGGCGACATGTCACCAACCTCAATAAATATGTCACTGCCGTTGACTGGGAGGTTGAAACCTACGGATATGCGGGACACCGGATCAAACACAACATCCCACGACCACGTGATGAAGTCCCTATTCCTCCTCCTCAACAATTACCTTATGTAAGTATTTGATGAATTTGGGGAACAAATAGTAGTGACAATTTTTGAATTGTTTTTTTCTTTGGGTTTAGTTTTATTATTTTTCTTTGCCAGGTGGCGGCTTATGATATGGTGCAAGACTATGCTACTTTTACCCAAGAGTTCCGTCAATTTACGTTATCGGAAACAAAGGATAGGATGGACTACATCCTCGCTAGGGAAGCTGAGTTCAACACTTTTCGAGGGCAGACAACCGCCGAAATTAGCTTACTAAAAGATCAGAATTCTTTGTTGAGCAGACAACTAACCCAAGCCCGTCAAGAACAACCGATGGGTTTTGCTTCATATGCTAGTACTCCACCTCCCAGATCATCACCGAAGGTTCGGCCTACCGTCCCAACTACTTTCCCTCCATTTGTTCCACCTAGATCCAACTCGGGCTAAAGTAAACAATTTTAATTTAGGGTTTTCATTAATAACAATTTTTTGGATTAATTGTATGTTGATTTATTGTTAATTTATATGTTATTTTTATTGTTGATTTATTAGGGTCCGTAGTTGGTTGTCAGAAGTTGAATGGTGCAACATTTGTTACCATACTTTTACCGTTTTGCTACCGTTGGACCTAACCTTTAATCTTTCATTTTTGAACGTTTTATTACCGTTACACATGGTTACCTTATCCAATTCACCATCCTTTCTACCTATAAGTACTTCACCAAGGGAGAGACTTTCAAGTTATATTCAATCTTCCATATCCTACATTTTCATTTAAAATTTATAATCTCCAGTTTTCGTTCAATGGGTGGTTATGAAAATTGGAACCTCAATGCAGAGAATTTTACACTGGAAGAAGATTTATCGATATGTCGAAATATTGTCTTGCATTATCCAGCTAGGGGAACAACAGATTGGTTGAACGTTGTGATGACACAACAATGGTTAGAAGAAACTCATGTGAATTTTTGTGCCGAAACTGGAAATCCCAACAACAGGAATCGAGCGGGGATTTTTGTTCGTTATATGTGTATTAAAAAGGAGGTACTTCAGTTTTCTTCTTTAGTTGCCAAGGTTAATGAATTTCGTGTTAGGCATGAAACAGACGATGACGTTGTACGTAGATCTACGGAAGAATGGGTTAGATGGAAACGTTCAGAATTCAAATACAAACCTCATTTCGAGATTTTAAGGGTTATGGATGAATTTAATCCTTTTGTATAAATTGTTCTCCCTAGTACTGTGAAACCACGTCCACCCCCACGTTAGAATATAATCTTTGAATTATTATGTAGTCACTGTATTGTCATTTCATGTCATTGCCTTGTCATTTTATAGCAAAATATCTCTGACAAAAATTAAAATAAAATCTTTGAATTATTATGTAGTAAGTGTATCGTCATTTCATGTCAAAGCCGTGTCAACTAAAAGCAAAATATATCTGAAAAATATTAAAATATAATCTTTGAATTATTATGTAGTCAGTGTATCGTCATTTCATGTCAAAGCCTTGTTAATTTTATAGCAAAATATCTCTGACAAATATTAAAATATAATCTTTGAATTATTATGTAGTCAGTGTATTGTCATTTCATGTCATTTCCTTGTCAACTAAAAGCAAAATATCTCTGACAAACATTAAAATAAAATCTTTGAATTATTATGTAGTCAGTGTATAGTCATTTCATGTGATTTCCTTGTCAACTTAAAGCAAAATATCTCTGACAAACATTAAAATAAAATATTTGAATTATTATGTAGTCAATGTATAGTCATTTCATCTCATGTTATAAATAACCACACTTCCCTTATCTAGCGATACAAACTAGTTTATCAAACGTATATGTCCATTTTTTCAAACATCCCAAGAATATGTTTAACTTTCAAAATGAAACAACCAACTACGGTTCATCTTCTAGCTTCTCGCAGTATCTTTCTTTTAGTTCTCCTTCTTCAGACGAACAATTATACGATGAAGATAACAGTAGTTATTACTCATCAGATGAGAGTGAAGCTGAGGCCGCTAGTAATAACATAGCAGTTACTGCTGCATTATTGGCATCTAATATGAAACCTCGCCACAACGTACTAAAATACCCAGAAATCGTCATATAGGTGCCAGATGTTTGCATACAGACTATTTTTCCAATAACCCAACGTTCCCCCCACATGTTTTCCGTAGAAGATTTAGAATGCGTCGCGAATTATTCAACCGGATTTTGGGTGATATTGTTCGGGTGAATAGTTATTTTGTACAAAAAAAAGATGCTTGTGGTGTTCCAGGATTAACCCCGCACACAAAAATTACAGCAGCAATTAGAATGTTAGCATACGGTTGTGCCGAGGATGCAATAGATGAATATTTAAGGATTGGCGAAACCACTATATTGGAAGCAACCAGAAGATTTTGCAGGGTTATGGTCCAACTGTATGAGAAAGAATATTTGCGTACACCAACTGATCGGGATATTCAAAACCTCCTCGAAGAAAACAAAAAACGAGGATTCCCCGGTATGATTGGGAGCCTCGATTGCATGCATTGGAAATGGGACCGATGCCCATCTGCTGAATCCGGTGCATATACCGCTTACAAGGGAAGCGAAAGTATAATTTTGGAGGCAGTGATGTCGTATGATTTATGGTTCTGGCATGCATTTTTTGGTATGCCAGGGTCAAACAATGATATAAATGTCATGAACCGATCGTATTTATTCAAAAAACTCATCCAGGGAAAAGCACCAACAGTTAACTTTCAGGTAAATGGAAATCAGTATAATATGGGGTACTATCTTGGTGATGGAATATACCCTCAGACGGCAACAATTGTCACAACCATAAAACATCCCGATTCAAAAAAAAAACAAAAATTTTCTGCATTGCAGGAAGGGTGTAAAAAGGATGTGGAAAGAGGGTTCGGGGTACTTCAAAATCAATTTGCAATCATCAAACAGCCTGCAAGAATGTGGAATGCTGATGTGTTAGCATACATCATGAAAACAGTTATTATTCTACATAACATGATAGTTGAGGATGAACGTATTCCAGGCGACTGGCCCCATCACTATGATCAACGCAGCTTTGGTGCTCCATGTGTCATTTCAAGGGACAACACATCACAACTATCAAGAGTGATGATTGACCAACTGATGTAATTTTAGAAAGTGGTAAATAAAGGTTCGATTCTCGAACTTGTGAAGGTGATGATTTTAGAGAATAATGATTTTAAACTAATTCTAGAAAATTCCAGGAGTAAGAAAAAGACTAAATAACCTAAAGATGATTTTTGAATAATTTTAA